>JAOXXN010000395.1:21411053-21424008 GCA_026770055.1 Myrmophylax atrothorax | reverse complement strand
GCTGTTAACACTGCACAGTGTTCAATACAGTACATTGAATCCTTCTAAAAACTATATGTTCCAAGTCATGTTTTGTTGTGGTGTTACAGTAATGTCAGAGGTACAGGGGTGCCAGGAACAAAAATCCAGTGGGATTTTGAAAAAGGTATTCATGATAAGAGATACTTTCACAATAACCTATGTAGGTTTACTGTACAAGACATAACATATTCATCAGGGCCCTGAAAGGATCACTCACTGTCTGGCACCACTCCCTTTTGGATGGACAGGACACCATAGAACATATGGCAAGACTTGGACAGGACACATTGATGTTTTCAGTTGCTTGAGACCCTCCCTTCTCACAGCCAGCAGAGCCTTCAGGGCTGCAGGGTGCTGGAAATGAGGCACCAGCAAAACCTGTCCCAGTCAACACAGCTTCTCAGGACCACTGGCTATGTTGAACCTCAGTTGCTGTCTCCTTTCCTTGTCCTGAGGTCTGCATCTTCTTTCTATAGCTTTCTAGTGTTATTCTGCTCACATGGAAACCAGGATGCCAACACCTCCTAGGACCAGATGTACTCAGCCCTATTTGGCCTTCCTGATGAGTTCAGTGAGAGCAGGAACTCTTGTTTTATACATGGGGTAAGGATTTAACTTATCCTAGGCCAAGATAGCTGCTCCACAGCTAGGCTGATTGGGGTGTTCACAGGGGTTAAGCCAACACAAATGGTGCCTTTCCCCCAAACAGACAAAAAGTGGTAGTGTAGGATAGACCAAGCTCTGCTTTTTTTTTTTTTTTCCTGTCCTTGAATGGGGAAAAAAAAGCTTCTTTATCTATTATAGACTTCTCACTAAAGCACATTGCTGAGGAAACTTGAAGGGCTATATTCTAGAAATTCTCTTTCAGTTCATAGTCTCAAAGGTTGTGTGTGAAATTGTTTGTACTGAAATAGATAAAAACAAATAATTTCCTCCTCTGTACTTATTATGGATCCAGTATTTATTTAAAAATATGTTAAGAGACTCTTTCTGTATAACCAACTGCTATATTGGGGTATGAAGCAGAATGTGATTCCCCATTCACAAAGAGAGTTTTCTGCTCTCCTTTATTTGATTTCTAATCTGTGCTAAGGCATTTGTGACTATGATATCTCAGCCCAGACAGAAGAATTCTTAGTGTGAAGAAAATGGAAACTATTGAATATTTCAGTTTAGCATCCATTTACTAAACCACATAACTTCTTGGGGAGGGGTGTGTGTGGGAGGGGTGGTGGTGGGGGGTGGGAAGGGGAGAGGTGAGAGGTAAGGTTCCTTTTGTAGCTCTGAGTTCCTATTTCAAGTGAAAAGAAAACATTTAACCAAGTGTCTCATTAATGAGAGTCTAAAGAACAGTCTGAACTTCTAAACATTTCTTATGCACCATAGTAAGAGAGTCCAAAGACTTCGATTAAGCTTTTCATATCCAGAATGACATTTCTCCCACATGCCCTCCTACCAGCACCCTAAATTTGCAGGCAGCTTCAAATACTTTTAAATATGAATGTTGAAGGACCTTCTTGCAGACTACATCCTCTTAGTAAATTGCAGGCAAATCTGTCAGAATTTTGTCTTCTGCCAACAGTGAGCAGAAAATATACATATCAAACACTCAAAACAAAAAAAGCTGCAGTTCTCAGGCTTTCATTCTCAATATACACATTCAAGAAAAACACGTTGTGTATATATGTCTAGTAAATACCTCTGAGAAGTATTAGCCAGAGAGCCAAACTAAATTGATCTGGCTGTTACCAGAATTTCAGAATTTGATTCATCATAGGCATTCTAGCTAAGATTAAAAAAACACAATACCAAAGACTTCCAAAACCTCATGGTCTTTTAGACACAGAGCAGCTTTCCTCCTGGTTTTTTTTTAGTTTAATCAGCTTCATGCAGTATGTTCAATCCTCCATGAAGGCAATTCAATTCCCAAAGCCAACAGCTTTATCATATTTTTTTTTCTGACTTGAGAAAGAACTCACTTCCAAATGGTGGCAGAAAGTGATTGAAAACCTAGAACTTACTCACTTAAGATGTCCCACCATACATAAGACCTCGCAATTATTTTACAAGTGGCATAGGGAGCTATAACTGGGACAGTCTGTTGAGGCTGCTTCTCTATACAGAAGGTAAGTCATTTATGACACTACGTGTTTTTGCCAACTAATGGCTATACAGTACCACGGTATAAATCTATTACTTGGGTTTCCAAAACACAGAGTTACAAAGCTATAAACTCTTGATTTAAAAAGATTCTTCCAAAAACATTTTAGTGTAATAAGCTTAGGTACTGAGCCCCTACATCCTCCATGCCATTATGTCCAAGACTACAGGGACTAAAATCCACCTACACACCACCCACCCCAGGTACAAGGAGAACAATCTCCTAGTACACAATCAACCCAGTATATAGAAATTGGGATATTTCTCTGTATTGCAATCTGAACACCTAGAGCTCCTGAAAGCCTCTCTCAATACATGTAATGCAGGCAGTGCTGTTGTTCATAAAGATTATGCAGGAATGTAAGCTGTCTCCTTGCACAATCTCCTGTTACGGGGAAAGGGAAACTTGAGAGTGTCACACTGAGATCTAAGCAGCCAGATGTGGCCTGAGAAGCCTGAACCCAGGGAACAAGGGTTGTCCACATGCAGATGCAGCACAGGGCAGCCACACAGCCTGGACACCAGCTTGTGCCTGAAAACCATTTTCTGTCTGTCAGCTGAATACGATCACTTTTCTGAGAGACACAAAACATAACAATTCCAATTATTATTTGAATAAGGCATAAATTTTGGTAGCTTGAAAGGAAGTTTCTGTTGACATATAGCAACACTGAAAACTGTACAAACTGCAGTAAAACTTCAGTCTAAATCCATTGTAATTTTTATTGCTGCTATTACTATTAATGCCATTATACAAACAAGTATGTGTGTGTGTGTGTGCATTTGCCTGCATATGTTTATCTATATTGACTCATCTTACTTTTTTTATTCCCATAAAAATACCCTGATAAAAGTGTAAATACACTCTGAGAAAGAAAATCTCCCCACAGATCTGTTTTGCTTTGTGACATAACTTTCAAAAGATCTTTTACAGAACCCTTAAAAACTCTACAGAACCTCCATGTAATTGTTACTTGCAGAAGATGCTGGATTGTTAACTAGCACATGGATAACCACTGAGTCAATAACCATGACTTTCCTTGTCTGTGCAGCAAAAGGCATGTTTCAACAATTTTTCTTGCCCAGTCTACCCTACTAGGAAATTTTGTGTGGTATTTGTATTCACCTGTTTGATTGGTCACGGCTTTTTAGTGTGTTTCTGTGGAACAATACTAGTTCATGGCCAAAGCTGCGTGTAACAGTCTCAAGTGAAAGACTGCAGCATCGGTAATCAGGGGTTTAAACTAAGTAGGATGAAATATTTTTCGGTGTACTTGATTTACAGCCACAAATGTTATTAAGTGCTCTAAAAATGCTCTACCAAGCAGTTTGATTATTAATGTAGATATTTGAGAATGGATATTTAGGAGTATTTGAGATTATGAATCTGACTGCTCTGAAAGTGTTCTGCCTCAAGTATTGGATTTATTCACTTTTAATGATTACTGTTTGGTTTATCACCCCTCAACAATTCTCCTGACACACTTACTTAATATTATTTTAAGACATACAGCATGGATCAAATATTAAGGCCTCAAGTAATTTCTGCATAGTATCCAGTATTGCAGTACTATGTCTTCGAATCCAGGAATAAGATGTAATCCACAATAAAAAGTACTCATGATTGAATGCTTAAAACTGAGGTATGTACTTAAAACAGTATGTTCAGCATAAACAATATTTCTTTAAATGTGACTAGCTCAAGCCATATTTTCACTTTAAAGTACAGAGAATATCTTTGAAAACTTTATCATCCCTAAAATTGCATTTTTTTAAACAGTTACACATGAAATTGTGAAACATCAATATTAGAAGGTTAGGTAATGGCCAGACAAAAACTCTGGCACTGATATTTAAATTGTCTATGGACAGAACAGACTGTAGAGCTGAAGAGCAGAAATTTGCATGTAGAATACCTTGCCATGGTGTGGCAAAGCATTTTGTGTGGTTCAATATTACTGGGAAGAGTTTAAATGTGGATTTTACCTATGAAACACCCCAAACTTCAAGTTTGTTTGTTTCCATACAGGCCTAAAGAAGTCTCAGGTCATCTTTTACTCTCTTTTGATGCATTTCTTTTTTGTGACATTGTTAGCAGATATTTAATGTGCTGATGAACTTCTGCATGCAGCAAGGTTAGCTGAGAGCAAGGTATGAATGTTCTAGGGTTCTTCCTTTTGAAAGCCTGCTTCAGTGGAGTTGAATTGGTTGGATAAAGAAACAAAAGTCTGTTTCTTTGGTTTTGTTATTGTTGTTGGTGTTTTTTTTGGTATTTGTTTTGTTCCTTTGTGTCATTTTTTTTCTCTTTTCCACAGGTAGGTATGTACTGGGGAAACTGACTGGGAGAGTTGTTTAGATAGATCTACCAGCTCAAAAAAATGTTAATGCATATACTTTAATTCATCTCTACTCTAGAAATTTGCCTTGAATCCTTACATGAAATTGCATCCTTGTATACAGAACACTTAGCTTTATTTTAAATAGATTTTTTTCCTGAATTGGAATCATTAATTTGCTTTTCAGTTGAAAAATAACTGAGAAAAGTACTTTTTACAATTTTTAAAAGATAGTCAATATATTTTAATTCCCCCAGAAATGTAGAAATGTCAACAAGCATGGAAACTAGAATTCCAGACAGAAATAGTAAGAAACATTAGAATTATGTGAAAGTTACATATGGGCTGAGAGCCTTTCCATGTCTCATTTCATCCAATGCCAATTAAAATGAATGAGAAATGCAGTATCTCTGGAGCACAGTTTTTGTGAAGCAATGACACCAGCTTCTTAACTGGAGTGGCACATCCCTAATGGGACTATGGTGTTACTGAATATGCCACTAACATGTGGTAGAGGTTTGGTACATCTTTAAACAAGTCAGGAATAAGAAAGCCTCTCATTTTTCTCTGTTCTAATTATCTTCATTCCAGTGGATTAGAAAATGGAAAATGTAGAAGTAAAGCTGAAGATGGTTCAGAGCTCAGTCGCCTGCCAAGTTAAGTCTGACAAATGGCAAGTATGTGTAATTAATAGTGTCATCTTCCCCTAGACCAAAGGGTGACTGCAGTAACTATAGATTGTAATTGTCATAGTTGTCACATAAAATGTGCTATTATTAACTTCAGGCTGAATTTTATTGCTAAGAATGCTCATAAATTGGATGGTCAGTCATTTAAATTGCCAAGTAGAGAGCTCTGCCATTTGCTCTAAAGCTACTTTCTAAAGCAATGTATTTGGCTTTAGACCTCTGGAAACTATCTACATTCCTTAAAGAGATGTTAGACAGGTTATTACCTGTAAGAAAGGATGCTCTGACACATGTACTGTATTCTGTTCATGTTTTAATCATCCCTACACTCTAATTTGTAATTTTTTTGTTGGAAGGCAAGTACTGCACATGCTATGTTGGCAACTGAAAAATTAGGACTTATTATCTTGTTGGCACAGCAGAGAAAATAAGCGAGGATGGACCTGAAATATGGATGAATAGAGTAGTTGTTTAAGATGAAAAGGGATGAAAAGAAAGTGATGCATTCAAAGAGAGAATCTTGAGATCAAGGAGTTTCCCAGCAGGATCTGAAGTCTTTCATTCTAGGGGTAAATCACAGGTCAGTAGTGATTTCAAGTCTTTTCCTCCTGATGACTGGATAAATGCAAATTTTCAGGAAGAGGGTCTCAGAACTGTTGTGAAAATAACACCCAGCTAAAATAGGGAGGTTTGATGAAGTGAACAGGACCCAGGATAGAAAGAGAAATGCAGCATTCATCAAGTCCTGTTTCTTGCTATTAGAGGCAAGCTGTTGACATAATATCTTTCATAAACTGGCTGTATCTTAAAATTAATTGAAGTATTTGTCTGCACTATATAGTTATTGCTTCAAAATATGACCAATATAATGGTCAGAAAACACATCTTTACTGGTCATTTATTCTTGTGTTAGCTTTATCTTTACTTTTAGATATGTCTGTTGCCCTGCTAGTATTATCTCAACAAGTACATTTATAAGGCACACATTTAACACATCCAGTTAAAGAAGACAAATATTTTGCTTTAGTGTGCATATTTGATCTTCTTGATCTCTTTCATATTATAATATGCTGTCAGGTGGCTGGCATACACCTGCTCTGAACTGGAAGCCATATAACCACTTTATAACAATACTATGTTCAAGCTACTAAGGTCTGCAACACGTTCTCTCAAGACAGTTTTCTTTTAGAATTTGCTGGAATTTTCCTCTATGAGGGGTTTTGTTTATTTGTTTTTGCTGGTTTTTTTTCCTTTGCAATACAAATTTTTGTTAGATTGTATACTCCTAACTTAATAAACCTTTGATTTTTACATCATAGGTGCCTAGTACTGGAAAACCCCAGCTGTCTACATGGGTTATTAGAGTCAATTTCCCTGTTGTTACAGGCAATATATAGTAGAACCTGCATTCAAGTTATGCAGAATCTACTCCAAACACCAGCATTCATACAGCCATAGGCCACTCAGTAACTTTTTGTGTGACAGAAGAACACAGAAGCTAAAATCATAATAAGGACCAGGAAGAGAAGAGAGGGAAAAAAAATGTGTCATTTGTACCATGTGTCCTTGAAATGCCAAGAAATTAAATAGATTGTTTTTCCCAGATGATCACAGAAAGTGAAACAAGAACTACATTGCAGAAGAAAGACAAAGCACTGGAGTAGCAAGAGGACAGTGTCTTGAACCAGTGTTTCCTATTGAAGGAAAAGCTCTTACTTGAGTCTGTGTAAAATACATTCAGCACCTGTGAGTGAAAGAACAACTGCACTGAAAGTTTGGAAGTATCCTGATACTGCCGAATAATTGTTAATAGCTCCTTTTTTGTGTCTGTTAGAAAAAGTATTTGCTAGCTCAAGCGTAGCAATGTAAATTTTGGCCAGGTATCAAATGAAAATTGCAGTCAATGGGCCTGGATAATATGGAAAAGTTTTGTTCTATAGCTTTGCTGATGTTTGTTTTCAGTCAGAAGCAGGCTTTCAAAAAAAATGCCAATAGCACAATGATATTTTAACAAGGTTGCTGACTGATGCACTGTGCTTAGCTTACACGTCAACCATATCTGTGCAAAAGGATTATTCCTCCTCTGGTCAGTGCATGCTCTCATGCACTCTGCTTAGTCAAAGTGCAGTGATGATATAACTCTTTCCAGAGCATATCAGGATGAGAAGATAAACTAAAAGTATTAAATTGGTTTCCTGAGGCTTCTGTTTTGGATAAACTCCAAACTCCTGATGTGTGTGTGTGTGGTGATTTTTTGATTTTGATTTTTTTTCCCCCCCAAAGCAAACTTCTTGACTGGTACAAAGATAAGGAAAAGAGTGAAAAATCAGCTTCTTCATCACATTAAGTAGTTGTTAAACAAAATGGTGCTACAATAAAATTTGTTTAATAGGACTGAATGGAGACCAGCATAAACACACAATGAAAAACTACATGATGGAGAAAGGTCATGGGAATAGTCTCAACTGCAGCATTTATGGTACTGATTCAACATAAACTGATATGGATTATAAAACTTCTTTTGATTCTAGCCAAATCCAATATTTTAAAGTTATGTAAATAACCAAAACCCTGAGATCTCTTTAATGCGTCCCCCAGCATGATAATAGTTATTCTCAGACTTCCGCAAAAAGTATTCTCTGAGTAAAATGATGTTTGCAGTCAGCTCCCATTGCTCCCACAGCTTCATTGTGGCAAGCATAGCTGTAGGGGAAATGACTAAAACTTCACTGGCACAAATGGAGTTACATCTGCTGGCATTAGGGCTTAATTTGTCACTCCTGTTTTTAATCTCAGGAAGCATGCAAGAACTAAATGGTACTAATCTTTCATATGACAAGAAGAAGATCAGAATATATTCAGTACCACTACCACAGCCAAATCAGAGCTCAGCCCTGGCTTCTGAAATGATCTTGAGCAAAGTTTTGACCATAGGCATGTTATTTCACATTTTCCTATGCATTCTTATCCCAGACTTCATTTTATAGGCTCTAGGCATGACATCTATTCAGTTTATGGTGAAAAAAATGAACTGCTTGTCAGAAGAGGAAGAACAGATACATAATTTCAGCCTATTTTTGAGGAAATCTGTGGAATTCCAAATAGGCCTGTTGTATACGAATACCAACAGGAAAGGACCTGCACACATAGCCAAATGAAACACAGTGTTACAGCTACTACAGGGACTGGAACAGTCTCTTCATGTGACCTGTGAGTACACTGTTCACTGTCAGACTAGGCTGACATGAACTCAGACCTGTCAAACCTTACTTAATCCTTGCTAATGTTTCTAGTTTCACTTCCTAAACTAAACCCACCCTGCCCCCCATAAATACTATATAGTGTGTATATATGTATATATGTGTGTGTATATATATACACACCATGTATAATGTATACAATGATATATATATATATACCTAACTCAACATACATACATGCATAGAATATATATATATATACTCTCACACTATATTTGGGCTATATTCTATTGATAAAATTCTGAAGTACTGTTTCTCATTAACAAAATAGCTAGTGTCACCATGACCTCTTGGTGTCCTGGCTGAACAGTCTGCTCTTATTCTGCCCAAATATACTCAGCAATCCCAGATCATCCCTGTACATCAGTTTTGTGTCCTGTTGGAAACTGTTGTCTTCCTACCCAAATATTAAGACCTCTAATGCCTTTTTTCAAGAGCCATCCATTACAGGTACTACTAATAATGTAGTGTGGGCAGTAACACCAGTTTGATTTGTGCCATACTTTCTACTTTTGCAGATACAGTCACTAATGCTTCTGTCTATTAGCAATATTAATTGAGCTGAATTCATTTGTTATTTTGGAAGGTTAATTCTGTTTCCCTGGCTTTTGAGGATTGCTCTTGAGTTTTTGGAGAGAAAGAGAGCTATTTAGGTGTTTGCAGACTGCTCAGTGACTCCAAGCTCAAAGACCTGAAGAGTAAGGGTTGGGGTTAGGGTTAGGGCTGATGTGTTTTGAAAAGCTTGGATGTTTCTGTCATCATCTGTATTTGTAGGAACTGGCATAAAAATTTTTAGTGTAGAGAATGATCCTAGATGGGTGGAAAATTAAGACGTGGAGAAAAACAGGATCACTGCATCCATCCTTCACAGTGGAAGGGTGGGAGGAGTAAGGTTGTTGCCTGTAGATAATGAATATTCAGATAAATGTATTCTGGTTTACTTTGCAGAAATAATAGAAGGATGTTGTGTATCTATTTAAGGATTGAATGGTATTTATTGAATACTTACATCCTAACTGTACAAAAATGATTCAAAAATCATATGTTGCTCTCTGAGTAAAATAAATGTTAAATAGGTATGTGACATGAGTTATACTGTCCTGTGGGACTAAGATCTAGCTAAATAAAAGAAGGGCTGAGAAATATTTTTAGTGGATCCCCTTGAAAAATGTTCTTCATCACTTGATGGCTGAATATCATGGGATAATCCTGTGTTTAAGTGAAATGGTGGATCTAGCAATGATTTGCTCTTCAGCTTTTAAAAATTATAATATTAAGTAATATACCTTTTGAGAATATTATTATAAGGGATCTTCTCCTTCCTGGATGCATGGAACTCATCTCTGTTGCTTATGGGACTCTATCTGTTGGTTAATTATTCTGTCAGACGAACCACCTTCCAGGGGAAGGAGTATCAGCATCCCACTACAGAATGAAAATACTTATCTGGGTAGTAAGAGATTCTTTTTTCCCTTGGTCAAAGAAGAGATCTGAACCCAGGTCACCCTTAGTTAGGGAAATAACCAGTTATGAAAGAGGAACAGCAGATTCAAATCAGTCTTTGTTTAAAATTAAAACATTTGCTTCATGTTCTCTCTTTGTTTTGTTTTTTTTTCTTGTTGTTGTTTTTTGTTTATTTGTTTTTTTCCCCCCAAATATGACAGAGGACAGAAAACAATATCAGGGTGTTACCTCAATCCATCCTTTGCACTACCTTAGGCACTACCCCAGTTTATCATATTGTTTTTAGTCATGTAATGTTCCAGCACTAATCTGCTTTCCCCAGGACAGCTTGCACAGGAATGGAAGCCGTTCCAATCTTCTGGCAAGTCCTGACAAGGGCTTCCCATGAAGAAACTGCTATACCCCAGAGGGGACAGAGATGACAGGGACACTTTCTGGAAATGTGTGAAAAGGGGAAGCAGGAGGCAGTGGGCAGAAGGGGCCAAAAGCTTGCATCTGAGCCAGCATTAGTGCTGCAGTTCTGCTCATTGCAGAGACAGATCCCAACTGCAGAGCTTAATTGTTTTGTTTTGCTGGGTTTGTCATGCCAGTTGTCAGAATAATTCCTTGTACATGGCTGGATTGTACACATGTACACAGTGCAAGCTTAAACTTCTGATATCCTGAGGGGGCCTTTCCTACTGCAAATTATTTTCCATTGAACAGAGGGTGACTGCAAGATTGGTCCTTATTTGTCCATATGGTCGCTGTTGTTCTCTTCCAGTGCGAAACTCTGATGAGGATATTAGAAACAGTTTTTCTATACATGCCTAAAAGTATTTCATTCCCTGTGGTTCTCCTATCATTACTGTTGGAATGTTATATTTGTTGAGAATAATGAACTCTGGTAGAAGAAAATGCTTTAAATAGATGAAGCAGATTGTATGCTGCTCATATGCATCAAGGTCTGGATGACATTTCAGACCCTTCCTTGCTATCTTGTTCCTTTATTTAAATAATACTGGAATATTGGGGTCCTGAATTGCCAGTTATGAGATGCAATAAAAGTCTTTACATACGTTCAAGAAAAAGTGGGCCTCAAGATAGAAAAGTATTTGGGGATTCTTTTTGCTTTATTTTGCTTCGGTTTTTTCATCTGTTTGGAGTCCTTATGGAACATTATTTTTGCATAGGATTACTTTTTTTCTTTTCCCTTCCAGAGCCTGTCTTAAATGATTTGGCAAGAGATTTACATTTCTCTGCATGACTGTAGCATACTGGAGTTTAAACAAAAAATGAAAAATTGTCACAGATTTATTTAAGAGCAGTGAAGTGTTGTTGCCTTAATATACACTATCAGCAGATTTTAAAAGGGGAAAGATATGGAGCTGTGAAATTGCTGGGTTGTTTTTCTAAACTGGAGACTTTCAGCATGAGGGAAATGTTTTAGGATTTATACTGGGTAGCCAACTGATGCTGCTTCAAAAAAACAAGGGCAAGTGAAAATTGCAGATGTGAAAACACAACTTTTTGAAAGACATTATTTCTTTTTTTTGCAAATTCCAGATTTCTTTTCAGTCCTTAAACAATTGACTGTTTTTGAGACATTTGAATCCCACTCAATTCCCATGAGTCAGTAAATAATTTTCTCTTTACCACATCCTGCCACAGGCTTTGTTTCTTCTTTCTATACTTTGTCTCTATTTTTCCATGGCTTCACCTCACTTCTTTTTCCTGCATTCTCAGTGTGGTTGTTCTTTCTGCCTCCTTGCATGAATTGTGCATTTTTAAGTAATTTTCTTTGACTTCCACAATGGGCAAGATACTAGATGTTTGAAGTAATTCCTGTTCTGTGTTATTTTAGCTGAATGCTGAAGCTCCCCATTTTGTTCACTGTATGAGGCAAAGAAACTATAGGTTTGTGTGTATGAGTGTGTATGCAGTTAAAAGCCGTTTCTTATGCTTTGTTGGAGAGATTCAATTAAGGAAATACAATCCGAATTTTGGCATCTTTTGGCATCTCATAATTTTGCTTTATTTTACAGTCTTTGTAATGTTAATGTTTCCTTAAATTGAAGTTTGCTTTTTGTGGGGATGTTATAATATCACATACAATGCATATAGGCAGAAAATATGCAGTGTATAATTATTAACACAGAAACTCAAGTGTCGAATCTTCACCTTCTATAAGAGGAAAAAGGTTTGCAAAGAAAAACAAGATCATATAAAGATTTAATACATCTCAAAGGCAACACAATTTGGTTTGATACATGACCCTTTTATTTTGCTGCCTTAAAATGTCTCCCTCCTGCCAAAACCATTTGTTACCTTCTTCCTTGGGGAAATATGCAAAGACATGCAGTTATGCTCAGGCCTCTGCACTGGAAGGTTTTTATTTCAATCCTATCAGCCTCTATTCTCGCCAATCATTTTTCTTTTGTTCTCAGTATCCATTCTTTCCAGTAATTCACTTGAGCTACAATATCTGAGAAAGACTGAGCACCACTGTAATTTAAAGGAAAAGATCTTTTCAGACTGATTTGGTTTCAAGCAGCTTTTTGGGAGAGAGATTGGTTTGCAGCCTCCAGGCAATTAAATACTCTGACTGAAGATTGTTTATCACCAATTATTCTCTACAGAAACTACTTTCATTTTTTTGGAAGAAGACATCAAAAATGAACAACATTGAATATAGCTTCTTGACGAGGGACAATATGAAGCCCAGTTAGACTAGCACATAGCAGTTGCTTGCAGCAACTGTGACAAGAAGGTGGCAGGCTGTAACGAGAGTGACGGAAATCTGTGAAACACTAACTGGATCAAAATCCTCAAAGTCAGTGCCATTAGCTTTAGCAGGACCCAGATTTCTGCCCAGACAAAGATCCAGCAGATTGGAAGTAGCTGACACACTTTTTGTTGTGACTATAGGCTGTAGCAGTGTGAGAAACAGAGTCTCAGATAGATTTTTATATATAAAGTTTATTATATGATAAAAGCAATTACAGGCCTGGGTGTGAGGGAGATTTCTCTCTGCCAACACACACCA
>JAOXXN010000395.1:21366283-21382299 GCA_026770055.1 Myrmophylax atrothorax | reverse complement strand
AATAAGAAGCAAGAAAAATCTCAAGCTGCTTAGCATTAAAATTATGTGGGTAACAGAACCCAGTGTTTCTGCTTGCTAGGGTAGAGGTAAGTACATCAGCCTGAATCAACAGTGACTGAAAACTGATATCAGCTGTGACTCTAATGTCAAGTGTCAGCTATGCTTGCACTCTACAGCCAGGGAAATTAAAAGCAAGCAATCAGTTGTCCTTCACCTACTGTCAGGTCTGGGGTGCCTTTGGATGTGTGCTCATTGCAGAGCCCATCAAAGAGTGCCCAGTGACTTTCTAATTAAAAATATTCTTAGACCTTGCTCGTCCCTTTTTTGACTCTATCAGCTGTATGAATAGAGGACTGTCAGTACATTTGTCAGATTTAATGATCAGTAAAGGTAAAAAAGACCAGGAGGTGATTTGGGAGAGCGAAAACATAGTCCTTAGAGTTTGACACATTTCTTATTTTGCTTGATTAATTTTGTGCCAGTGTGAATGAGATTTTTAATGGAAAATTAGCAGGATGTTTTTCTCTTTACTGGGCTTATTTTCTGTTGCTGGATAACTCGGAATGCCTCTTTTGAATTTCATTTGAAAGTCACAGAACTTCACATTAATCAAGTGGCTAGATTAAATAGGGCTTGAGTTATAGTACATTAATCTGTTCTGGATAAAACTTGAATGGTGTGATGGAGAAATTCAAGTTAAAAAAAAGAATTATCAAGTCTGGGTAATATATCTTGACATTTGTGAACTCACAGTAGTCAAGAAAATGGAAGGAATCTGGACCAGGAATCTGCTCTGTAAAACAGGTACATATGGATGGTTAAAGGAACATTTGCTCTTCTGCATTAATGGAGAGCCACAGGATTCAGGTCCCTCACTTTGACTTGAAAATAAGACCAGATATTGGTATGCATTTTGGAGTACATCCGGGTCATTAGTTTCAGACATTAGCTATCATCTTTATGTTCTTGTGTTCCTGTTTTAAGGAGCATCTTACATACAAGCACAGTAAGTAGTTAAACCCTCTTGCATTTGTATGTATGAACTCCCTAATGTACTGAAAAACTCTGCCTATGGTTCCTGCTTGCCCTCCTCTCAGCATGTTTTTTTATCTCCATGTGAAACTGAGCACCACATGAGTGCAAAGCAGGATAGACTTTTATGCCAAGGTGAGGAAAACAAAGACCTATCGGAACTTAATGGACCTGTAATCTTAATCCTTTTTTCAAGGTGTGACATTCTTGTTTTACTTTTGAGAGGGATAGTAGAGGATGCAATTAGTGTCAGAATGTAACATTTTCTCTGTGGCACTTTCAGAGTCCCTGACTAGTTTCCTACTTTCAGCTGGGAACAGCCAAATTGTATTTCAAATAAATCTTTCATCTTTTTGATTTCAGTCCATTCTGTCTCAATAATCTTACATCCTTTATTTATAGGTATAGTGAGCAGTAAATAAAGAGAACATATTGTGATTTTGTACAATAAACAAGAAACAAAACATAGAGGAGAAAACTGCAGGGTGGATAGGTCCATGATTTTTTTTCAGAAAACTTACTTTAGATTTCATTTGTAAGGGGAAAAATATCCAGACAAAAATAAGTTTTATGGAAGCAGTGTGTTCACAGATAGCAAAATTTATGCAATGAAAGTTCAGAAATGCATAATAAATAGTTTGTTCTGAGTTTTCAGTCCTCTTCCTCTATGTAGGAAAGACCTGGATACTTCTTATTTATAGGTTTTAAAGAAGAATATAAATCTCTGAAAAATGGAGTTGTGAAAGAAGGGGGTGGAAAACCAGTCCCAAAAATGCATTCATGAACACAAAAAAAAGTTAAAAATGAGTTTGTAATTTACTGCAGCTCCGAGGCAGCAATAACTAATACACTGGAAATTTACCCATTTTATGCATCTATTTTGCTTGCTTTACTACTCTGCCGTTCATAAAAAGAGCATCTATTTCAGCAACTGTCATGTCACTTGGCATTTATGTGATCTCTGAGCTATGTGTGAAAATGCACTTTTTTTCCAGTTTCAGTTTTTATTGAAAAGTTATTTATTTTACAAATTGGCATCAAGGTGATTTGTTCTCCTGTCTAACTAGTTTTACTATTCTTTTATTATGTTCATTCTTATCACTTGGGAATCAGAACCATACATCATTTGGTTTTGTTTTTCACACCCTGGGTCCTACTACTGGAATTGCATTCTCAGCATTCCACCTCCTTCTCTCCCAGTTAGTAACTGGGAGATAAGAAACTGTATTTTTTAATTCTTATAAATTTTCTTACTCTTACACTGCACTTATGAAGCACTTAAGATCAGCCATTGCATTTTGCGCTCTGCTGGGTCTTTTGACAATTTCCTATTTTTTTTTCCTTTGCTGTTGTACATACTGCAGACCTCCACTCCACTGTCAGAGCTGCTCCAGGACTGGCACTGCTCACTTCTACCTTGGGAACCTCACCTGTCCTGTACAACTTCCAGTGTCAAGTGTGAGATGAGAGGCATCAAATGCATAGAAGAACTAAACAGGGAAATCAAGGTAGCCATTACCCTGATGAAGCACACCCTGAACTAAGGTTCCTGAAGGCTATTCTAGCTGTTGCAGAGAGGTGCTATGGTGCCATATCTCTCCTTTGTGATAGCACAGTTTCAGAGGTTCACCTAGAGGGAGTGAAGACTATTAGATAATCTCCTAAGATTATCTGTAGTTTCCAGAGGACATTTTGTTCCTAGTTCCACTTCCAAAGATGCCAACTGAAAGGGAACTAGAACATAATAAACGGCACCAAACATTTAGAATTTAAAATGAGAATCAATTTAAAAGAGGCTGAAGAGATAGTTTTAATATGTTCAGTTGTAGTTTTCTTTTAGCAAACTTGGCTTTCTAGCGAAAGTCTCCCCTATATTTATTCAACTATTAAATGAACTTGCAGGTCAGCTCGTTTCTCTGCTCTTTTGTTGTGGCTGTCAGATTAAGTGGCCTTGCTTCTTTAGGAAGACTGGCATAAAATGGATGCTGTTTATATCTAATCGCAAGCTTTACATGTGACAAGGCCATATTACTACTTCTTGGTCTAAAACTGATTACAGAATAAATGTCTGCTCAATGGCTATTGATGGGAAAATCTCATCTGTTGCCTTGGCAGTTTCAGTATATTTAGAAGCTGAGAACCCAGATGTGAGCTCGCATTGTGTTTGTTTATGACTAACACAATCTACAGGGCCACTCAGTCCTGTAAAATATTCAAGGCTTTCCCCTTGCTTGAGATAATTTAGCTGCAGTGTCTTTCCTGGGCTCCACATTTTGTCCTGACACTGTGTGGAATTTATAGGGAAGGGGTAAAGGTGGAATGAAACCTAATTTTGTGGAAGTGAGTCAGAATTGAAATCTTCCAAGCATCAGTTGTGAGACAAAGAGGGCTGGCTGCCTCAGTGAGGAAAGTCCACCTGTGCTGCAGGTATTTTTACAACTGCACTCCTATTCCCATGGAAAAGTCTGTTGCAATCAGTTGTACTGTGTCAGATGTCTGCAAACCTACGAGTGACTGCACTACATTCTGTGCTAGAAGGACAGCCTGGTTGCTGGCCCATAAAATAATAATGGGAGAGCTATAACAAATCCTCTGAGAGATCTGCTCATTTCAGAAACATTCAGAAAAGATGTGTTTCTATTTACATGCAGCAGACCCTCTGATCTTGAAGGAGATCCCCAGCATGGGTGTGAATCCCAGGTAATCAGTCATTTTTGGTGCATCTCCTCTCAGATATTCCACTGCAAACCGTGCTGCCAATTAATAGTTCTCCCTTGTCTCAACATTTAGAGGAAAAAACAGTCCTGCTGACCAAAACATAAAAACACAGACTCTGCTAGCTAGCTCTGAACATTGCTTTATTAAGCCTGGTATTCTACATCCAGCAGTAGCTAATGCGTCATGCTTCAGAGGAAAGGCAAACCCCACAATTTGTGCAAAGCCATAAAATAGGAAAAGTATTCCTTGCCGAGCCTGCAGCCATCAGCTTATTCCCTGAAGCATAAGAATTATTATATGTTTGTTTCTTGGGGAGAAGGACTGTGAGTATTTAAGCTTTTCAGGCTGGAGAACATGCATTAGATTAACCTGGAGGACTCTGAGGCCCATGTAGAACAGATTGTGGAATTCCCTTGGCAGAAATGAGCAAAGCAGCCATTACTAACATGCTGTCATACTGTTAACTGGAGCCGAACGACAAATTCATAGGAAATTTTGCTTCTATTTCTGCTCTTAAGCTATCAGTGAGAAGCTTGTGATTTCTTCTGGGTGTAAGTAGCAACCCTATTTCCCACATAGTTTCTAAGTTTGTGCTGTGTTTGCAAACATTATAATGTGGTATTAGTAGTAGCAGGGACTGAAGAGCTCTATCATGGCGCTTGTTTGCATCTCTATCTGTGGACTGCCTGCAAGGCCTGGGAAACAACTATTTTGGCTCTGTTGACTCTTTTCTACACACCTCCAAATCATATTCCTTTATTCCATTCTAGGTAGAAAAAAGTACTTTCATTTTAGCTTAGGCCTTTTGAATATTTTTAACTTGCCTTTGTGTGTTTGCTTTGGAGCTATGTAATATTTGTCAAGGAAACCTATGCAGACAGTACCTTTGGCTCCAGTCACACATCATTTGGGGCTGGTCCAGTTTTGTGAGAAAGATTCATCTAAGTAGCCAGATGGAAAAAAAATAGAAAAAAAGTTGTGATTTGAACTGTTATCCTGCGACTTGTGAGCAACTGCACAAAAGTCAACGAAACTGCAAAGAGATTTGGATTTGCACCAAAGATGAACTCAGATATTGCCAGGCTCAGGAGCAGGAAGAACACAGAGGACTTCTAAAATGCCCCTTGCACCTCCCTTTCTCATGGCCTGCAATACTAACAGGAGGCTATGTAGAGCACATTCTCCAGTCATTCTGTAGTACCCAGCTGGATTTATGGGATGTGGGTAACCAGTTACACTTACATTCTGCCCAGGCTCACAACCTGATACTCTGTTGCTTGCAAGACCAGAGAATAAGGCTAAAGTATAAGGTATAAGCTATATGAGAAGACTCAGTGAGTTATGAGGTGTAAGGCAAGGTAAAATTGGTAGCAAAGTACAGTTAGTAAATAAGGTGTCTATGAAATAAAGATATAGCGAGGTATGATAATTAAATAAGGTAGCTATAGGGTAAAAGTGAAAGACAGTAATCTATAAGACATAAGGTATTATAAGGGTATAAAGTATAGGGGTATAAGGTAAAGTATAAGGTCATAGGCATTATGAGAGTATAAGGTCTAAGTTATAAGGCATAGGAAAACAGAATACATAGTTGCTCACCCCTACATTGACTGAAGGAGGTGGAAGGAGACAGGGCAGCTCTTTGGTTCACACCACAGAGATGCTGACGTTTCTCCCTGGTTTTTGCTCCTGTCCAATCTCTTTTTATACTTTTTTTTTCCTTAAGCAGTTTGAGTGACTATAATCAATAATATTTTTGAGGGTGATAGACAGATGACATAGGCTTGAGGGTTGTCTCCCTGTGTCTCCACAGGAGGTGGCGAAGAAAGGCCATGCTATCTCCATAACACTCCATTCTTCGTTAATCCTATCAGTCTTGCTTGAGCACTTTCAGGAAGCCACTGGAGTCTCTTTGTCCCTTCCTGCATAACTCATTATCCTCTCACAGTGCTATTCTGGGAGCACCTCACCAGGGGCTGAGGTGTTTCCCTTAACCCATCAGGAAGTTATCAGGGCTATCACCCAACACCTTCGTATAGTTCTTTGGCTTGTAAAAGGCGGGAGGTCCTCCAGTATTTCCTTCAAAAGAGGGCAATGAACAGTTCCTGATACCTCCCAGAACAACATTTCATGACAACTCTTACACTGTTCCCCGTTTGGGCAATAACAGCTTTGTGATTGAAGACTAAAGAACTGGCAGCACCAGCTGACACACGTGAGTGAAGTTTCAGATTTCAGCTCTCCCAACACACAGTAGCTTTGTTGTCTGCTGGGTATAGTTGAGGCTTCATTTTGACCTACAACAAGAACCTTGAGACTATGAGTACCATCCATTGTTTAGATTGGAAGCAATTCCAGGTATTGCCTCCAAACCACCTAGACCCTGCTGTTTTCTCCCAGCTGCACAGGGTGGGTTGCTGGCTGCTTGGGACTGAGGTGGTGGGGTAGGATTCATGAACATCTCATTCTAGAGAGGTGGTCTCAGAGCTCTGCTTATAGCAATGGTTGGTGAACCTCGCTTGTTGCTTGGGACTGGTAGTCCTGCCATCTTGTATTTCTCTGATGATTATTGGATTGTTGATGGAGTCTGTCACAATCACCTAGGGTACAGTGCCCTGGTCAGGGAACTCATATCCTTAGGATGTCCATTATAGATTACTCCTTTAGTCTGGACCCATAGTAGACCTGAACAACTTAGAAAAAAACCAGTTTTCCAGTAACACTTGCAAAAGGTTATCAATATTTCTGATTTTAAGGGTATTGCACATTGCAATAAAATAGTAAGTGAAAAGTATTATTTCCAAGTTATAAATAGTGATATTTCCTGTCTTCCATTTACTGTAATTTTTTGGCATCACATGACTGACTTTTCCATCAACCAGTTATTTATGTTCTTGCAAACACTGAAATAACTTATGAATGTATTGATTTGGATGAGAGATCACATAAAAAATAATCTGAGGAAAAGCAGCTAAGAAAAGACTATTCTGCAAAAAGTAATTTTTCAGCCTTTGGAGTGATGAAATTTACTATCAAAAATACCCATGAAAAATCAAATTGTGGCAAACCCCCAAATTCTTTACAGGTGAGTCCTGCTATCCAGAAACATGTCATGTTCCATTTCAGGAGACCTAAAACCTATACTTGGTGTGAACTT
The DNA here is from genome assembly GCA_026770055.1 of Myrmophylax atrothorax. Classification (NCBI taxonomy): domain Eukaryota; kingdom Metazoa; phylum Chordata; class Aves; order Passeriformes; family Thamnophilidae; genus Myrmophylax; species Myrmophylax atrothorax. Next base: position 21,375,392 of record JAOXXN010000395.1, on the reverse strand, counting down.
ATATTAAGTTATAGGATGCAGAATAGTACCTTCATTTCTATTTTCAGGCATTACTCCTTGACAAAGGCTGTCATCTGTATTTTTTAGTTTCTTGATTTCAGATATTTGACCTTCCAAATTTATTTTCTTTTAGGAGTAAAGATAAAAACTGACTTATGTAGACACATTTTGATGTTATCATAAAACATAACTCCAATCAAAAAAAGTCTGCCATTGCACTGCAGCACTAGCAGCCCAAATGCCTTAGAAGGCAGAATGCAAAAGCACTGAGTAACCCAACTGAGAGGTGGTACTGTTCTTGCTGCTGCTCTGAAGTACTTAAAAATTGCCTAATCTTTAAGATTTTAGTAAGCTATAATATTAACAGCACTGTTACAAAATGTTTTCAGCTGCCAGCACAGTTGAATTCCATTTCCAAATGTGGAAGATTTTAATTTTCTTGAAGACAGGGCAGGAGCATGGTCGTGGTCTCCTCACATGCTGTTTTCATATCACCATTCTGCAGTAAGATTACTTGCCATCTTGCAATATAAAATTGTAAAAAATGGTTAATATTTCCAAGTGCACCTGAACCTCCTAAATTTTTTTAAGGTTATAAGATCAACAGAGGAGTATCAGATCACAAACGCCATCTTCTAGATCACTGTCTTGGTTTCCTCCTCTCCACCCACTCAGCAGAATGCACCTTAGACACTCAACTGGGATCACATTTTCTAGGTGTCTCTCATAAGTAGTTGTTTTTTTGGTTTGGTTTGGGTTGGGGTTTTTTGTTTGGTTTGGTTTGGTTTGGGTTTTTTTGTGTTTTTTTATTTTTTTAAACTTGACAGGTTTAAGCCTGAATTCATCTTCTGCTTGTTCCTTGATGGAGCTGTTCTCTCTTTAGTCACATTGTGATCTGTCACAAATTCATGTCAACAAATCGAGTCAGCAATTTGACAGAAGTCACATGGATAGGTTTTGCACAAGCAGTATTCTTGGAATTCAGGTGTATCTTTCACAGGAAATTGTTTGATGTTGTGTTTCCTGAAACTATTGTATTTTTTCAATCAGAAAACAAAAGGAATCAATTCTGACGTTACCATAACTTGTTCTTTCCACAGTTTGTGTGTTATAAAGCACTTATATTGAAATGCATATTGAACATATAACACATTAAAATATAGAAGAATATAACTTCAACACAGGTTTCTTGTACTGCCAGTAAGTACTTCCTAATATGTAATGCAATCTCTTATTCTCACAATGTTTTTGCCTTGCAGTCAGTATACCTATCATCATCATGGCTAGGCTTTGCAAATGAAGATTTGGGAAGGGCTCTCCCCATGTGGGTGTGTCCTTTGAGCCTGGCCAGTGGATGTTTTAGGTGAGGCACAGCGTGTGCGGAACTGGCCCCACCCTTTAACTCCTAAGGTTTATCTGCCATGGCTGAGTGAGCTTGGACAGTGACATTGAAGTCCTCAGGACTAGAACCTACAGCCCCCGGTATTCCCAGGAGGTCTCCCATCCAAGTATTAACCAGGCCTGACCCTGCTGAGCTTCCGAGGTCTGACGGGATTGGGTGTCAAGATGGGATTTAACTGCCTTGTATACCTATAACCACTTAGTAATGCAATACATTGGGGTATTTCATGGAATAATTTCTTCATTTATCAAAATAACATTTGGGTAAAGGATCTCTGTTCACAGGAAGTCATTTAGATTTGTGTGAGTTTGGGGAGATCTACAATTTGGACCGTAGATGACAATTTTTTGCCACCATAGTGTGCAGAAACTGAATTCCTCTTTGAGCTAGGCTGAGGATCAGGAAATTTCTGGCATGAAAATTCTCAGACTAGGAGATTACTTTTTCTTGTTTAATTTTATCCTTATCATTTTCAAATCAAGTTCATAGGGCCAGTAGAGCTAAAAGGGTGAGATTGATGGCAGAAGCACTTTCAGCCAGTATTGCTGCTAAAAAACTTCATCTTGGAAAACTATAGCCTCTCAAGTATTCATTCATCGTTCCTCAGTTTATTGTATTTTCCATCATAACTGCTGAGTATTAGATGGAGAATACAGTTCTTGCTATCAAAGCTGCCTTCTCTCTCTAAGGAGCCAGCTTCTCTCTGTGCATTACTGTACTGTAGCACATAAACATGAATTGTCAAAATCTCACATTCATTTGTTGAATTGTATCTTGGAAACTGAAGCAGCTGAGCCTAGTAAGCACTTTCAAAAGCTACAGTATTAGTGTACTGATGTCTGTCACCTGAGTAGCTAGTCACTAGTTAGGGTCTTGCCAGCTGGTTCTCCTTGAGAAACTGATAACACAAGCTGGATAACTTTCTTGGTGCTGATGACATATAATGAGTCTGCACAAAAGGCCTGGCTTTTCCTGAGCCAGGAGGTAAACAGTAGAAGGCTCCCCTACTCACAATTCCCAGCCCATTTCCACATATCTTACTCCACAAAGGAGTAAACCTTGCCGCTCCTAACTCTACCTAAAAGTTCCAAATATTTTCCAAAGCTTTTTCAAGATCTGAGCTTGCCTTCAAATGAGAGCTAAGGTTGAAGGCAGCCCTCAGAGGCTTCCCAGCCAGAAAACCACCATGAGCTGGGCAGGAAAAGAGGGTCTGCCCAGACACGCAAACAGAGGAGAGCAGCTTTCTCACCCTGAGGTTTGAAAAAACAATCTCACTGGGGTGCTGGGTGTCTCTAGCAAAAAAATCCCTCTGCAGAAGGGGACTGATGACTAAAGCTACATCAAAGAATGATTAGGTACTTAATTTCTTGGTTTCAGACAAGCAAAAGTTAATGTTAATTGCTATAATTCTTGGGTTTGGGTTAATGGGCCTTAAGAAGAGATAAACAACACAAGATTTGAAACACTTCATAGAAGGTGGATAATTTTGGGGTTTTTCCTAACAATGCATTTTTAAAATAAATGTTATACTTGCAGAGGAAGTTTACTTCTTCATTTATTACTTGTCAACATTGACCTTTTTAAGAATAGACATTTAGAAACCAGATGCTTATTTATCTTGAGTAATATGTTATAGCATCAAATTTGAAAATTCAATCCCTTTTTAGGAAAGCATAATGTGTACATTCACTTCCTACTGCTGAGAAGGATTGTACTGCATATTTATAGCTAAGCATAATTGAGCATATGACTCAAGAATTTTCCTGAATGGGCACATACAAAGAACTACATTTATGAAATTTGCTCATTTAGAGTTCATGTACAAAATTAATTGTGTCATATTAATGTCATATTATTAGCAGAAATTAACCTCATGATACCTTATAAATTTATTTTGATTTATTATATTGAAAATGAGAACAACACATTGCAGTCTATTCTAAGGAAATATGTAAAAAGTAATCTTGATTGTTTTTTGAGCCTATGGTAAATGTTACATGCATGTGCCAGCATGACCCACAGCAAATTTAGTGATCAGAGCAGGTACTTCATGTTGATCACCAACTCTCCTTTCAAAAATCTGATGTAGGTCTTGAGACAATCATGACCTTTCCTAGTTCTATCCATGTAGTCCTTGCACTACCCATCAATGCTGACTCCTCCTAGATCTGGAAAAATGAATTCCATTTCCTTCTGTAAGTTTCTAGTCAAGAAACAAAATTTGTGGTCTTCTCAGTAGCAAATGAATACCAGGTAGATTTAATTCTGACTTGGGAACATTTTACACTTATTTTGCAGTTGTTCAAAATATCTAGAGAAAATCTAGGACAATGACTAAGCAGGAGTGTTTTTTTCCTAGTAGGAATAAATTACAGAAACATTTTTTCTTAATGCACATTGAGGTAATAAAATGTTTTGTAAAACAGATCACCTGCAGAAATGAAGGGATGAATATTATTAGTACCTATATGAGTCATATGCAAGCAATAGGACAGAACTTAATTTTTCCCAAGCAAATATTGCCACCACTTTTCTTTACAGTAATAAGTAGTTAAGACTATAAGGCCAACCTCCAAAACCCACTCCAGAAATGTAGTGTTGATAGTTCTCCTGACTCATGCTATTTATTATTCTCTACAGTATTTGAACTCAAGAGGAAAGAGTTGTAGGTTTAGGTGGAATGTGAAATTAAAAAGTCACTGTAGCTTTGCAAAGGAACAGTTGAAACAATAGACTGTGGATATGCTCTGGATATTCCAGCCACAACATTTGAGTATGATCAGCTACCTGAGACAACACAGGTCACCTATGTCAGCCAAGGCAGTAGTTGCAGGGTCCTGTTACAAGGCTACAGCAGACTGCAGAGAAATAGTGAGGAATGGACCTATAGTTAATATTATAACGCACTGTTCAGTCCAGGCAGAAGACTCCTGCTCCTTACTGAGTCCTAGCTGGCAGCAATTACAGTTTCCTGCCCACTCAGACAATATCTTCCTTCTGGGTAATCTTACCCTGCTTCCATGTCTTGTATGCTTACTTTTAATGTTTCACTATAGTCACGAGATCCTTGGCCTCCTGATTTCACTGCTTTATTTCCTGCTCATTCAGATAGACAGTTCCTGAGCAGTGAAGAGGCAGCTTTGAAAATCAACCAGCTGTACTGTGCCTCTCAACTTTCAGAGGCTATATGTCAGGGTGTTTTTCCAAGAAGATTCATGAAAACTACTCTTCTGAAGTAGAGAATGGTGATGCTTTCCCCTGCCCCATTCTTTAGAATCCTGAGCTTTGTCATCTCATGGCTACTGCAGCCAAGGCCACAAACAAGTAAAGAAAATTGCTGTTACTATTATAAAACCATTGTGATTTGATCTTAATTAAAAGATTAGGATTTTAAGTTTACATTCTGTATGTTATGGAAAACCAGTGACTAACAAAAAACCTAACAAACAAACTATGCTCAGATCAAAAGCCAGGATTCAGTCTGATCCTGTGAAGGGAGTCAGGTTTAAAATAGATCTAATGTACCATATGTACTGATTCCTCTCTCTCCCAGAATTTAAAGATCTTTAGTTGAAACCAGAGAAACTGGAGATTGCATTTTCTGACCCAGAACTAAAATACTACTGAAGAAAAGCAATTAGTTCAGCCTAGTGAGCTGACCCAACTCCACTCCGTCAGAGCTACAGTTATGAGAAAGCTAGTGAGAGTGACTCTGAATCTGTTTAGAGTGCTGCCTTAGTACCTAGTGTGAGCTGCAGTCTATTTCAGCTAGAAGGAAGAATGCTTCTAAGAGCAGCCAAAATAGATACTAGTCCTGTGACTTTTAGCATAATAAAATCAATTTAAAAAAACAATCTCCAGGGACAGCTGCAATTAAAAAGTCTTCAAAACTGGTTCATTAAGCCATTTGCTGGCCAAGTACACATTCTGAACAGAGATACAGAAATTACAGTCTGTGTTTAAAATGTTATTGCATGTTTTATCTGTCATTATGACCAGCTAAAGGAGCTAATGGTGTTAAAATTAGTGGCTACATCTCTGTGGGAAAAGCAGGCTCAGACAGGGCTCATTATACTGTAAGTGGACTGGCCATTTGTTAGCTATCGATTGCATTTCCAGTTATCTGAGGACTGCAGTGCTGCCAGATTCAGCATGGATTTCATACCCTCTCTAACTGCTCTTGACAGTTACTGGATATGGAAGTCCCACCACAAAAGCCGTGTGGGACGTGGGGAACTGTCCTGTCCTGTCTCATGGTAAGAAATACATGCACATCTCAGGGAATGAAGCCCACATCTCTATAGCTTTTTCTGAAGGAGGTGGCCAGGCAGAAATAGATCTATCCTTGACAAGCTCACTGTAAGTACACACATAATTTTGTGTGTATATGCATAAATATGAAATATGTATTTATAAACATATATATAATTTATATAAACATAGACAACTATAAATAAATCGGTATTTAAATTCTTTTGTGCACATGTGGGCACATGTATTTATGCTTAACTATGTTGACATTTTTTGGTCAAAACTGATTCTGGGAATTTTTTTTCCTTATTTGAATTGAGAATGACATCTAACAAAATTGTTCCTCTGCTGCCTCACAGTGCTGACAAAGCTTCCTCTTATGGATGTTTTTTACAGTGTTGTAATTAAAATGTTACAGTCTTGAAGAAGTTGCTCAGAAGTGCTTGGCAAATCATCTGGCTTCCTCTGAAATATTCAGCACTTTGGAGTAAGTGGAGAGAAAATCTGAGTCCTATGCAATGAAGCTGATTTATGAGGAAATATTAAAAGAAAGAAATTTAAATTCTGTTTATAGAAATCAGGTCTATGAATTAAAAGGAAGGAGTGAACCAGAGTAAAATGTCCAGGTTGCTAGCTCAAAGGCCAAGGCAGTTGTAGAGGCAGCAGCATAGAGCAGCCATGGCTGTTGCAGATAATACCGTAAGTGGACAATATCAGCTTGCTTGTGGATAATACAGCAGTCCTAGGAATGAATGATGCTTGGTCTTAAGGGACAATGAGATGTAGGTGAGCTAAGTCTCAGCCTTTTACTGGTCTACTGTTAATGGGCATGAGACTTCTGAGTCCTACATGAGTGTCCTTGCTTCTAGATAATAATCTGTTCTGGAAGATTCTGCCCAGGGAATAATATACAAAAAACCTTAGGAAAATAAAAATAAAGAGCCCATGAAAGGTGTCAGTCCAGTGACATCAACATATTTTTCACCCCTCCAGTGTCCTGAGACACTGCAGGAGCTTTTCTGAATAGTTCCTGCCTTCTGAGGGAGAAGAACATGATGGTACCATCAGTCCTACTAGGAAACACATGCCTTAATGACATGACTTAGCTTGAAATTTACAACTTTAAGCCTTTCACAACAAGCATGCATTGACTATGGTAAGAAACTGCTCTGTATGTGTGAAATAACTCACATAGCTCAACAGTGGATATCAGGAAACAGAAGTGAAACAGGGGAAAAAGAGTTCTCAGTGATGAAAGTGTGAGGTTGGTCAAATGTTTTCTACCAAAATTCTTTGTCACAGAAAATTGTGGGGAAAGGGGACAAAGACCAATCCAAGTAAACAAATGTCTTCTATTAAATTAGAAAATATTTTGATTTTGCAATGATGTTTTAGTGCTTGATGGGAGAATTTGTTGATTGCCACATATTCCACCATATTTTTTTTTAATTGACACTCTCAGATATCTAAGATAGCACAGAATATCACAGCTGTGCATTCAGGTCCTGTAAACATCCCATGATATTCATCCACTTTTTTAATCACCAGGTTAGATTAAGTGGTGCTAGAAAGCTAAAAGCATGTAATGGAGGATATTTTAGATGGGTTATAACCATTGAAATGATGGCATCTGAGCAGTTTCTTCACAACCTGCACTCCACAGTGGGGTAAACAATCCTCAAGAAACATGTCATACTGCACTGTGAGAAAATCTCTTGTTGACCTTAAATGTGAGTGATCAGTTAACCTGCTTTGGTTTAATGCAATTTTTATTTATTCACATCTGTTACTCATTTTATCAGTCTTTAATTTTAGGGGCTGAAGCTTTCCTAGGTGGGCAAAGAATGAAATAGACATAGCACAGATAATTCTAAAGTGGAAGTGATGTTGGTAATAGCAGTTATGTCTTACATTGCCTGCTTTTATAATTTAAAGAATTCATATTTTGAGGGTTGTAAATACGTGTGTATGGTGAATTCAGCTTTCTCTAGGAAGTTCTCAACAAATTTGAAAAAAGAGAGTGAGAATTGTCACAGTTCTGACCAAGGCCCATTAGCTCTCTGAGAATTTTTTCCTCATTCTGCTTTTCTAGTTACTAATCTTTACTTTCCAGGCAAAGACAGTGACAGCTCTTTGATGCTGCCCACACTTTCATTCTCCACCCCTCCCCCCAGTTCCCAAATGTTATCTATTACATTTCAGTGCTCCTTGGCTGCATCTGTTTTTCAGGTGAATACTTGTAAGTCCTATATTATTTCTTTCCTTTTCCTTTTGGAAACTGAAAATAGACCATTCTCATGACATGGCTTTAAAGGGATGCCTTTTTATGTAGTTAGGAAAACAGTTGCAAACTACCGTATCACAAGGAGACTGGCTACTCCATATTAACAATCAATGAACTGCTGCTAAAATTTGCTCATAGTTGAGGATCCAGGCACAGTTTCGTTAGGAGGGTAGGACTTTTGCCGTTGAAAGCAATACAGTTCTGGTTACTCATGGGCAGCACAGTTGTTCACCAGGCAGGTAAGCAAGAAGGTGACTGTGAGCAGTGACAGAGGGAATCTGGTGAATGTGTGTGAAGTTCTTTAACACTGTATTCCTTGCAGCTGACCACTCTATCCCTCTGCTCAAAGTAGTGCTACTTCAGCAGACGTAGCAAGAACAGTGTCTCTCCCTTTGAAGTTTCCCTAGCCCAGCCTGTCATTCTTTGTTGGCTTTTTAGTTCATCGATTTCCATACTGGCACAAAAGCCATATAAAGAAAATGTAAGTGAATAGAACACTGATAGATGTAAATCTCCTCTACTGCCTGCCTCTGGGGTCAGTAACCATCTTTTGGCAGAGGTGAAGCAGGTACCTAAGCATGGGAGCATCTTAAAATACATCAGCCTATTTGCAAAAGGGTGCCTATATCTTCCAATGTAGGTTTCCTTGAAGCCAAAGTCTTTTTATTTTAATAAATTTATATAGGTTTTCCCCAGTCTCATTTGCATTGTGTTACCAGCATATCAAGAGCAGTAACATGTATTTTTTATTGAAATCAACTAATTAATACCAGAATCATTGTTACTTGGGCTGAATAGTGATTTATCCATCAGTTATTTAAGAAAATAATTTTCAATACTGCACACTATTCAGAAAACATGCCTCATTCTCCATGGAATTAATTCAAAATCATCTGGTACCTAGAAAAACATGATGTTTATTTCTGTTATTTCATTTCTCCCTTCAGAACTTTCAGTGTTGTGTTTGGGGTATAAGTCTTATAATTCCACAAGGCTTAACAGAATTTCTTCAGTGATGTCTCGTAATAGAGACTGTTCAGTATAAAAATCTGAAGTTCCAAGTGTGGGATCTTGGTGGCCAAACAAGTATTAGGTAAGTAATGTATGTCGGTTTTAATTTTTTTTTCTCTTTGAAAGGTAAAGTATAGAAAGTAAATAAACAATGTTCTGAC
>JAOXXN010000395.1:21341757-21366116 GCA_026770055.1 Myrmophylax atrothorax | reverse complement strand
TACTGCACTGAAACCTAATGAGAGCTCTGTCGACAGGAAATTTCTGAGGTTTCAACCTCTTCTGTGGTTCCCAGGGAAGAGATTCTAGAGAGGAGAAGAGACAACATAAATTGTCTTCAGGCTGTACTGCCATTTTTCGAAGAATGTAAAAGAAGATGTGCTCAGCTGTAGATTTTGGGCAGAAAATCTTCAATACATGAAGGGAAAAGTATTCCCAGAGAGAACCGTCCTTTCCAAAAGAAGCAAAACCCAGGGATTTTTCCTGAGAAGGGGCTGATTTCTGGGAGAAAAATCCCAGTTAGTGACTAAAATTTGTATTGAAGGACTTGTGGTTTGGTTAATAACTTGGAGGTTTAGCCATGGGACAACAAACAGATTGCATCATGAGACACCTGAAAATTGTTTCTGCATGATTTAATCTTGCAAAAGTATTTAATTTACCATAGAAAGGGCATAAGTTGTTGCTCTGAATTAGCTGTTTCTTTTATGCTGGCATTAGAATAATTTAGGAATAGATGCAAAGATCCATAGACCTTACCTAAATATTTGCAATTCTGTGGCCATTCTCTGCATGAAACTATCGATAAAGAAACAGAATCAAACTCTTTGGGTGGCTGTCTGTTACATTAAATCTGGCTGAGTAATTTGTTAGGTCTTGGCTTCTGTTCCTCCAGATCCATGTCCGAATTAATAGCTTTAATTGCTTAACCAACATACCGATAGCTCCTTTGATAACTATGAAGGCAGTTTTCTAGTCCTACAGCTGATCACTTCACAACTGAGCCATTGAGACAAGTGAAGACAAAAAGGCTTTTCAAAAAATTTGATGGCTATTTTATATTGCAACTCCTGACACATGCACATGTTCACCCACACAAATCCTTCTCAAATTCTAGCAGTAAACTATCCTAAGACTTACTTTCTTTATGCCACTGCTTTTCTGCATGCGTGTGTCAAGCAAATGTTAACTGCCCTTTCTGCTGCTAATGAATGAAGTACAGAGTTTTCAAGGCATCTCTGGGGAATGAAGCCCATGGGTTCCTTTCTTCCTTTGGCTAATCAGTCTATAGATACCTACTTTAATATATAAATAAATAGTAGCAGCAGGATCCTACATGGTTCTGCACAAGTAATCTGACCTGACATTTGGTAGCTCATGCAGTCTCTTTTAGCTCAGTGACCTTTGTTGGAAAAGTGAAGTACTGTAAGTGGGATCTAATCCAATACCCACTGGTGGCAAATTAGAGCTTTCCTTTTACTTCACCTGCATTTTTACTGGGACTGCATCTAGAGATGTAAATGGGATGCAGAACTCTGTATCAACATGACTTTAAGAAGAGCATGACAGCCTAGAGGGATGAGACTGACTCCAGAAGAGCCTGACTGTAAAAGAATCTATCACAGCTAATGTCAGAGAGAGAAACATCTTTGAGAAAGCGCACATGAAGAAGGAATCAGAATGTCCTCCGTGGATGTACACTGAGAATAATAAGTGAGAACAATAAGCAGTAAAAGAGATCAGTCTAAGTTAGCAAACTTAAGTTGAATTTTTCCCATCTAGAAAGGAAGATCTTTATGATTCTCAAAATACAGACTCATAAATCACTGCATTGTGAGGGTTGATTTCTTTTCAATGACTAAACAAAGAAGGGTGTATTACTATGCTAGTGTACTATGTAGTATGTCAGCATCCATGGGTTAGCATTACCCACTCTGGTGGATATATACTGGTTCAATAAAGTAAGGATAAGGTGTAAATGGAAGTCAGTGTTCTCTGTTTAAAATATGTAATTCAACAAAGTGAGACACAGCTGATCTTGCTGCTCCGTATTGACAAATAATTGTTCTCATGAGGCAAGAGAACTGAACATGCAGTACTTTTTGTAATAATTAAAGAGCCTGTGCCTGGCATGATGGACAGTGGGAAATTATGCTTTGTTTCCCATATCTTGGATATACAGTTCTGTCTGCTGCTATTACTTGCTGTTTTGTGGTAAGGATCCCTGGGGATTCTCTTCTGTCTCTTACAACACAGCAAGACAGTGCTTTGGCATGTACATCTCTAACTGTATAAGTCCTGAAAATGGATCTGAAAAAGTACAGGGTCAGTAATATATGGTTCAAAAGATTTTAAGTAGCTTTCTCTGACATCTTTAACTACTAAAAAATGGAGACACCTTTACTATTGCTCCAAAGAAGATTCATTGACAGTGATGGTCTTTGATGACTGGGTGCTGGTGACCCAGTCAGTCCTGCCTGGTGCTGATGAGTTGCATGCTTTTCTAAATACTCTCAATTTCCATGGTGATGAAAGGAAATCAAGGTATTAAGGTCTACATAATTTGCATTTCCTTGTATCATTAAGGAAAATACTTGAGTGCAGCCAGTTTTTAGTTTTAGATGTATTACAGACACCAGTAGTACATTCTCATGCAAACCCTGAATGCAAACCTCATAATAAAATTGTATGTTTTGTTTAAATACTCTGGAAAGGCAGAGTTTGTTTAAGTTGAGGTTGCAGCTGCTTTTTGAGAAAGGTGTTACTCTGAGGTAGCTAATGAATTCTTTGACCTGAATAAAGAAAATCTTTCTCTGTCCACATTATAGCATTCAAACCCTACTTTAAACATTCCTGCCTGTTCTGCTGCTTTAAACTATGTTCCAGAAGAGAATTTAATGTGAAGTAACAAAACAATTGTGGAATTTTAAAAAAATTAAAATCTGCCTTATATCTGTAAACACACATTGGAGGGAAGTATGAGCCTTGACTGACATCTTCAAATATCTGGCACATATTGCATATTCAGAAATAAGCTTCACAAAATTGGAGAACAGCCCAAGTTGGAAGGGACCTCCAAAGATCATCAGGTCTGCTCTTTCCTGGGAAAGGGAGCCTAGTATTATGTTAGCCTATACAATTGCATCTTCAAAACCCACAGTGATGGGACTCTACACCATCCCTGGGGAAGTTGCACCAGTGATCAACTGTTCTCATGGCCAAAAAGAAATCATGTATTAAGATGAAAACCCCCCTGGTGCAACTTGTACTTACCCCTTGTCTTCTCTATGTGGATCCACATGAAGATAGAGCATCTGTCCTCTTGGCAGGTACCAGGAAACTGTGATCATGTCCTCCTTGAGGTTTCACTTCCTCAGGGAGAAAAGACCAAGGGCCTTCAGTGTTTCCTCAGGTTCCCCATCTCTTTAATCACCGATCCCTTTGATCACCTTTGTGGCCCTCATTTGGATGTTCTCTAATCTGTCTTCATCTTTCCTGAATTCTGGGAACCAGAAGTGGACACAGTACCGCCAGCACAGCCTGACAAGCACTGGATAGAGTGGGGTCATCACATTTCTATCCTTGCTAGTCGCTTTCCTGTGAGTGTAGCCCAGGATCCAGTTTGCCTTTGTTGCTGCACTGGTGCACTGCTGACTCATATTTATCACACTGGTCACCAGCACACACAGGTTCCTTCAGCAAGGCTGATCCACACAGATCCTAACCTGCACTGAGATCTTCGGTTATTTCATCCCAGATTCAGGACTTTAGACTTGTCCTTTTTAAACTTCATGCTGTTTTTGCTAGCCCACTCTTCCACCCTGTCCAGGTCAATTTATACAGCAATAAACTCCTTTATCACCAAGCCATAGGTGAGGTGCTTATGCAAAAGCACCCACATATTACATGAAGGCAGAAAAATGCACACAATTATGTACTGCTTGAATCCTTCCATTTGTCTTTGCAATGCATTCAGAGCTCCAGGGTATGGTTTTGATAAATAATTAAGGGCTAATCCTGGAAATGCTGTGTGTATGGAGCTGCCATTGAAATTGATGGGTGTTCTGAGCATGGTGAACTTGCCCTAGTGGGCCCTTAATCTTGCAGTAAACCAGAGAGGCATTTGTTTTGCAACTGAGAGTTTGGTGGCACAGTGAGAGCACATGTATTGAGATTTTATTTCCATTATCAATGCAATATAAGAAAACAGTAGTGGATTTCTGGAGGTACTATCTTCTTTATTTTATAAACAAGTCACTGTTGACTATCGGTCATTATCAATTTTTTATTAATTAGTACGTGAAAGGAACACAGCAGCAGTCATTAAAATAGAGTCATTATTACATTATCCCATGATTCCATGAGTCTCCTTACATGAATATAAGTAATCAGACTAACTCTGAATTTCTCTCTCAGTAAAAATGTTAGAGATAAAACTGCAAGCACTCTAAGACTAGCTCTTAAGTATAAATGACTGAGGATGGATAGCATAATAATATATAAGATAAAGTTTATTGAGAAATACTGGTGTCCTGAAAATTCTGTATGAAAAAAGCTGTTTTACATTTCCAATGTCTGAATAATTTCTTTCCAATTGCCAGCTGTTTTATCATCATTATTATAATATTTTTAAAAACCAAAATGGTAACTCAGCTTAAAGGTCAAGAACCATAAATAGATACACCCTTCCTTTAGATATACTGTCTGCATATGAAAGAAGTTTTTACCTCTTTTTGGAATTGAAGATTGAGTTAATCTCTCATTTTTTAATGCTGTTATTTACAAAGAAGAAGATTCTGTGTGTCTCAGTGAACTAAAGCAGATTATTAAAAAGCCAGATATATTGTATCCTAAACTGAAGTGCTGCTTTACTTGCTACTTTTTGAAATGTTCTGTGGAGAGTTAGCCATATTTTATTTTTCTCATCAGAGAAAAGCTGCAGTAATAATTGCAGAATCTCACAATATGCTGAGTTGGAAGGTACCCACAAGGATCGTCGAGTCCAGCTCCTGACCCTGCACAAGACCATCTCCAAGAGTCACAACAGGTGCCTGAAAGTGATGTCCAAACACATCTTGAACTCTGTCAGGCTTGGTGCTGTGACCACTTCTTTGGGGAGCCTGTTCCAGTGTCCAACCATCCTTTTTCTAAAATCCAACCTAAACCTGACACAGCTTCAGGCCATTCCCTCAGGTCCTGTCACTGGTCACCACAAGCAGAGATCAGTGCCTGCCCCTTCTCTTCCCCTCTCAAGGAAGTTGTAACTGCAATGAGGTCTCCCCTCAGTCTCCTCTTCTCCAGCTGAACAGACCAAGTGACCTCTGCCGCTCCTCATACAGCTTCCTCTCAAGGCCCTTAATCATCTTCATGCCCTCCTTTGGACAGCCTGCAATAGCTTAATTTATTTCTTATATTGTGTTGTCCAAAACTGCACACAATATTCAAGGTGAGGCCACCCCAGTGTGGAGCAGAGTGGGACATTCCTCTTCTTTGCTGGGCTGGCAATGCTGTGCTTGATGCCCCCCATTACACACCTGGCCCTCCTGGCTGCCAGGGCACTGCTAACTCATATTCAACTTAGCATGAAGAAGGACACCCAGCTCCCTTTCCATGACTCTGCTTTCCAGCATCCCATTCCCCAGCCTGTATGTACATCTGGTGCTTCCCCATCCCAGGTGCAGAATCCAGCACTTCACTTGTTGAACTTCATGTGGTTGGTGATTGCCAAGTCCTCTAATTTGTTGAGGTCTCTGCAGGGCCTTCCTGCCTTTGAGGGAGTCAACAGCTCCTCCCAGTAGTGTGTCATCTGCAAACTTGCTTAGTATCTCTTCCAGTCATGTATCCAAATCATTTATGAAGATGTTGAAGAGCACAGTGCCCAAGATGGAGCCCTTCAGAAGCCCACTAGTGACAAGTCACCAGTCTGTCACCCCTTTCACTATTGCCCCCTGTGCTTGACCCATGAGCCAAATGCTCACCCAGCCCATGATGTGTTTATTCCACTCTACAGTGGTGAGAACCTGGGGTGCTGTGCCAAGATGCAATTTTTAATTTTTGGGGGCTAGTGATATTACAGGTTTTCTTGTACATACATTATTATTGACAAATTCAGATACAGCTTTTGTTACTCATGTTCTTACTAAATCCCCAGGCAACTGACATTAGCTGTGCTTCAATGCCTGCTTCAAATGCTCTCTTGGATCCTTTTCTACCCTGCTCTTCAAATGCCCTCTTTGGTGGGTAGGTCAGTCAGTCTAAACAGTTGCCAGGTGCCACCCATCAGTCCCTTGTATCATCTGGACAAGTAAGAAAGACTGACTCTGGTGTCTACAGGGTTGTTTCCCTGATGTATTCTCACTCTTCCCTCATCTGAATGCAGTTGCTGTAGTGCAGCAACTTTTTTCCCCCATCTTAAATTGCTGTTCCACTGCTGCTGATGGACTTGGCCTTGGCCAGCAGTGGGTTCATTTTGCAATCAGCTGACATTGGTTCTGTCGGACACAGGGTAAGCTTCTGGCGGCTTCTCACAGAGGCCACCTCTGTATGCTGACCAGTGCCAAAACCTTGCTACACAAACCCAATACACTGACACAGAGACTGGACCCTCTTTATTATTTCTATTCACTTTTTGAGACTGAATTTAATAACACTGAAATACGTTGAGAGGTCTGAAATCTGAGGTCATCTGTTTTTTCAATGGAATAGATATAGAACAAGTAGAGAACATGAATTTCCATGCACAGTATCTACCATATGCTACAGCCTTGACTTTTTGCAGATTCTCTGCAGATAGAATGGTAATTTAACCTCTATGCCCATTGATACTGCAGCTTTCCTGAACCAGTTGTCCACAGGAGTGCTGCTTCATCCCACCTGTGTAAAGGGCAGGACACGTAATTTATTGTAGCTGTCATTTTAAACTCTATTTGGTTGGAACAAGCCATAAACAGAAATCAGTCCTTTCATTCAGAACAAAATATCTGGTACTTGTCTTTTTTTGATAACAGAAAAAAAAAATAATCCCCAAACACAAAACATTTAGAATTCAATAAAAAAATCTGAATTTTTTCATCGTACATTTTAATGTCACTATTAAAAATAAGCATTTTAAAATGCCAGAACATAAATTTTATGTTTGGCTGAAGATTAGCAAATAACCCTAGTTCAGCCAGCTGAAAATCAAAACTGAACACCACTATTCCTGAATGTGATGTCCTGGGATCTGAAGCTGGATTTCTGAATGCTTTTATTTTCTCTTATCAAGTAATGTAGGTAAACAGTGATGCGAATACTTGTCTATGAACAGACATCAGTCACACTCTTGGACCAAAGGGGAGAAAAAAATTGCATCATAAACCAAAGTGTTCAAGCAGAAAGATAGTCTTGCACTATCAGCCCTGTAATCTCCCATGAAGCAATATGGCATTTCATTCTGAAGTGTTTCAGCTCTATTGTACCCTATCTTAATAAGACCAAGATTTTTTACCAGCCCTTAAGAAAGATACAGAAATACTGGAGAACACTCAGTAAATGGTCAGGCAAAGAAAGGATACAAGACCTGCAAAATCAGCCTTGTGAAGGCTTGTGAAGTTTAGAGAGTTCAACCTAACCAGTTTGCCAAAAAGATACTGGAAGGTGACTGCAGAAGACTGGTGGTTAGATACAGTTGCTTCCCAGGGAAAAGAAATTTGAAGTGAAAAAGAGACCTTTCAGCTTTCCACAGGAGGATATGACTGATTTCAGTGGCTGAAAATTTAAATTACACTAATCACATTTTGAAATATGATGTGATCTGCCATTAAAAATTTATGCTTGGGTTTTTTTGCTATGTTAGTTTGACTTTGTTTTCTTCAACTGCTTTCTAATAAATATATTTTAATCTAGATTCTCAAAAAACATTCTACAGCGTGTATACACAGAAAGTGATGTTCTCCTTTGGTCCTATGGGTCCACAAGTTACTACTCTGGTTTATTAAGATCTATTGGCATACAGTTTGTTTCAGAAATACGAAAAATATCTTTCTTATAATTAAATTCAATTTATTGATTAATAGATTTCAATTGCATCAAGACTGTAAAAATGGAAGCCTTCAATTTGCTTCATCTTTTCTTCTAACGATGCCTTAATCTGTGGGTTTCTGTACTGAGTTTTGTTTCCAGCAGGCCAATTCACCTTCCATTTCATTTCAATCAACCTTTCATAAAAAGTGCTAAAGTGCATTATAGAGCTAAAGTGCAAAGACTAAAATTAACATAGATACTTTGCACCTGGTCTATGTGAAATAATTAACTATTTACAGAAAAGAAACTAAGCTGAATAAAAGAGGATTCCTAAACTGTTTGAAAGCATTAAATATATATCAGCTAAAACCTGCAGATAATGGAATAATATTTGCATCTATTACCTTCAAATAAAATAATAATAAAGTGTATCTAGAGACTTCTAAATTTTTTTTTGCATATAATAATTTATTAACCTTCCCCAGTGTTTATTTCTGCCTGAAATATGAATATATTGCATGGTATTACATAGCAAATGAAAGAAATTGCAAAAGATTGAAGGATATTTTATTACTAATGACACATTTGCTTATAACCATCTTTAGTTTTTTAAATTTCTTTGAAGTAAATTTTTTTTGTCAGTAACATTAGTTGTCTGCCAGGGGGACTGAGTGAGAGGTGGAAGAAACTCTTCTATTAAGAAAAATGTCTTGTGTTTTAAGTCTTGTTTTCAAATCTGGAATTGCTCAACAACTTTACATGTCAATTGAAAACTATTAATGAAGAAATTTCCTAACACAGCTTCTGTTTGCTAGCTATTAGGGGAGGGCAGGAACACCTGTGAATTAATTTGGGGTCTGCATTTAATGGCCTGAGCTCATATCATGAAAACCTTTTCTTGATTTCTTTTTCTTTTTTTTTTTCTCTTTTGCTTTTTCTTTCTTTTTTTAATAAGGTCTTTGGGCTCACCCTATGCCAAGAGCTCCCAGGAGCCAATTCCAAGGAGGGTCAATTCCGAGGAGAAAGCTGAGGAAACAGAGGAGAAGGAAGCCCAAGGCATAATTTATAGTTTGTTTCACCTTATTGCTTTGCTTTATTGATAAGAAGCTTTATCCAAGGCTTTGGATTAAAACTCAGACTCCCTAGACATAAATAAATGTTTTTACACCTCTCTCTCTCTTTTTTTTTTTTTTTCCCCAAAGAGCAGTGTAAGGCACTGAAACAGTGTGTTCTGATTTGACCTCGTTTCCCAGTATTCAGCTTGATGCAACTGAAATTGCTCCTGCTCTGGCCCTGCTTCCTGCCTGTGAGGGAGGAGTGGCAACACAGTGGTTCAGCTCCTGCTTTTCCTTGCTCGTTTTGGTGATATCTATCACCTGCTTATGAATCTTTACCAGTTAATGTCAGATCTGCACTAAACAGCTATTCAGGCTTTGGTTGTACTCTTTTGAATGTTGGTATCAGTCCCTTTCAAACATTCTACCTCTAGGGCAAGGTACCCCCAGATCTTAAGAGCCTGTTGGTCACTTCAGTACTAACAAACCCAGGAACGCCTATATCCCACAGCTTAGGTTTTGCTCTCGGTATTACAACTTGTGCTGCAGCTCCCGCCATCTATTCATGGTTCCTATGTCCCAGGTCAGCCACCACCAAAACACTGCAGTGCAGTTTTGACCTTGGTTTTAGCATCCTCCTTAAAAAGACAAGTATCAAGTCTTGCCTGTACTGTCCAGGAGCTCTCTGCCCCTTCCATTCTCAAGCCTCACTGAGTCTCTCATTCCTTAGGTACTTCTGAGATAATGGCAGAAGCTTCCTTTCTCCTTATACCTATACAATGTGTCTTCCAAAATAATTTCAGATTCCCAGTCTCCCTTGCTGTCCTCCTCACCACAATGTGGTACAGGATCAGCTGATGCTGCCCTTCCCACACTATTTTGCAAATTCTTGTGTATGGGGCCATAGGTGCCAAATACACAGCAAAGAAATTGCTCATGTTCTAGTCTGCATGATTAAAAAAAACAACAAAAACCCCCAATAAAATTGTTGTCTAATGCTCCTGAGAAGAGGCCATTTGTCTCCTTGCTCTGTGCTGGTTGTCAGCTTACAAATGTGTACCACATTAGCTCAAGCTGTTGTGCTGTGGGAGCACTGAATCCCAGTCACTGACCAGCTGTGTTATATGCCTCTTCTTTTGCTGATATGCTGCTGCCCAGCATGACAGTCAGGCGTGTTTTTCTAGAAAATGGGAAGATAAAGAAAAACCAGTTGGCATAGAGGGAGGAGGAAAAAACTGTGGAATGCCATCTTAGCCTGTGGGATGACAGTAAAAGAGAAAGGAATCTAAATAAAATGCTGCAATGGCAATGTGGACAGTTAGAGGAAGGCAGAAGACTAGCAAGATTTGGAAAAAGGTGGAATGTGAAAGGTGTTTGGAGAAGAGAGGAAGGCATAGCAAAATTATAGGATGTGTTAAGACTGATTGCATAATTAGAGAACAGAGAAATGGCAAACAGCAGAAAATTACAGATGAAAGAAAAATATTAGAAAATGGAAAAAGGCTAAAATTGGGAAATACAGAAAAGGACTAAATAAGAGTAAAATTACTCAGTTCACTTTATTTGTGGCTCAGTCTGTTGTTTTTCTGTTGTCCTGTTGATGCTGCAATTTCTACTTGGACTTAGTGTCTCTTACTGCAGTAATAAGGATGAGGTTTGAAAAGTATTATCTTGGCAAGAATTGAAGCTGTTAACTAACTACATCAGACAGGATTGAGGAAGAACAGCTTTCCTGCAGAACAATAGTTCTTTTGAAATCTAATATTTCATGGGACTTCTGTGATGGGAGAATGAAATTGTCTAATGTTTCTCTTTGACTGTTGAAATATTTATATCAGTTTGATTTTACTTACTTAGTCAAAATAATAAATTCTCTTTAACATTTTAATACAAGAGTTGATATGACATGAACCAGAATGCTGACATCTGAGGTACTTTGACAACATTGAAATGAAAGGTTTTGTTAATTATTTGAATTCTTCTGAGATGTTTATTTGTCTTCAGGGTTTTTTTACTGTATAATATGGTATTTTAGAATTCCTTGTGTAATGAAAGAGCTGGTTCCAACTCACATACAAAAATAACTTGTAATACCTGCCTAGCTAGTTGATTAAAAAAATAATAACTCTATTTCTTAAACACTGGAGTAAGAGATTACAAATTAGAAAGAACTGGCTACAATCCTCAGGCTGAGCCCTTTACATAATAGAATGTTGATCGAGCAATTCCTGTTTTAACAAAAGTCTAGTGCTTAGAATGTGATTTAACATGGCAGAACCACTACAAATTTTGCTATATTACCCCTTATAATTACTTTGAATGTTGCAGATTTGTGTCTTGTTGCCAGTGCAAAGCTATTTTCTCTCAGTTTCCAGTCACTGTTTTTTTTTTTTCTGGTTTTGACTGTTAGATTAAAAAAAAGAAAAATTCTTATCTTCATGTCAGTGTTATGGACTGGAATTCTACCATTTAACTTTCTCTTTCTTAAACTAATTAGGTTGACATTCTTGGCTCTTTTTTCTTTTTAATTAATAATTTCAAGTTTCTCCTAAAAGTTGTTCTTGGTTTATTTTTTATTTCATTGTACCTTTTCTGCATTGAAAAAAACAGAAAATCAGCAGAGCAGTTGACATCATGATAGCAAACATAGAGTTTGTAATAATCAATATTCTGATGTCTAAACTTGTGAGGTGACAATCAGCCTGTCTGGTTAATTCTCGCACTGAGACCACTTACAGCTCAGGTTCAACTGTACCTCCACATCAACTTCAGATCCTGTCTAGATTCCTGCCCTTTGTTAAGTAATCAAATTCTTCTCAGATGTTTATTTGTTTTCAATTTTTTTCCTGTGCAATAAAAATTTCAAAATTCTGTGGAGAATAAAAGAACTGATTCCAGATAATCTGCAGAAATAGTTTTTAATACTTATTAAGCTAGTTGATTTTAAAATTAATGAAAGCCTTCTTTCTTAAGCACTGGAGTAATAGATGGTAAGTCTGCAAGAGCTGGATACAATCCTCCTCTGAATCTTTTATACATTGAAACATTTTATTATATAACAGCATGTAATTATATTTATCAGGACAAAATCACAGAACCATAGAATTGTTATGGTTGGAAGGAACCTCTAGAGATTATCTAGTTCAACCCTCCTGCCAAGACATGATTACACAGGAATGTGTCCACTTGGGTTTTGAATGCCTCCAGAGAGTGAGACTCCATGACTTCCCTGCACAGACCATTCCAGTGCTCTGCCACCCTCAATGTAAAGAAGTTTTTCCTCATGCTGAGGTGAAACCTGTGTTTTAATTTATGGCCTCTGCTTTTCATTCTGTCACTGAGCACCATGGAAGTCTGGCATCATCCTCTTTATATCTGCCTTTGAGATACATGCATTAATGAGATCCCCTCTCAGCCTTCTCTTCTCCAGACCAAACAGCCCCAACTCCCACTGTGTCCTCAGAAGAGAGATGCTCCAGATCCCTAACCTTCTTTGTGGCTCTATGCTGGACCTTCTCCACTAGCTCCTTGTCTTTCTTGTGCAGAGAAACACAGAACTGGACACAGCACTCCAGTTCTTCCAGGTGTAGCTTCACTACACCTGATCACACTCTTCATGATGCTACCCAGGATACTACTGACCCTCCTGGCAGCAAGGGCACTGCCAGATCATGGTCAGCTTGTCATCCACCAAGACTCTCAGGTCCTTCTCAGCAGAGCTGTTCTCTAGCCCCCAACCTACACCAGTACTTGGGGTTATTCCTCCCCATGTGCAATAAGCTACACTTGCCCTTGTTGAACCTCACTAGGTTTCTCTTTGCCCAACTCTCCAGCCTATCAAGGTCCTTCTGAATGGCAGAAGAGTCTCCAGGTGTACCAGCCACTCCCCCCCTATTTTGTATAATCTGCAAGTTTCCTGAGGGTACATTCTATCCCTTTGTCCAGGTTGCTGATAAATAAAACCTCCCATAAAATGCCTGTTTCTCCAGTCTCACTTCATATTTAATGCTATAAAATTCCACTTGAAGTTCCTTCCTTGCTTGCTTGCTTGCTTCCTTCCTGCCTGCCTGCCTTATTTAAATAGATCTAAGTAAACTGCTTGCCTCCAGTCTTTAGATGCATTCAAATTTTGTATAATCATCTAATCTTCATCAGTAGCAGAATTTCTGATTTCACAGCGGACACTGCTCTCAGTAGAAGATTGGAGCAGTTGGCCTATTGTAGTCCCTTCCAAAAAGTACAATCCTATGATGATATGATTTTATTTCTAGCAAAAAGAAGAAAGTAACACATGCTTTCTTACAGTCTTCATGCTTGACAATAATTCACAACTGTACTTTGAGACCAGTTAATCCGAATTTAATACATTAATTTCTGGCCTGTTGATTTTGTGTTTCCCTAATATCTTGATCAAAGATTGCATGATACCACACCACATTCCCTAGAGAAGCTTTCAATATCATGACTCTATCAGCCAAATTTATATTCTCGTCATAACCTTTCAAGATGCACCATCCTTTCTAACAGGGAGTTTTAAAGCAGAGAGTCAGAGATGACTAAAATTAATGTCATAGCAGTGCCAGTAGAGAACTCAAGAGACTTGTCTTGTATTTGTTGAGTGGGTAATGGCTCTTTCTCATTCCAGTCTGTAACATTCCTGAATTATATTTTAAATCTTTGTTCAGGGAACAGCAATTTGAAGGATGATACCAAAATGACCAAACTTGCTTTTCAAAAGTCTCTTTCTCTCTCTTGCTGCCATCTAGTTTTTAGATTCATAAGCAGCAGGAAAACTCTTGTTCTTTATATTAATTTTTTAAAAAAATTATTTTTCCTCTACTGAAACAGTGAACTCTGGATGCTTGAAATAAAAGAGTTCCTTTCACCTTCCAAAAAATGCAGGGGTTGAGACAGTTTTTTATTTCAATAGTTTGAATTGTGTTTGAAATACATTTGTATGATATATAAATGTTTGAAGCTGCTTTTGCGTATTACACTGCTATTTTTATTAAAATATAAATACAATTATATCTTAAATAAATCAGTTATCTTTATTACTTTGGCAAACTCACCAATTGTGTTTTATGCAGAATATTCAGTCTGCTGAATTTCACTGATACGATATGCAATTACAGTTCCATGAGAACATTGCAAAAAGATCACAAGGAAAACAAGAAAGAAATGTGGAAGAAGAATTGAAAAAGGGTAGCACAATTTGTGTCAGGGTAAGAGAAAATGATCCTAACATGATAGCTCTCACTCAAATACTCAGATGAGTTTCAAAGGCTCTTGTTACCTGCAGAGACATCAGGAGAGTACTCCATTTCACCTGTTGGCAATGCACCAGGGTACTACAAGGAAGAGCTGTGGGATTTGCATGTGGGAGCAGAAGGAGACATGTCAGAAATAAATGACTGATTTTTACCTGCCATATTCCTGACAAATGCTTGTCTGTGAGTGTCTCCATGCATGGAGTCCATCACCCTACCATCAGCTGTCTTAAAGATTGCTGTCTGCTAATGAATTCCCTCTGTGCTCAAAAGGCAGTTGAACAACCACCTGTGCAACTTAATTTCCACCCATTTTAGATAGTGCTGGCTGTGTCGGTGTCCCTTTGCTGAGAGCAGATGCTTGACACTTCTGACTTCAGGTAACCTGTGTGAGCGCATCGGTGCTGAATGAAAGCTACTCCCAAGTAGGAGTATATGTTAACAGTCTGTGACAATTGTATCCATGTTTTGTAACACTAGCTGGTATTTTAGCCATGACATGTTAAGCAGTGCAGAAGTGGCATGCTGAGGAATGCATAGGTAAGTCATTTATTTTCTGGAAGTAAAGTAAATCTGTGTGATTTTTTTTTTTAACGTTTTCCCCAAACTTTCTGGTTGTTGAACCATAAAACATCAGACACACCCTTTTATTTTGTGTGGCTGTTCAGATGAAATACCAAAGAGCTGGCTAAATGGGTGTGATGCAAAATAACAAAACACTTCACATTAGCTGATTGTGGCAAGTTTGTCTTCCTGACTGCCTAAGGAAAATAACTCAGCATGGGTCAGATCCTCAGCTGACACAGTGGTGCAGATTCACTGAATCAGAAAGGAGGCTGTAACTATAAGTATTTTGGCAGTTCAGAGTAACTCTGAGATGAAAAATAATACAGCACAGGCTATTCTTTACTAAGTCGTTCTTCTTCCTGCATGTACCACCTCTGGTGAACTCCAGGCATATTTAATTATGTTACCATATGCTGTCCTCCTCAATAGAGATGTTTTTAATAACTTAACTCAGGACTGTTTATGAATAATTTAAGACTGATAGGGGTGGAAGCAGAGAAGGTTGGGGTTTTGTTTTTTCTTCAAATCAGCCCCTCAGCAGAATCAAGACCTAATCTTCACCAGCATTGCTTTTTGCTTCCTTTCTAGCCCTGTTCCTACCCCCTCACTCAACAATCCTCTCAGTTCTAAAGTCTCTACTCAGAAGGAAGCAGGTTGCAAAGAACAGGTAGAGTGTATCATGCTTATTTTAACAAACTGAAGTGTGGATTGCTGTCTAATCTAGCTTTATGTTTTTTCTCTGATCAATAATAGAAGAGTTTAAGCCAAGAGCAATGGGGTTTAGGAGAACAGTTTATCCCATTCTCCCTCAAATGTCTGAGACCAGTGTGAGGGACTAGGGTGAGTCTATGTTCAGTCATGAAAAGAGTCAAGGTGAAGGTGATCAGTTTGACTAGGCATGCTTTGGATTTTGTGATCAATAAAAAAAGAAGTAAAGAGGAAGGGAAAAATTTGGTCTAATGGAAGACAAAGTTTATAAACCTTGATTTTTTTTTGCAATCCTGACCTGATATAGCTGCTGCTAGAACCCTAACTTGAGATGGGTGTGGATGAGCAGAATCCCCAAACATGTGACTTAGAACAAGCCATGCAAGTAGTGCAACCTTCTCTGGCTGACCACTGCAGAACCATAGATGTTTAGATATGCTGTGCTTTAGAAACAAAATTTCTTGGTCAGCTATCAACTTTTCATCTCAAATCTCACTGGTTGAAGAGGCTAAGAGCAGAAAAATTTTATTTGTAATTCAGTAAGTTATGTGTGGAGGTAAATGCATCTACAGACAGGTGCTGCTATTTCCATTTAATTACTGGGTTTGGGCATCATGTACCAGAAAATAGCCCTCCTTTCCAAAGTGAAGATAGCTGCTGTGCCTGATGCCTCTTGTTTCAGTAAGGAGAGATTTTTGATACAAAATTTCCTATTGGAGGCTGGGGAAACATTCTGCTTTGAATCAAAAAAGATAAAGACATACCTCTAACTAGAAAAAAGAATACAGTTCTTTTATCAATAAGGAAGCAGATTTATTTTGGAAGGAATGGCAAATGATATTTTTCTCTCAGTTCTTTGAGTTCTGAGAGATTTTATTTTCACTTTTTGAATGCTTCCTGATGTTGTAGTGTCAGTGGGGAGTGTGTTCTGTTCTTTCACTTTTGCTGAGTTTGTATGATGTCACTCCTGTTACTAATGTCATAATGTCAGTTTGACTCCATTAATAGCCACTGTCCATTAAACCATTTTGCCACCTAGCACCTTTCCTTCACAGCATCTATTGCTTGTGAAAAAACATTCAGATAATTTTTCTCTGTGGCTGCCATAGCAGAAGATGCAGGAGGAGCTGATCTGATGGAGCAATGATTGATGACCATAATCATCTCTGTCTGGATAGAAAGTGTATCACCTACCAACTGCTCCCACTTGCTAGAAAAGCAAACTAACAAAATAGCTGATAGTCTCTGCCATGGCAACAAACTTCTGCACCCCCTATTAGAATTGGTTGACACCTATTTGCTATGTGAAATCTAAGCTCCAGCATCTATCTACAAACTAGCCAGCTAATTTTGCACTGCAGAGTGACTGAGCAGGCAGGAAATATGAACAGACAAAAGGAGCTAACTCTGCAGCACAGGAACAGCATGTGCCTCACATTTCCCAGCCCCATGTCATGACCAAATCCAGAGCTTTAAAACAGGGAGGATGCTCTTCAAACTCTTTTCTGTTCCTCACGGTCATCTGATATTCTCAACACACGTAGTTTGCCTTGAGACAAGTGGTTGTAAGGTGACCAAATATTTGAACTTGGAAACAAGAATTTCTTTGAGTTGTTTCCCTAAAGTTGGAGTGTAAGGGTAGCAAGATGATGTAGGAAGACTGGACAAGCAACCCCTAGAGGCAGTTAGGAAAATTATTGCTACAGTTCTGTTCAAAACATACTGGACTGACTGCAAGGCTACTCAGTATCCCACAAGTCTCTACTGTGCAAAGGCCAAGGCTGATAATTTATTTCCTACAGAGAGAGGCTTGAGATATCTCACTTACCCTGTTATCAAAGACCAGTCCCACATTCAAGGCACTGAAGGTTCAATCTCAATATTGCAAACTCTCATGATTTTATCAAGAGTTTTCTTGTATTCGGTGCTCTTCTAGCAGCTTCTGGAACCAAGTGATAACACACCAGTGTCATATTTAATTTTGAGCACCACAACATTTTTATTCCTTCTGACCTGGAAAAGAGCTTGAAATTGGGGATGTGGAAGGACTGATGGAAAAATCCCCCAGGACCTATTTTAATTATTGGTGTTTTAAGAATATCTCATAATACTTTCCAAGCTGACTTGTAGTTTTTTTAGTTCCTAGCTTTAAATGGTTCCTTTTGACAGTTCCAGGTAAGATGGAGAGTGTGTGTCAGGTGAACAGTGATAGAGGCAGTTTGCCCAGGAAAGAAATACTCCTGTGGAAGGAGTGACTGCACAGGATAGATAAAAATTGGTGTTCTTTTTGAAATCCAAACATGGCGGCATTTAGTTTGGAATGGATTTTAAAGGTCAAATCTGCTCACAAACACTGAAAAAACCAAAAAAGTTGTATAGGTTTTACATAAAATAAATTACATCAACGGTTTCATCAAATTAAGGGGTAGCTAGAGGTCCAGAAGCGTACCATATCCATTACTGTGTTCAGAGAAAATTCAGTTGCATAGGCTCTTCCTTTACTTTTTCTATGTGGGGCTGACCTATTTAAAATTAGTCTTCCACAGATGCTGCATAATATATTGCAAGTGCCCCCATGCTGCTACAGTCTGACAGTTCCCAACCACTGTGAAGGTTTACCTGTCAAAGCAGCAGGATTAAATGGTCTTTTCCAGTCAAGGTTCTTGAAGTCATTGAATACATTCTCTGTCGAGGAAATCTGCTGCAGGATAACCTATTTTCCCTGAAGCAGAGAGGCATTTTCAAAATCGGTATTGCTTTATCTAACTGATGTATTTTAATTTTACTCTTTTGTGGAAATTTCTTCTGGTTTATGGTTTGATTTGGCTCATTCAGGTTGTTAATCATCTGGAATTGTACTACAGTTTAGACTTCATGGTTATGTTTTTATTGTCAATTTTGAGAAATTGGAAGAAGTATTTCACTACTTGGAAGCATTTCCCACAACCCTTGTTGATTCTTTTTCAAGACCAGGAGTAATTATTAATTTTTCTGCTACTTTTTATTTGGTAGGGGATGCATTACCTTAATGCACGGACTGTAGCCAGGTGTGTCTGTCCAGAGATTTTTGTCCAAAAACTGGCCTAGAACCTTTCCTTATAGGTCTGATTTCAGCGAAGTGGCTACAAGTTCCCTGCGTTTAGATCACCCTGTTGTCTGTCCCTGTTTTCAGATAATGGCACTGCAGCTCTCCAAGCAAAATGCTTTAATAGGTACAGGTTCTTTTGTCAATTCTTTTTGAATAGAACAGCTGCACAGGGGAAGTCTGACAATATTTTTTTTCCCAGTTTTCAAAAATCCCATTCTAGGAGAATCTGTGGAGTGCCAAGAAGGCTGTCTGTGTTTGTATCACACTTATTTAAATAAGCTAAGACAAAACTCTTTCAGTTTATCAGTGTAAGAAGCATTTCACGTCTGTCTTATATTAATGTAATGCATTTTTCCCTTTGTACCTATTTTGCTTTTTCTGTTTCTTGTCTTTCATTTCCTTAGTATGTGCAGACAAATATCATATGAATACTTCTCTTCATACCCTGAAGTCTCTCTCTGACAAGGACCTCTGCCTGTTACCTAGTACACCTGCAGAAATGGCTTCTTCATTTTGAGTAAATGGCTGGCTTCTTCTTATCTCTCCTTTTGAACTAAAGCTAATGAAATGTAGTTGAGCCTACCTGTAGATGTGAAAGTCCAGACTTCACACCTGCAGATGCACTTTTTTCTCTCCTACATGCTCAGATCATTGTTTTCCTCAGTCGATGGAAAGTAAATGATAGTAAGGAGTTGTGATATCCTAGGACAAGGACAGCTTCATGTAGAGGAATCAAAATTGAAGGCCATAGAATTTCGATTAGAAGCCATTAAAGAGGTGAGAAAATGTCCTTAACACTCGGGGTGCATTTATTTAAAAGAAAAAAAGATTGATAACATTTTAGTACTGTTAATTTCTGGGACAGTTTTATAATATCAGAGGAGAATTCATTTTGATTTCTACTCACACAATTACAGATGACTACTATAGTGGTAAAACACCCATCCTTGCCTAATTATAGGTATATCTGATCCTTCCAGAACTAATATAGCAAATTTCTTAAAGACTGAATTGCTCAAGATGTATCAGTATTTTGTAAGGCTTCTGCTATTTTTTACCATTTAAACTGTA
This sequence comes from Myrmophylax atrothorax, assembly GCA_026770055.1. Classification (NCBI taxonomy): domain Eukaryota; kingdom Metazoa; phylum Chordata; class Aves; order Passeriformes; family Thamnophilidae; genus Myrmophylax; species Myrmophylax atrothorax. Next base: position 21,346,577 of record JAOXXN010000395.1, on the reverse strand, counting down.
CTGGTAAAAAAAATAAGCATTGTCTGAGCAAAAAATAATTTCTTAAAATATTCTAGCTACTGACTCTCTTGATTAAGAGAAGAAGTGCTCTTCAACTTTTCACATTATTGCACTCTTCATGTGACTAGTAGTGGGTGGATATTTCAAACAGAACCTTTTTATTATGAGAGTGTAGGTGATATACTATTTTCTCATTTCCAAATAATCTCTCCATTAGAGAAGGTGTGAGTGGTAAATGAGGAGTTTTTCCTTTGGGTGTCCACTGTGTATATACAGCATTTTTCCCAGGCAATGCTCATTGGTATTTGTAAATGATCAAATGATCTGTTCTTCACCTGAGAGCTTTAAAGTACTGGATGCAGCTGCTCATGCTTTGCCACATTTGTAAATAGTTTTAAATATGCATGATCATCTCTAGCAGATTGCTTTACTTGCAGGATTTATGATTTTTTTGACTTCTCTATTATAAAATAATTCACCATAGCATTTACTGCACCTTCCTTTTGAAATAAATAGAGAAGCTTCAAATTCTGAAATCCAGGATTTTAGAAGGAACAGTCAGAAAATGTAAAGTCATGGAATGCCAGTAAAGCTCATGTTTAGACTGCTAATCACTTACCCCCCAGGAGTGCTTTTTCTTCCCCTCCTTATTCCATATGCCATATGTCAGCAATTAACAGTGAGTCAAATTACAGCTCAACACAGTTTTGCTCATGCAGTTAGTGGAGTAGGCAAGAACCAAACTTAATCCAACAACTATTCATAAGTGTAATGCAAAGGGCAAATGGAAATTGGGTAGAAAATTATGGATATTGAAATGTCAAAGCTATAAATTATTTTAGCTTCTGAGTTATGGGAGGCAAGGAGGAGCTTAGTAAATAATAAACTTTTCTAAAATTCTTTAGGGAACCCATAGTGCTGATGACATTGGTATGAATGACCAGGAAGATGTGCTCCATTTTGACCCACATAGTGCCATGTTCAAGGCATAGTACACTGAATGTGATGTTTAAAAGAGAGGCATACAAGAGTGTAAGTAGGTTATATTTGCTTGTTTCTCAAGTAAAGGACAGGTGCAGATTGCTCTAGCCACATGAGAGCAGCTCTGACCACAAGAGAACTCTGCTGCACTCCATCCAAGCACCAGATCTCACCTCACTCCAGTTCAGGATTTCCTGGTTGTTTCTCAGGGTTGCCTGCAGATTTTTCAAAGGTCTCTGTGTTACTGTGTGCATTAAATCTTTTCTCCTGGACTGTTCAAAAGCTAAGAGATGAAGTATCACAGTACGAATAATCCTGTAAGGATTTAGAAAGGTAGTGATAACAACAAGCACTAGTTATAGGTATAGGAGTTGCCAGCAGAAACTTAGTATTTTATGACTTCTCAATTTTATACAAATTTCAGAATGGAAATGATATTATACATAATTATTACTATTCTTCTTTTCCTAATTTCTTAAAACCTAATTTTTACCAAATCACTATTGATTACCAAAAATCATCAAAGCAAATTTTGACTCATCACTCTTCCAGAATACATTTTTATTCAGATTGAGACTTTGGTTTCTCAAATCATGTCTGTCTGCTACTCATTCGTTTCTAATTTACTGTTTCTTCTTCCACTGCATTCTTTGCTGGCTTTATTTTCCTCTCTGAGCCGCAGACTGAATTCTGTGATTTCTGTGATCATGTCTAATAGCTTTGATTTCCTCTGGTCACAAACTGAAACAAGAGACAATTGTTAAACATAAGACAAAACTTTTTTTGTTCAGGGTGATCCAGCACTGATGCATGTTGCCTAGAAAGACAGTAGAGTCTTCATTCTTGAAGATATTCAAAATCTGCTTGGACAAGGTACTGAGCACCTGGTTCTAGTTGAACGTACTTGAGTGAAGGGTTGTACTAGACATTCTCCAGGGATGCCTTCCAACCTGATTCTAAGATTCTATGTTGTCTTTTCTTTTAATAAAATACATACAGCTATTTTCCAATTTTTTTTTGTTTTCTGGATAAGTAAATATATAAGTTGTATTTTAGGATGCTGTATCATGTGACTGGAGGAGTGCTTCCATTGTGTAAAAATAAATATCGGCTTCAGATGAAAAGCTAGTATATGAACCTTGGTCCATGAGGGTCTTCTTTTTTCCCTCAGGGAGATTTTAAAGGTTGGATTTCTTTCAAATAAAAATAGAAAATATCCAGTGATGGAGAATCTTACAATTTTCCACAAGAAATAAATTCTTGTAAGTTTGTTACAGTCATAGTGTTGGTGAAGAGTGGAGCAAAAAAAAAAAAAAACCCTTTTGAAGTTGGCAATAATGGCTGTCCCTGTACTTATCATTTTGTTAAAGAAACTATGACCTCTGCACAAAAAATGTAAAACTATGTGTATGATTAAGTTATTCAACAGAAATATCTAAGACTGTGCCCTTGTTCTGTGTGCTTTTTGGAGTTTTGGAATTTTTTGCTCATGGAGAGTTTGCAAATTTCTTTTAAACTAAAATCTGTTCCCTCAATCTCACTATTAATGGTACCTAACATATGACTAGGGCATTTCAAATGAGTGTATGAGGAGCTTAGTAAATAAAACACTGTTTTATTGAGGAACTGTCTCTATTTTTCACATTAAAGTTCTTCAGGTACCTGTGTATGCTCAGAAGTAACTCAGCATTGTCATGACTCAGTGATTAATGTGTATCTTGGAAATGCTAAGATCAATAAAACAAGCATTTTTAGATCACATTATCAGGTCAGAGCACTCTAATAATAATAAGGTGACCTTTACATGTTTTAAAAATGTATTTGTGGTTATCAGCAGTGAAAGACCTGCTTGAGCTTGAAATAGCATTTAGAACATTGTTTTCAATAGATATTAATGACCTTAACTTCCATAAATTTGTTTTATATATCTTGAAAGCATTTATCCTACTAGTTTCTGTGAAATTCTGTGGAAATGCAGTGGCATATGAGTTTCCAATTTAAATATATTGATATAAAAATGTAGTTCTTATTGTAAATGTGCTACTCAATAATTTTGCAACAACTGATTTCCATCTCTTCTGTGTACTCTGAGGAACAATAAATGTCCTTCTCCTAGAATTCCTAATTTTATTAAGTAACATCATATCCTTCTTCGCTGGCATTTTAAAGCCATAAAGTCCTCTTATTTATAGTTTCATCTAATGTGGGATATATTCCACACATCTGATAGCATTTGTTGGCTTTCTCTGTTCCTTTCTAACACCATTGTAACATTTTTAGAAGAGGGTTGCCAAGAAATTCATGCAACATTTAAGATGAGAGCACACTGCAGTAACACAGTGATGTTTTCTGTTTCATTCTCTGTGCATTTCTTAATCATCCCTACTTTTTTATTTACCAGTCACTGAGCATGCATTCATGGGGCCACATTTCAAAACCCAATAATTTTAGGATTGCTTTCCTACTTAGTAATAGCTATTTTAGAGGCAAAACTTGTGCAAACTGGGTTGTTTTACACTGGTGAGACCAGTTAATAAATCTGATGATAAACTCAGACAACTCTTTATAGGCTGTGTTTGATGGTCAATTCATATAGCTCAGGCTTCAGATGAGACCTGGGTTGTAATTACTCTCAATTTAAACTTACTTCTGTTAAAATAATTTATGAAAGGACCTTCCCAGTTTGTCCATGGAAGTCTAGTTTTTTAAAACTTTTCTGTAGGATTCAGAGTGCCACAAATGATCACTTTCCTCTTTGCTAGAGGAAGGCCAAACTTAGATTCCTAATTCCCAAAAGGAAGTGCTCCTACTATATCCACTTAAATCAGTCCCATCTTGCACGAAATTACTAAAGGTTTTTCAGGTCCACAGACAGTGCCTTACCAAGAACCAGTGACTGTGAACCATGATGTAGCACACAGAGCAAAACATATCTGTATTACTGAAATACCTTCTGTCAGCACCAAGGTCAAAATCTTATGAACCTTTCCTTGTGAAATATGTATTTTGCTTCTCTTTCGTTATAAGAGTTTATGCTCCAGTCACTGAGGAGGCTTTACATGCTAGAGATAGCTACAGTAGCTGATGACATTAATGTAGCTGCACCATTTTATTCCCAGTGGTGTGGACAGTGGATTGTCTGCTGAGATTTCAGATTGAGATGTCATGAGGTGCTCATTCTGCAGCTGCAGACAACCAGTGAGAAGTAACAAAAGGATTTTCCAGTTATAAGCATTTTGATGTATTTTAATTTGCAGCAGTAAGAAATGCAGTAGCCAGTTAATTGAGATATCCTAGTTTGTTATTGAGATGACAAACTAATTTTTATTAATAAGATTATTTTTTTTGCACTATAAGACTAGCATATGTATAATGTGTCTATTCATTCAATACATCATATGAAGGCATCCTGACAGTAATAGAAAATACTTCTCACTTTTCGTCTTATACTCCCAAGTAGCTTGTCAAAAAGCTTTATTGATAAAAATTGCTGGGAAATTTTAATGTCCCTATAGAAAAGAAGTCATGATGTATTTGAATGCACATAAGAGTTGAAGTACAGATAGAACATAGAACATCTAGGCTGGTATTCCATCTCTGATAATGATCAACACCAGATGCTTTAGAGCAGATAAATGAATATATTGGAAAATCAAAGAAAAGTATTTGCTGAGCAGATTTCTCCCTAACCTTATACGCTTTTTATTGGCTTTGTCTCACAGTGGGATATTTATACATCTATTCAATTACTTAGGGGATTATTTTTTTGGTAACTAGATTTTCCTTCCATCAGTGGAAACAGTCCAGTTTTGGGGAATCTTGGGGGGGGGGGGGGGTGG
>JAOXXN010000395.1:21325964-21341657 GCA_026770055.1 Myrmophylax atrothorax | reverse complement strand
CAGGTCTTTTATGTGAAACTACAAAGTTAAACTAAGGAAAGCATTGAAACCAAAAGAAAATGCTTTTAAATACTTAGAATTTTTCTGCATAGTCTTAAATATTACTCAAAGTTTTAAAACTTCCTTTTTGACATTCCATCTAATCATGGGCATTGTTGAGCAGAAAATTACTATTTTCAGATTCAGTGACAGTGCTATCAGTACCTGAACTTTGCCTTCTTTAATATGCAGCAAATATAATTGGAGAGACTTTGCGAGTCTTGGTAAATATATTCTAATCTTTCCCAGTGTATACTGTCTGCTTCAAAAAATTCTTATGTTTCTGCTTTTGCTGATAGCATCTAGGATCCTTATCCTGGTCAGGCTTTGCTGTGGTAGGTGATTTTGCCTTCACTGTACCTGCTGCTCTGAATTGGCTTCTCAGTGTCACGAAATTTCTTAGCACACCTGCATGTAGTACTGAAGACCCTTAAACGATGCCCTTTCAGACAATCGCTGTACAAATAACCAGCAAGAAACCTGAGAAATAATAGTCTGGAGAAATTGCTTTGAAAAAGGTGGGTGATATCGATAGGCAGCACTAGGAACTTTATTGGGCACCAATCAGCTGGATGTGCTGTGATTAAAAACCTTATTTTAAGCATGTTCCATATTGGCATTGTGTATGGACAAGTTGAACAAAACATTTGTCTTTCTCAGCCCTTTCAGAGTTTCAGGTCTCCTGCAGATTTCCTTACTTGCTCACAAGAGAGCAGAAGCTCACTGATGTTGACTCCATTTGTGAATTTCAAAAAGCTGGTTCCCAAACAAAGGCAGTCTATTCCAATCCCCAGGCCAAAACTACTTCTTCCAACGTTTGTATGTGTACATTGAAGTGAAATAGCACACTTGTACTAGCCCAAAAAGATATTTGATATTTTTGGGTGCCCAGTTGTCTTTGGATGAAATGCTATTTGACTAACATTGGCCTTATCTTAGAAGAGCCTATTTTTTCAAGTATATTTATTATCTGACTTAATTCAAAGGATGCCTCATAAATTATCTGATCGATTTCCTTGGTCATATCACAGACTGATGGAATCTGTGTTTAATAAAGAAGTGATGTATGGAAAGCCAAAACAATGCTCACTTAAAAAGTGTAAATCCTTTCCTCAAGTTTCTAGACAGAGGGAGAACAAATATATATGATCACCACATATATGAAATTAAGAATTTGGCTGATAGAGAAGAGGAAGATAGGACAATCACACATGCATTTTGAAACAAAATATTTTCTTTATTAACTTTATCCTTTTGATATTTTCATACTTCCCCCAAAACTTAAATTTTATGAGAAAAAATTATTTTCTCACTACTTCTAAACTCCCAATGAATATCCTTATTTAGCCAATTAATGTGGTGTTGAAATCACTGTTTGTACATTCCTAGGCATCTATCACTATGTAAATTAAGCAAAATATTCTGGTGGGAAGAGATTATAAGCAAAATTTGTTGCTCATTTAGAAATTTTCTGAAATATTCAAGAACCTATAAATCTGGTTTGGGGTTCAATCATTACATGTAACATATCCTATTCATGAAAGTAGATATTTCTTTTGGGTAACTTTCACCCACAAATTTTTAGTCATGACTTAGATAGCTGTGCCATTCATCCCACTGTTTGGCAGTGGGAATTTGATTTCCTTTTCTCTCTCTTGATTTCTGATCAGATTGTTATACTGGACCTCATTAGACCTTTTACAGAGAAATAGGATTTTTTAAATAGAAAGACTGAGACATAAGAAAACAAAACATTTCCATGAAATTATTTCTTTTGGAAAGTCTAATGGGAACAATTGTACTTTACAATGTGTGAGCTAGGCAGGTTCTCCAGTTCTCACAAGGCTCATGCAACATGTGTCTGTCTGCCTCTGCACTCACACAGGTAAGAGGAAAATGTCTGAATCACTTTGCTTCTGCGATCTGGAACAACCACTGCACAATAAGCCCAGGTGGGGAAACCCAGACTATCTGTTCAGCTCCCACAGGCTGAGACACAGCGCCCAAAATATCAGTCCCTGAAAGTTTAAGTTTGAAGCATGTTTTCAGGGTTAAGCTTCTGGATCTGTGGCACATCTGACTACACCTCACTTGTCTCAAGCATGGCCTGGGAAATTCTTGCTTGAGCCTGAGGAACCAAATGGGTCTTGAAGCCTGAGGTATTCATTTCTGGAGCATTCAGCATGTACTGCCAGCATGTCACTTTCTATCACAAAAAAGAAGACTCAAATTCATAGGTCTTGTTAGTGCCATTCCTAACGACTCACTAGTAGAAAAGAACTAAGGTATGCATCATGTTTGCATCCAAGACACCAGCAGAACCTAGTGAGATACAACACAGTACCCCTAGCAGCTATGTGTCCTTGGGGAAGTAGCTGGAGATCAGACAGATTTCTCCTGAGCATCTGAAATGGCTTCAGACAGCTGAATTGTATCTCTGGTAAAGACTGACTGCGTGGCTTAGGGAGCAGCTCATCTCAAGGATGACAGTGATTACTCAGCTTCTTTGCAGAGACCTCGTCATCCAATAGTAGGGTCAAAGCAGGCACCAATGTTTCAGCACCTTGCTGTGGCCCCAGCAGCTAACTCACCTAACTCAGAAGAACACCTACTTTGAGAGTCCTAAATTTAAGTGGTTTAGCCTCATTAGCAGCCCAGAATTTGAGACCCTTTCCACATGAGAGTCACTGTATCTCAGTGTTTCCTAATAGAAATATTGCAGGCTTATTTTTCTGTGGGCTTTCTTCAGTTTTTAATTTTCCCTTGAGTCATTTCAGCTGGAAAGCTTAATGACTGTGTCTGAGTGAGTCATGTCCTTGCTGACTTTATGTTACCTGTATCCCTTTCTTGCTTTCCTGAATGCTTCTGGCCTCCTTGAAGCCTCTTCCATTGGGGAGACCAGAGAGTCTTCAGCAGTCTTATCTGAAAATTGAGGGATGAAGTCCTACCCTTCTTTTCTGTGTACATCCTCCCCTTAAACTGGGATATCCATGGGTGCACTAAAACATGAATTTAATAAGTATATGTACTTAAATACCTGTCTGAATCTTGTTCTCCTCCCTGGGCAGGGCACATTTTACATTTCTTATGGAGAGATGATGTTGAGAAACAGTGGCAACTTTCTGCTGTAACTAACAAAAACTATAATGACAAAGAAATGAGAAATAAGGAAACTATCCCAAGAATCATAGAGCAGTAATGTCCTCTGTGAATTGGTTTTAAAATTATTTAGTATTGGGGAGGAGGGAAAATTAAACTTGTGTATCTTTATTTCCCTGTAGCGTAATTACAAGGGCTAGTTTAGGTTAAAGTATGCCCCACTCATGCTGTCATGCATCTGAGGATTTTTCTCCATATTAGATTAGATCTTGGAAGAGAACGAGGCAAAGAAATCCTCTAAAGTGGATTATAACCATGTTAGAACAACTTCTTCTTTGCCATTGACTGTGCATGATGGAGGTCCATGGCCTCAAAGTTTTGGAGGCAGCTGGGTGAGAAAGAAAGCAGAATAGTGGAGCACAGGACAAATAATAAATATTCACTTTCCTCCTTGTGTTACAGTAATGTAACTGCCACCAGGTTAAGCTGCATTTCAAGTGTTGTATCTATGCAGTGCATAGGATGCTGAGAAATGCCATTTAATAAATTCATGACTTTATTATGCTCTGCAGCAAATCTTTACTGACTCTTCAAGGTTCCTCTTCAGTTCCCTACAAAGTGATTATTTGGCTGCCTGTCTTCTAATCATGATCCATACTGAATTTTATAACAATAAAAGTCATTCAAATTACTGAGTGTTTTATAAGGGTAACATTTCTACAAAGTTCTCAAAATACACACTGCCTATCCTTACGAACTCTCATGCTGTCGTGGTTCATTCCCAGCCAGCCGCTCAGCCTTATGCAGATGCTCCCTCACCCACATCCTGTCAGGCTGGAGGAGAGAATTGGAAGACTAAAAGTGAGAAAATCTGTGGGTTGAGATAAAGACAATTTAATAGGGAAAGCAAAAGCTGCACATGCAGGCAAAGCAAATCAAGGAATTTGTTTGCCACTTCCCACGGGCAGGCAGGTGTTCAGCCATCCCCAGGTAAGCACAGCTCCATCACCTTTAACAGTGGCTTGGGAAGACAAATGCTGTCATTCCTAATATCCCCCTTCCTCCTTCTTCCCCCTGCTTCACATGCTGAACATGATGTCATTATGGTATGGAATATCCCTTAGGCCAGTTTGAGTCAGCTGTCCCAGCTGTGTCCCGTCCCTGCTTCTTTTGCACCCCCAGCCCACTCACTGCGGGGGTGGAGTGAGGAACAGAAAGGGCCTTGACTCTCTACAAGTCCTGCTCAGCAATAATGCTCTCTTACTAGCCCAAATCCAAAACCCAGCCCTACACCTGTTACTAGGAAGAAAATTAACTCTATCCCAGTTAATACCAGCCAGCATCCATATTCAGAATCATGATTCATCACTATAGGAGCTAACAACATGAATTTAAACAGCACTCTACCTATCTGTAGAAGTAAAACAAAATATTTTTGTGTAAAGTTGATAATACTAGTCCTCCCTGGAGATTTCTATTCTAGGGAAACAATTACATACATTGAGTAACACCATACTTCCACAAGGCCTTTAGAGAAAACTTGCTGTTCTTTTGGAGGACAGGCTTTGTGAGGGCTACCACCATCAAATTTATCTTGTAATTGTATTGATTAAGGTGAGATTGTTTCTGCCCTTGATGATGGTCCATTTTTTGTATTATAAAATCCTTCAGTACAGCACATATTGTTTGTAGAAGAAAGTGATTTTTTTATTTCATCATTTCCATTGAGTTTATGAAAAGTATTTATCTGGACTTCTATTACGCTTGAAAATAAAGTGAACATGACCAGAAATAAGTGCATTTTTAAATGTCTGTCTTAGTGGAGAAAAGGCATTGGGTAGCTGACAACTGTCACCCCGAGGATGATAGGTTAAGTCTAGCCTGCAATTTCCTGTGTGGATTTAGTTTCTTACATGATTGTTGCCAATAATATAAAATGATAATTAGCTTTTGGTCAGATTTGGGGTTAATTTTCATATTGCATATATTTAAAGAGTTCTACTGACTATAATAATACATTAGTTTGTATCAGCTGACTATGGCAGTTTCTCTTCTCTGTATTTGCCATTACTGACAACAACATATTTTGGAGTGGTAAAAGGCGAGGAAGGAACTGAGACTAAAGCAGTAAGTAAAGAGAAAAACAGACTTTAAAAGCATCATGGCAACCTGTACCCTCAACCTCAGTCAAAGATCTGGCAGTTATAGGAACCTGATTAGCAGTGCTACAAGACAAATACTGCTGTCCATTCCTGGTCTGAGAATGTTGCAGTAGGTATTCTGTTGTCAGACAGCCAGTGTTTTGAATCAAAGCAATTATTTCCTATAAGAAAAAAAAGTATTAGCCACGTTGTTCTAACAGAAATTACCAATCTGTAACAAGCTGGGCACTTGGAAAATACCATTATATCACTAAGTTTCTGACTCTGTGGTCATTAGATTTTCCTTTTTCAATTCCACTTGATGTCAGGTGTCTTCCACACCATCTAGTTAATTCTGGCTTCAGATGCTTTGTGCTTTTGTGAACACTAGATACGATGCCTGGCTTTTGAGAAGGCTGTTTTAGTGCAGAAGTGAGAGAATTGGCTCTGTTGCCCTGGTTTCGGTGTGCATTGAAATGACAGTGCCCAATCTGTCATAGCCCAGAGGACTACATGAGTGCAGTAGGAAAGAGAAAGTTTTCCCAGAAAATGAACTGATCTAAAACTGCATGAATGAGGCTTAGTCATACACTAAATGTGTTCTACCTGGCAACTTCAGAAACAACAGCTTGCAAATCTAGAAGGCAACAGCATGTAGCAAATATGCTACTTATGTTCATTTCCAGGTAGAGGACTGTATGTATAATCTATTTAGTGTCAAGCTTGCAGGCAGCCAACCTCTAGCCATTTAGTGCAGAAAGGCTTACTGGACCCTTACTCTTTGTATTTCCACTGACTCTTACAGTTCTCAGTCAAACTAAACAGAGGTGGGAGCAGCCTGTCTCTAGATCATATGCCTCTAGTATTTGTCATAGCCATAAAAAATGCACCCTGCACCAGACTGCATGCAAAGATATTCCCAAAACACAATGGGAATGGGTTCTCAAGGAGGTCCCATACACAGTTTGAAGTCTAGAGGACATTGAAAAAAGGGATTGTAGCTGGGCATTGCATAGAAATGTGTCTGAGTTCCCAGCCTCTGTGGGGATCACCAAGACTGTGAGAATTATGAGACACTGAACAGATTTCCCAGAGAAGTGTGTATGCCCCATCTCTTGAAGTGTTCAAGGCCAAGTTGGACAGGGCTTTAAAAGCAACCTGATCTAGTGGAAGGTGTTTCCATTGCAAGGGTGTTGGAACTAGATGATCTTTAAGGGCCTTTCCAACCCAAACCATCCTATGATTTTATGATTCTATAATCCACCTGTGCATTTTGGCTGCTTGCCTGCCAGGTGTGTGCCAAGAGACAGTGCCTTTTATGATGTTCCAACCCTGTAACCATGGCAGTGTTCAGTGGCAGGTGGGATACATTATATTATTTTCCTTTTGCATTATAGAATTCCTCTTGTATTTTTTTTTCTAAGCCAAATCCTGGTCCCATTCTGTTTAACAATGTATTTCTTTTGTTAGATAAGTTTATGCAAAAAATACACAAACATGACTTAAGAAGTAGTACAGATTTTTGTTCCGTGTTTTAGGGGTGTGAAACTTTTTTTGGTGTTGCTTCAGTTCTTGATTTTGATTGCTGCAGGAGACAGCTGCTCATATATTTAACAAATGTAAAATAATACTTCTTTGACAAATAAATTGATTGGCAAACCAGGTTTAGTGTATGCATTAACTCTGCAATGAATTATATTTTAAAAAAAAGTTAACAAAGGAAAGGAACTATGATTTGATCATATAAGTTTAGACAGGCAAGCTGACATGGGAGTGATCAGCAGGGTAATTATGTGAGCAACTATGGCATCACCTATTCACATCCTTCATATATTCTGTTAAATTAACCTTTGCCATCACAGGCAGGCTGTTGCCTGGTCTCTTCAAGTTCATATATAAACTCCTTACTAGGAATAGCATTGTGGGCTGGCCCAGAGGAGTTAGACAGCCCTGCTAACCTAAGGCACAGGGGTTCAGCCAAGCACCTTGACTTCTTCAGAACTATTTAAAAACAGTTATTTGCTTTCTGCTATACCTCTGCTGTTACATGTAGCATATTTAGTGTAAATGCAGTGAGCAGTGAGGTTTGTTCTGAATCCAAGGTGGTGTCTCTGCCTTGAGGGATGCTGCAACATGGAGATGCTCTGCATGGTGGCTGCTTCAGGATCTCTGCAAGGTGCATCAGTGACTTGCCCAAGATTACTCCTTTAGTTTGAAAACAGAGCTCATATTCTTATTGCTTGTTTATTCTTATATGTGAAACTGTGAATGATTTCTGCATTTTTCATATGATAAAAATGTTTGTTTCCAGAATATGAATATGAGTTCATTAGCACCCTCCAGAAACTGCAGAACATCCTAGATGTTAACCCCGTGATTCACATCATGATTAGAGATGAGAAACTCTAAACTTGGCTTCCTAAAAGTAAGCGTCAGTGATAGACATTAGAGATTTTGAATGGAAAATTAGTTACCTCAGTTCATAATGTTTAATATTTTAATATAACAAATGTTGTGATTTTGGATGGGGAATTTATATTTGAAAATAAAGAAATATTTGCTCTGATGTACCTAATGGAAATGCAGATCTTTCAGCTGGTGGCTCTGGACTGATGAGTAACAGTGGGCTTATTGTTCTGTACTGAAATACGTCCCACCTCAAAACACAGCAGTGCCTTGCTTACTTGCAACTTGCTGCCCTGCTTACATTTCTCTTGTTTCTTTACTTAAAGGCACATGACTTTGCTCTGATGAAGTGACAGAAAATAAAATTTGACACTCCACCTGATGCACTCATCTCTCTGATGTATCTTCCCTAGGACTTCCTCATTAACTTTTCAAATTCTCTTCATTTGGTGGAATCACTGTAGGAGATGCATAAATGATAGATGAAGTAAATAGCTCCACCCCATGACTGCATGGAGAATAAGAGAGAGAAAAAAGTCAGAGTGTGTATTGTATGTTGAGCACAGAGTAGTAGCCAGTATAACCTTTTTGATAAAACCAGGAAAATCCACAGATTGTTACTCAGTTCCTAAACAACTAGGTCTTCTGAGAAAAAAGTTTGGACATTTTGTACTCCAGCCTTGAGCATACAGGCAGTCAATTCTACTATGTGTAAAGATCTGCTTGTATACCTCAATACTTGAAAATTGTAAGTGTTTCATAAAAATAAATATTTGCTTCATTAGGAAGGAGACTGCACATCTCTGTAGCTGAATGTAAAATTACTAATAATTCTCCTAATGATTCCTAGTCATTCCATGTAACATAGAAAAATTTTTGCTATAAAAGTATATTTTGCAGTTTTGCCTCTATAATACTTTCACATTAAAAAAATGGTGGTAATTTTATATCTTATTTATTTGAGGCAAATAAACTCACAGAATGAACAGCAATCTGGGTAGTTGTGTGTAATACAAGGGTATCAATATGATAAAAAATCCCCTTTTCTTTCCTTGAGCGTAATATGATAGTTTTTGTATTGTTCCAGATAGCTCTGATTTGCTATAAGTAAAGAAGTTGGAGAAAAATAAAGAATGTTAAGGAAAAAACTTTGCAAAAAATCTTGATTTTCTTTAGAAAGATAACGTGAACTAGCACCAGTTTACGTAATCCTTGTTAGCTTATGTGGCAACAGCAAACACTTTTTGATGTGATATTAGTGAGTCAAATCATGGTCTCAGGCCTGTTCTGTGTTTGGGTTTTTTTAATATTGTTACACTCTCAACAGCCTCAGTCAATGTTTCAGGCTCTGAACAGCCACTACAGAAGTGTCCAAAAACTTGATAGTTGCTCCACTTCTGATCCCTGTCCATTTCTCAGACACAAACGAGCATAACTACACACACCCTGAAGCTTTGTTCCACTGAGGCCTCCAGATATGATCCCACTGTCATTTAAGATCGACCTTGTGTACTTTTCTGTTCTGTGAAAATCACAATGTACTTGATAACCACCAAGGTCATCCACACTGTTCTTTAGGAGGCACCTTCTGGGAATCCATGAGCAGACTGCTGTGAGTCTGCTAGGTTTCTCTCCAATCATGGGTTGAAGGATCACAGGGTGGTCTGGAAGGTATAAATGGGGAATTACAGTATTGTCAGGAGAGTATTTTTGGGCAAAGCCTACTGTGCAAACAGCAAGCATAGAGGTATAAACAGGTATTAGCAAGTTGAAGTTTACATCCAGTGACTTGGTACAGCTTTTCTGCTTACGTAGAATCATTATCTAGAAGCATCTACTGTAAATGTCCAGTTCTTTACAGCAGTTTTAAAGTCAATTCTTAAACCTGTCCAAAATGGAGAAAAAAACTGATTTGAAAATCAGGAGACAGCATTTCTGTTTTCCTTCAACATGACCAGAGGGATTGTAGGAACTGTGTTGCCACTCTCCACTCAGACACAAGAGCCATGGGTCTGATCTGTGTATCATTGCAATGTCCCAGAAATTGCATCTTTAGCAAGACTTCTATGAATTCAGTCTGTACCATCTTGTTCTGTAATAGGGTATTTTCTAGGAAACTGGAAACTCTATGAACACTAGCATGTAGAAAGCTTCAAAGTGACCATCCAAATTCAAAGAAAACAGATCTGTTAGTGCCAAAAAGGTGTTTCTCACCACTTTCTCACTACACTTTTCCTCACTAGTTTCAAGACTGCACTACATGTCCATAAAGCTTAAGTATTCTATGGTTACTGCATGCTTGTCTGAAACACTAGCAGTGAGCCTAGAGAAAAATGCCACCTTGAATCATTTTATGTGCTGCCATCCTACAGGTACAGTGCATTCCACTGTGACACAGAACAGCTCAATGCAGTTCTGTGCTAGCTAAATAAGGAAACAGAAATAACCCATAATTTTATACAAAATGCCATTGGTGGGAAAGAAATTGCAGCAAGAAAAAAATTATTGCTCCCCTCTTTTTCAAGAAATAAGGTCTTTCATTCTGTTTCTCTTTTAATGCTTTTATTTTAAGGGACATACCTCAAACCAATGATATTTTTTCCAGGGGATGGTAGACTGGATCAGGTAAACTGAATGCAGAAAGGTTATCCTCTCATCTATCATGTTAAGAATACAGATATGAGTAAACCAGAAGTCTCAATTCAGGGCAGTGTCCTTGGGTTGGCTGGTGATGCAAGAAAAGAAATGGGACTCCTAAGTACCCAAACACCACTTATTGAGGTGGATTCCTGTGACCTTGCTATTACTATGGCAGGGATCTTCTTGCTTATATACAACACGGTTTTTGAAGTACCTGGTTACCTTCTCAGTTACTACAGTATTCTCTCTAGAGAAGATTAATTGTTGAGAGACCTTGTGCCTGATGTCATACTCTTTTGGTGGAAATGTAAAGAGAATGAAAATACATAGCAAAATGTCACCAAGTAATAGAATCAGAAATAACAAGGGACAGAAGGTTCAGATTTTAGGATAGAAGAGATGGGCACAGAACAGGAAAATGGAATAAAGTCAGGTTTAAGAGCTGAAATAATGGAAGGGAAGGCATAGTGTCTATTTGAGTGAGGAGCCTTTTCTGTAAGAGAAACTTTTTTTTCTGCAGAGTACTTTCCTAGGCTCCTCCTTGTGTTCAGGTGATTAATTTTCATGTTTCAGGAATCCATGCTTCAGCCAGCTGCATTCAGGTATATTGTTCATCATGTCTTGGTCACCAGAGCAGGAAGGTTCCTGCTGGAGCAGGATATCTTCAGGAAACTAGATGAAAAGTCCAAGTTTAGCCATGATCTTGAAGAAGAAAAATGAGACTTTTCAGATGGTCATGGGTATTCACTCATCTTTCTATTTTTTAAAAACAAGACATGAGAAAATAGTGGGATGTATTTGTGAAAATACTCAAAGAAAAACAGTGGGATTTTTTGAGCAGCTCATGATATAACTTCTGAGCCTTTCTTTGAATGGAATTGCTTATGCAACCCCCCCCATGTTTTGTTAATTTTAACTTCTAGTGCATTTGTGTGTGTTAGACCTAGAAAATGTTTACAGTACCTTATATGAAATGTCAGTTCACATGTGCCGTCTGAAACTATGAAAGAATGTCAGAAGCACCATCGAGATATTACCATTGTGAGATGTTTATATTTCTATCTTTCTCTGCCACTTGGAGTCATCCTCAGTAGTTCACAGCACACAGTAAAATCTTCCTTTGCTGATAGTTGTAAAAGATAGGGACTATTCATAAGCAATAAAATAATGAGATACCTTTAGAAAATAAGACCTTTGAATTGTTCCATCTGGCCATAAGATATAAGAATTCATAAAGTATTTCACTAAAACAATAGAAAGTAATTTTAGTGCTATTTTTAATTCCTTCTGCTGTGCTGATTTACTTCTGTGAACAAAGAGGCTGGAAAGCTTAATAAATTTGGACCATCAATAATCAGTATGCTAGCAAAACCCAGATAGTCATCAGCAGACTTTGCATAAGATGATAAAATCTATCATTTCCTTTAAATTCAAGACAGTTTTTTTCATCAAACAGAACTGTGTTCTTCACAGTTCATTCTTTTGCAGAATCTAAGGAAGATCTTTTGTCCTGCTTTAAGTGGTAGGTTCAGAGCTCACTTAAAGTGTCGCTGCATAGGCAACCCCCTCCAGTGATTACCTACAAATAGGAAGAAAATTAATAAGACACTTATGTGAACACGTTAAGCTTGTTCTCCTACTTTTAAATAAGAATTCTTAATTCTAGTGTTTCTTGTATATACTGTTTAACGTCAACGAACAGCCGTTTCATTATAATGCATTATTACTAGGTCAGTGAGTTTTTCCTACCAATCTATAAAGTTGTCTTTAGCACAAATACCCTCAAACACAGAATCTGAAACACTTCTAATCCCTGACACAATGCAGGCGAATTTGATTACTCTATGTTTAATTAAGATTTAAATCAACTATGTGTGAGAGCGATTTATTGTTGATATCATAGAAAAGTGTGTATTTGTACTTTCTCACAGATATATGATGTGTGCATCACTCTGACCCAGGATGTGAACTAATGCAGAAGTCAGTTGAATAAGATACGTGAAGCTTAGCAGAAGGAAAGAAACTCATCAGAGCCTGCATATGATCAGTTACCATCATGCAAATTTTATTTTAGCTGTATGCATACATTAGATTTTATCAAATGTACATGTAAATATGCCCAACGTGGAAGCCTGGTATAATGCAGAATATAAAAACATAACACAGATTCAATTGCAGCATCCTATTTCTGGCAGTAGCAACCCAATCTTAAAAAAAGCCTTAGGGCCTCAATGTGACAGAAGTTGGCATTTTATATTTTAAGCATAGATCTAAAATACTATATACTTTTTCATTATGACAATTTACACTAGAAAGTGAGAGATGGAACCAGATGATGTCTGTGCTAAAGGATTATTCAGGTGGAAAGCATGGTCTCCTGTGGGACTCAGCAAGGAGGACAGAGATTTAAAGTGGTCAAGGTGAATCAAGATGGTAAGAATAGAACTGAACTAGAGCTGCAAAATTTGGTTCTGTTCTTAGATGTCAAGCATTGCTAGAATCTGAGTAAGCCTGTTCTGCACTCCTACAGTGGCAGCAAAAGCAGACCCATGCAAACATGCCACCATGCAAACAACACAGTGCAGGAGCCTGTACCATTCTAGGAGCTGCAGAGTGCTCATACACTGGAGTTTAGAAGTCTTCCCCATCATGTTTGGACAACAGCATCCATAAGATGGCTAAAATGATGATTCCCCCTCAAAGTGTGATGAGTGTAGATTTAGTTAGATAACTGATGATGCAATTCGGTGATTGAGTAATTCAGATTCTGAGATCAAGGTGAGGAGAGAAATCTGCTTCAGCTGATGCAGAAATGTATCTGTGAATAGATGTAGACATACATGCCAACACTGACATTTGTGAGGGCTCAAGTTTTCCAGAGCAGCTGATACATGGACAGCCCAGCTCTCCATGTGCTCAGAGGCACATGTCTTGGAATCCACAAGGCTGAAAGTATCACTACTCTGAGATCTTTGGAATACCAAGACAGGCAGCATAATCCCTAGGTTTAATGCATGGAATTGGGCATCTACAAGCTAGAATCAATGGCACATGACTGTCAAACTATTGTTTTAATGACTACAATGGGGCCAAGCTATCTTGTGTACAATAAATGCCCTGTATTTCCTCTGCCACATCTCAGAAGTTTATGTCCTTATTTGGAGACCTATAGTCAGCTCATGTGGTGTAATACAACCTCTGAGCACATTCCAATTAATTGTTGAGTCCTAATGGGAGCTACCTGAGAAATTCTAATGTTCAGGCACTAACTGTAGTGGCTTGGCAGCTTATGCTTTGAAGATATCTATAGCTAATGCCAAATCCAGCTGCTGTTTCTATTCTTCCAAGACAGGCACAATGAGTCCTATGTACAGTGTATGAAGTTCTTCACCACCTTGGCATGAGTACCATCTGCTATAGTTGTACTCAGTTTATAAGCAGCTCTGTAGGTTGCTTAAATGGATTGTTATACACTCCAATGTCACAGTTTAAAGGTAAAACCTCTAGTTATTTAGCTATGAAAGTAATATTTCCAGGTTGGAAAAGGGGGTTGAATGGGTTTATGCAGTAGAAAGACTATATACAAACAGCATGTCCAATAAAGCACAGACATTATGGCAATCAACCCTGATTACATGCCTCCTCCACAATGGGATTTATGTGGATGTGAGAGCTATCCTTCTCTTAGATTGTGTCTTCATGCTCATTTAAGCACAGCAGCTCACATTAACTGAAGAGGGTTAACATGAGCCATCTTTCTTTTGAAGAGCAATTTGCTTTCTTAGGCTCCTTAGTTATCTCCATACTGTGTTTTTCTCGGCTGGGCCAGGCTCAGCCAGCTATTTCTGTGCAAGCTGAGCCGTCCAGCTGCCCCTCTTAGCACATTCCTCTTGTTAGCCAAAGTCAGGGAGCTTTCCTCAGCTTCCCCCTGCCACAGGGCAAGCTCACTCCCAGGATTTCTGCTCCCCTGGAGCCTCCTTGTGCCTTTAAGTTTTCTAAACCAATCTACTCCACAGTGAAGCGTTCTAGACATCAGGTCAGGTCTTTATTTCCCTTTATCCCCTGTGGTCTGAAATACATCAGGAAGAGTAGAGTTGACCAACTTGGGTTGAGAAATATCCTTTGCAGTGTTGTTTGGGCCATACATTTGTGCAATGAAGATTCGTAAAAGAAGACAATGATATAACATCATCTTAGTTTTATTTATGACTATCACACTCTGGCATGTCCTTTGCTCAGGGTTTGTAGTAGATGCTTTAATGCTTTGTCAGAGAGTAAAGATCATGATCTGAATAATATTATTTTGTGTAGTAATTGCATCTTATCAAAGGAAGAGTCTTTGAAGACTCCCTTTCTTGGCCTAACATTTTCTTTCTGTGGTTATCATTTTATCTACACTTGTTACTATGGATTTTTTTGACTCACATCAAGGATAGTCCCACACATTTCTTTGAGAAAACCTTTCAAAATGTTCAATTGCTGCATCTTTCATTCATTTCTAGCATATAAAGCTGATGGAAAAAGGATACCGTAGAGAATGCTTATGTGGCCTACAGAATACTAATGACTGACTTTTTATTACCAACTAATAGCAAATGAGCACAGAAAGCCATATGCCAATGAAAAGTATCTCTATCTGCATATGGAGAAAGAAGAGAAATGCAAAAATTAAAAGCAAGAAATTAATATAGTGCTGTGTACAAACATGTAAGGACTTAAATTAATTGGCATTTCACCTGAACAAATAATATGAAGCAAAAAAAAATACTTAAATTTAACCCTTTTAAGTTCATAAGTCAGTCATGAACTGCTTAAAAATTTAGTTCTCATCTTATATTTTTCACAAAATATTTTGGTGAACAATTCTAGACAACTATTGCAAAGCATTGGAGCTAAACATACCCATATTTGAAATGTCAGCCCTCTTTTGAATTCTGTCAGGGCAGGCATTTCATAGACATCTCTTTATAAATAGCTGAAAACAAAGGTTTGTTGTGATTTTCATCTTACTTTCCTCTTCTACTCCTTAAGCAGGAGTAGTACCTCTATTGTGATGAACTGATTAGCTCTAGTGATTCCAGTTTTGAATTTCAAATATTTCCTGTTGTCCAAAACACAGAAATACATGTCTTACATTAGTGTTCTACTTTAAACTCTAAAATGTAGCTCAAATTGCCATGTAGGCACCTCATAATCTCAGTGGGGAGAGGTAACCACCTAGTGAGGGTGATTCTAGTGATTCTGCAGAAAGTGGGATGAACCCATGGTAAGGGCTCTTCAGTTTTGGGGGATGTGCTGGTTTAGAGGTAAACCGGCAGGAGAAAAGGAACTCCACACAAAAGAGATTATAAGTCAGAGTTACAATTTT
>JAOXXN010000395.1:21306602-21320563 GCA_026770055.1 Myrmophylax atrothorax | reverse complement strand
CCCTATGTTAATCTCATCAGTTTGCAAGCCTTTGTCCTTGGCCAGGAGCATCCCTCCAGGGGGGCTGAGATGTCTCCTTCAACCCATCAGGCCTTATCAGGGGCCATCACCCCACACCCATTACTGTAACTGTAGATTTATTTCTGTCTATAATCTCTCCAATTGGCTCTTTGGCTTCTTCTGTGTTTTCTGTTAAAGAAAATGCGTTCATTGAAGAACAATAAAAAGTATTTTAAAATTACTACGTGCTTTATAGACAAGTAACATGTTGACTTAAGGGTCATCCTGATGGTCTGAAAGAGACTATTTTCATGATCTGAAGCATTAATGATTTAATTTCTGTCAGCCCCGGGGCAGAGAAATATTCAAGCACATCACAACAGTATGTCCCAATCTCAGCAAGGCAGCAGTGCAGTTTGCTGACTTGCAGATTCATGTTATTCCCACACACATTTTTATCATTGTGCCTAGTGTCTACATAGGGAAAGGTAATGAGTGGCATTCTCAGAGATTCTTCATATTTATGTATAAAATATATATTAAGATGTTTACTTTGCATAATCAGGTTATGCAATCACTTCCCACCAAATTGTAGGAAAGATTTTGCTGGGATTGTATCAAGATGTGTTCAGTAACGAACAGGTGACATCTGATCTCAACTGGAAGTCTATTATAATTGACAAGTAGTTGCACAGATATTAATTTGCAAAGGATTTCCTTTGGACACACACACTTTTTATATAAGTTTTTCTAATTCTGAATTTTGTTTTTGTTATGAAACAACTAGGTGAAGAAACATAGTGGAATGTAACTAGATACACTTGTCAGTTATGCCTCTGTTGATTTGCTGTGATTTCAAGATTTTATAGAATTCCTGAATTGTGACATGCCACTGCATGGTTGATTAATTTGGTGCTAGAGATTGGCCAAGGTATTTCCAGCTATGCAGAAACGTCTGACAGCTCTGTCAAATCACACCTCAAAAAGACAGAGTTTCATCTCTCACATGTACCCATGCAGACACTTTTTTTAAGCTTTCTTCAGTCTTTGTGCTCACCTGGAGACATGACACTAATGAAAGTGTCTACTGATGCCCATTGACTTAAGAGTTGGACTCGATGATCCTTGTGGGTCCCTTCCAACTCAGAATAGTCTGTGAGTCTGAGGTAAAAACCTCATTCAATAGAACTAGCCTTACAAATAGTACAGCAGCAGTTCCTGGGTCCCCTGAAACCGAGTACCTATATGACCAAACCCAAAGCTTTTTGTCAGAAAGCTTACAATATAGATGAAAGGTAGATGGAAAAGGATGCAATAAACAAACTGGAAAAATACAAGGTGAAAGAAAAAACCATATAGTGATATTTATCATGACTATGTGAAGCTTTAAAGAATGGTTGAAGAGTGAGTAAATGATACATTTTTTGATATTACTGTTAGCTTCTTTACCCAAGGTCCTGCTATACAAGCATTAAGGATCATAGCTCAGAGGCATTATCTGGGGAGCCTGACAAGGGAGTTATAGGTGAAATTCTAAATAAACTGATTAGTGCATAAAAATAACCAGGAGGATGTTGATTCATTAACAGCACATGGAAAAACCACATAGATAGAATAATTTTTTAAAGGAATATTTATTTTAAGTTCCATTTAAACAACCCACTTCTGTAACACATACTAAAATTTTTAGGAAACATTCTAAGAAATTTCAGGATTATAGCCACAAGAATGAATTGAACATAATTCAGTTCTGAAGATTAAAATACAGAATATGTTTGCATCATTCTGGATTTTATTATGTTGCTGCATTTTGGTATACTTTACATTAAAAATACATGACTGACACTCTTTATACCAGTAAGCCTTTTTATTGAAAAAAAAATTATTGCATTAAACTACATTCCCAGGGATTCCTTGAATAAGCTAAAAAAAAGTCGCGTTGCATGTACAATAGTGCAATTCACTTAGCTACTGTATAATATAAAACACTTTATACAGAGAATACAAAACAAAAGTACTAGTTTACATATTATACTAGCCAAAGAATTATCCAGTTTTAAAGATAAACTTGACACTCTTAAAATCAATCTGATCAAATGGCATTTTTATGCAAATGTGCACAACAATATACATCTTGAATGTATTCCAGATGTGCCTCAGTTACAAAAACAAAAAATCCAAACAGCAACAACAAAAAAATTTATCATGGTGTAACTGAGGAAACTTTTCTTATTGAAATTTTAGTGTGTGGGTATGGGTGACTTGTTTCCTTGGATTATGTATCAAGAATATATGATTAAGCTAAAACAGATTATCAGCGTGGTGTGTTTATATAACTGCCACGAGGATACTGTAACTTCTTTAAAAATCTGTTTGAATGAAATCAAAATTGTAGCGTGGCTCCATACAGTGGGCTCAATAATGCTTTTAGTTACTATAATGATACATATTTAAAGTACATATGAAAAACAAATATGGCAGCAATTAGAGAAAATATATAATTTCAGCTGAGCTGATAGCTTTATTACATTTCTACAAGAAAATCCCTTCTTTTTACTAAGAATGGTATTGGACATTCCCTTTGTTTGGTAGTCAATGATTACTGTTTTACTACTGTGCTATTTCTGTTCTTAATATGTCTTTCTTTCCCCCATCAAAACATTTCTTCAAAATCCTAATTCTCATTCTTCATCTCCAAAAATTAATCTTCATTGTCAATTAATTTGCATTACCTTGTTGGTATATACAATGATCCATGAACATCTCATGATTTCGTTTCTTCTAGAATCCCATTTTATTGTGCATATGTTAAGGGAAATATATATTTCTATTTTTCATAAATGATCTATAGAGTAGAATATGGTCAAGTTTCAACTGGTAAGGTTTCTTGCCACAGAAATTTCTACAACATTAACATTATCCGTAAGAAACAGGGATACAAAATGTGTGTACACACATTAAAGAAGAGATTAGACCATCATTCTTTCAGTTCCATATTTTTCTTTTGTTTTTATCTACTTAGGATATAAATGAACTCTTATATACAATGAGAACAGTTTGGTTTGCTTCAACAGAAATGAAACTGGGCCCATAAATTCAAAAGTTTGTAGAGATGGAAATGCATCTTTTAGGCCAGTATTGGCCCTGAACTGGTATTGATAGCTATGTAGCTCAGTCAGCCTCTTCTATGGAACAGGCTGACCTGCTACTTTAGATGTCCAATTCAAAATGTTTCTACAGAGTTGTGATTAATGTTTCCAAGTGGTCCACTGAGAGAGTGATCTCCATCCAAGAAAGTAATAATTTTCAGAGATGTTAAGTCACAGTCAGTGAAATATGCTTTATTCTCAGAGAATAAAGTTCCAGAAGCATAGAAATTATATACAAATTCAGATCTTATTTTGGGAAGATTTGCAGTCAAAATTGAAAGTAAGAATTTCCAAACTGTAGAAATATTTAATTTTACATCTTTCACAAGAAAAATTATTGACTTCCTTATTTCTGAAGCAATAATTTTGATTAAAGAAGTTCCCTACAATTAACATGAGAAAATTAAACATAATTTTTATGCTACTTACATACAGATAAGTAACTCCAAAATGGCATGAATTCATTTTGTTCATGAGACTAATAAATAAGCTGGGAATCAATCACTAGCTATTTGAGGGTGCTGGTTTCACCAACCTTTCTCAACACAAAAATGTTTTGCTTCTGCTTAGTCTCCATTTTTTTTTCTGATAGTTTTTATTCAATGGCTAAAATATTAAGTATTCAAAGCTACTTTGAAAATACAAACCTTGAAAATACAAAACAAGCAGTCACAACTCGTAAAGTCATTTGAACGGTTTGGCATGATACCAGTTTATGCTGAAGCAGCTGCTTTTAGAAATTAAAACAATTCTATTTTATTGCAATGGATCAATCTATCTTGATTAAGACTAAGAAAATTGGTCCTGTTGTATTTTAAATACATAACTGCCATTAGATTTCTCAGTTGCTTCAGGTAGCCGAATATAATGGAATAAAATTCCACCAAAACTTTTTTAATGTGTTTTCTATTGATCCTGAAAGAGATATAATTAATTGTGTATTATCTTATTGCAAATTAATTGAAAATATCTCAAATGTTTTTAATCCAAACAAACAGGTACTGTCTGTTAGATACTTCATGGTCCAATTATATTGGGAAGCATGCCTGCAGTGTAACCACAATTACGAACTTAATTTCCTGCGAAAAATCTCATGTTGAGTTAGAAGCATTATAAAGATATTCAAACTATGCCATTCAAAGAGATTCTGAAGTCCTCACTTATTTCCAGATGCACAGTTATTATGAAGAATTTCAACCACACACTACTCTGAAGGTTGGATACATGCATTCAGACATTGTGGATTCAGAATTTCAACTACCTTGTTGAGAGTTTGGGAAGCCATGCGAGAATCTTAATGTAATTGTTTAGATTCAATATCCCTTTAAATGCTGGGTACTATGACATGTTTTTCTTTGAGACAACCTGGACAACCAGTTTTTGGAGAGCTGCTCAGAATTTTACTTCTGCATTTTAATGAATACCACCACAACTTTGTAGAACCAGCCAATTGTTTCTGTTGCTTGTGAAAGGGATGAAAGATATCTACACATTCTCTGGGACACACTCTTTCACATGTCAGAGTCCTGTTTGATAGGAAAACTTGTTGCAGTGACCTTTGGGGTACAAAGCCAGCACTGGCTGCTTGGCAGTTCTGGGCCACTGCAGCTCATCCCTGACATACCCTACATTACAGCCACACACAGGCAATGCCAAAGAACTTGGCTTCATTGTCCTCTTGGTGAGCCTTCTAGGTTCAGAGAGAAAAGTAGCAGCCTACACAGAGCTCCCTATGCTACCGGAATTTTTTTGTTATGTACCTGTGGGTTCACTGCAATCCCTTTACACTGTCCAAGCAACACATGCCAGGGTTGAAAACACTAAAGTATCTTCAAGATGTTGTGATCCCGCTCTTCCGAGTGTTAGTTTACCATCCCTTCCTCTGAACCTCCACAATTTATTTCAATCAGGAGACAGCCCCAGGAACTGGTGGTCCCAGATACCTTATTTTTGGCTCAGAAATACCTTACCCAAACCAAGCACTGGGCTGTTTCACGTACACACTCAGAAAATTAAACCTTTGAGGTGTTTCAAGACAGCTCTACCTTAAATTGCACTATTTTAAATCCCTCAGCAGCATTGATATACTTGATCCCATTGTGTCTGGGTGCTGTGGTCCCATTCCTACTGAGAGCCACAGACTTCAAGCTATTCTTCCCAAACATTCTGTAGGATGGCACGAGACACCTCATCCTTCTTGTGATAGTGTCAAAAAAAGCTTTAAAGCAGCTTTTCCTCAGTGATACAAGAATAAAATCAACATTCATATGCTGTCACAAAGATTGTGGACTTCAAAATCTTTGCCATTGTGCTCTCAGCAAAACAGTAGATTTCCCCTCAGACATGTAATTGAACACCAAATGCTTTATTTTATTTAAATTTGGTTTGGAGCCATAATGAATCATTTGGGCTAGTTTAAATAGCTGGAAACACTGAAAACTTCTTTTGTTGTAGGTAACTGTTGGGTCTGACTTGAACAAGAATAGTGATGGGGCTCTTGCCCTTGGAATAATGGATGAACTAAGTGATTTGGATGTATAGCAGAAGGTGTGGCTGTGTTCGGGTGTGATGTAAATAAGGCTGGGATATATGCAGTGTGTGGCAGTGTGGGAAAGGTCAGTGGGGAAGGGTGGAGGGAAGTGGTAGAAACCAAGTGCAATGGGTGTCCTGTCAGCAAAGCAGGGTGTGTGGGAATGAAGGCTGGGGCTAATGGGGAAAGTGATATAGGGGCAAAATGTGCCTGGGAGAGGGGGTGAAGGTGTGCCAGGGAGAGGTGGCTGCCGTGGGGATGCACAGATGCTGAGAGAGCAAAGCGTTGCAGCAGTGTGTGGTGGATGGTGGTGACAGTAGCATGCTGCTGAACAGGGAAGGCAGGAACTGCTGGTGTTGCAGAGAAGGCAGCTGGTCCTGGGGCAGGCAAAACTTTCAGATGTTTTGCCAGAAATTGTTTCTGCATATGCTGCTGGGCTTGCAGCTGCAGCAACCTGTATTTGTCTACTTCTTCTGGTGAAAATGTGATAAGCTGCTGTGTTAAAGGAGGGGAGGTGGATTTACTGTACACTTCTAGGTCACCTACTGTGTCATCATACTTCTGCATAGCACTGTCACAAAAAGAGTCCGAACTGCCTTCTGCCTGGTTTGAGTCCATGCTTATATTGTGTAGTCCTTCTTTGGTTTCTGTTGAATTAGCAACAACAGAATATCTATTAGAAGAAAAAGCACCAGGGAAATCATTTGGTACTGGATCACAGCTTTGTATAAAGGGCTGCACTTCACTAATGAAGAGATTTGATTGTTCCTTTATTGCTGTGTTCCTTTTTATGCTTGGGCTCCGATAACCTGTTTCTATTTGAATTACATCTTTAAAAAAACAATGGTCATAAGAAGTGCCAGGTGAAAGAGCAACATTAGTTATCTCTGATGCTTCCAAGTTGTTTTTCTTCACGCTGTTTTCCAACAGACTGATTTCATTATGCCCCATGTCATTTTTACCTATGCTTAGGACTTTCTCTGACAAAGGCAACATTGCAATGTCATCTACCGAGGATGAAAACTGAAAAGCAAAGTGACTTTGTGAGTGATCCTTTAATTCTGCCCCACTACTGTTTGAAAATCTCTCTGAATCATGCATTTGCCCCTGGGTTTTCTTAGACTGCACTCTTTCTAAAAGTAACTTGGCTGTAAGTGATTTTCTTTTTCCACACATGCCTTTTGCCAGGTTTTCAGAAGAGCAGGTGGCAAAGTTTTTTGTCTGACTATTCACATTCAGACACTTGTAATGTGCAGTTTCAGCTTTTCCTGGTTCAGTACTAGAACCTCTTTTGGCATCTTTTCTTTTGTTGTCACAGTTGTCAGTCTCTTTTGAGAAGGATCCTGAACTGCTGCCTCTTGATATTCTGCTACTAGATGATCTTTCGCTGCTTCTTGAATCACTGGTGGAACAACTTTTGGATCTATGGTAGCTTCTACTCCTACTATGAGCTTTGCCCAAATGGCGATGTCTACATCTGCTGTGTTTAGATCTGTCTCTGTGTTTTAAAACTTTATGTCTTGAACATCTTCGATATTTAACTGTGCCCCTCTGAGTACAGTTTCTAGTTCTGTGACTTCTACTACGACAAAGATAATCCTCATCTGTGTCATCCAAAGTGAAAATACACTTGTGCTTTCTGTGTTTACATTTGTGCCTTTCATCTGTCTCGCTTTTTCTTTTACAACAACAAAGCAAATTACTTCTGCTGTGATTGTTTGATGTGGGACTCAGGAAGCTCATGCAGCTACTTGTATTGCTAACTGAAGTGTCAGAATAGCTGGAATGTCTGCCAGAAGAGGACTTTTGAGGAGCTGGGCATCTCCAACATCTTGTGTAACTTCCACATCCTTCCTTTTCTAAATACCTGCTGTTTGAACTGGATTTACAACTAAGGAAACTTCCACTAGAGTCTTTTCCACTGTCACTTATATCACTGCTGCAGCTGGCCTCATCTTGAATGGATTTGCAGTCATTTTGGTTTTCACACTTTTCTTCAGAATAAATTAAATCACATTTTGCAGCTTTAGACTTTTTAATCCTAGACATAAAAGCAGAAAAGGAAATGCTTCCATTTCTAATGCTCTGTTTTTTCCTTTCACAGCTATGAAAATTATGTTTTAAAGGTCTTCTCACTGTTGTATGAAGACTTCTTTCTGTCACATCATCCTTTTGTAACACACCAAGGTAAGCAGGCACTTTGGGTATATTTTCATTCAAATAATCTGCAATGCATTTTTTCCCATGTTCATTCATTTCTTTCCCTATGTCTGACTCAACTTTTTGCTTGGCCTTTCTTGGATTTAGAGAACCTTTCATCTTCTTTGGTTTCAACAACTGATTATCTTGTTCATTTGAAATTTGTTTGTGTTTTATTAAACCTGAGGGTTTATTTTCATCTGCAGCCTTATTTTTAGAGTGCTCTTTACAGCTTTCTTTGTTTGTTTCATGCTGTTTACTATCTTTGTGATTTAAAGAGAGTCTGAAGTCAAAATACAATGGATTACAGCCATACGAAATACAGGGCTCAGTTCTTGTAAACAAAAGTAATTCTGTGGGCCACTGCAGAGCAGTGGTGCCATCTTTGCTCACTACATGGAGGAAGGGTAATGCCTGGGGCTTAAATTCTTTAACCATAGCTTCCCTTGGAAGTGTTTCCATATTGCCATTTGTGGTTTCTGAAATCTCCAAAGCTCTTTCTCTTTTTATCACTCCAGGACTGTTATTAGTGTTGCTTGAACATGCCAGCTCAGGTGCTGGCTGGGGTGGGAGCTTGGATAACTGATCAGGCAGGAGGGCATTGCTGTGCTTGTAGGTGTTCAGCTGAGTATAAAAAGTGCTAGCCTGGCATGAAGGTGAAATGACAGTTTCTAAGAATTGCTCAGATTCATTCAGTTTGCTTTCTTGCTCTCTTTCTCTCAGTGACCCAGAAAAATCCGCATTTGAAAGCTGTATTTTGACTTTAGAAAATGAAGGATGAGCACTGACTTTTTCTTCTAATTCCCTATCAACACTTCCATCATTTTCCTTTAGCATTTTATGTTTTGCATCTACGTGATTTGATGTGCTGTCATCCAAATCAATCTGGCCTTGCATAATAGGTGACCCCTTATCCAAGCTTTCTTTCATGTGTTCTTCCAAAAGTGTGCCAGAATGACAGCCCTCAATAGCTTGCTTTTTCTTATAGTTGGGGGGTTCACTACAATCATTTCCTTCTTCAGAGTTCTCACTGAAGACTGATGCTGAAGACTCAAGCTTTAAAGGGACCTTTTTAGAGAACGAGAAAGACACTCCTGCCCTTTGAGAGGTATTGGTGCTATCTGGGAACATTTGTGAGACTCGATTTCCAAGTGCATGGTGTCTTTCAGTAGGCGGATGATGCCTGCTTATAATAAGCTGCTGTTTCTCTAGTATGCCTCTGGAGAAACCGTGTCCTTCACTTGTGATGGTTCTTTGAGAGCTGGTTGTGAACTTGTTGCCTTTGTACAGGAAAATGCCATGGGGTGACTGGTGCTTTTCCATGACTAACCGTGGGGCTTTAAGCAATGGTCCGCTCCCAGTGATGCTGTAAGATAAAAAATAAAGAAAAAATAAAGCTGTATGAAGTAACCAAGTTAAGACAGAGCTTGCATTTGACAATGTCTGTCTAGTGAAGGAGGGTATCACTCATGCTGTTATGAGGAAATGCTGTTTCTACAAAAAGTCATGGAATCATAGAATATGCCAAATTGGAAGGGACACACAGGGATCACTGAGTCCAACTCCTAGCCCTGCACAGGCCACCCCAACAATCCCACCATGTGCCTGAAAGCATTGTCTAAATGTTCCTTGAGCTCTGTAAATTCAGAGCAGAGTGTGATGCCAGCAACAAATGCACTTTGTAGCTGATGAGGTTTTGATAAAACTTGAAGTATTACAACCTTAATCCTTTAACGTATTACCTTTCATGATGCAGATTTCCCCAAACAGTTCAAAGGTAGACAGCACTCATTTTAATTTACATCCTAAACTCTTCTGCAACCTGAGATACAAATCAAAACCACTTCCCACAGCTTGCCATAGATGGGTAAGTCTGAAGAACACTCAACTTCCTTAAGATAACTGGGAGAAGTTAAACCCTCTACAGTCAGCAGTCCTTGTGCCATATCAGACTTTTATCAGCTGCAAGTTAAAGACTGGCTGCTGTGTGGGGTACCTTCCTTTGGTTCCTTTACATGTATCATGAGCTGTATTAAAAAGCCAATCTAAAGGTTAGAGGCAGGTCCAGTGAACACCAGGTAGATCCATGGTGACTGGAGAGAGCTGAAGCCAAGCCAGGATGCCAGTCCAGGTGTTGAGGTCCAGATCAAGGGGCTCTTGATGGATATAGCCAAAAAGACCAGCTCTCCCTTAACCCAGACCAGGGAGAAGCTCAGGTGAGGCTGGTCAGGGTCATTAGGTCTCATTAGTACCCTCAGGATCCTGACAGGCTTTTGAACAGGTGTATCTATTCTGGTCTGATTTTGAACAGGTGTACCACCTTGGAGGCTAAAACAGGGCAGTTATTTTTATGCCTCCCACCTTTTGATCCTACTTAAATGACCCAGTAGCACTTAACACTTATAAAGCAAAGCTGACTTTTCTCACAATGGTGTGTAAACATGGGTATGTAGTTTAGCTTCAATAAAGTCAGACAGACTGACTGACTACTTTCTTTTGCCACATCCATGTTGAGCTAAATGCAGAATCCAGAACAGAGTTCTGCTTAGTAAATATTCCAGGTAACTTCCAATTCACCGACTCCCAAGTCTAGAAGATCTGGTATCTAACAACCAGCTACAAAGCATCTGTAGCCTATGCCACAGCTTAAAATATAATACCAAAATGAGAAATCCTAGTGCTTTCAAGGCATAATGGCAGCCCCTGTTCAGCAGAAAGATCTTATGCTGCCCTTAATTATAGGTGGTTTTAGAGCTTGATATATTAAACAGTTTATAAATTCATCAACACTACAAGAGTGGAACATTTAACAAAAATAAGAGCAGGACACTAAACAATGCTTTAGGTAAATGTAGTCACAGTGTGTGGTTTGTGGTTCTTCATAGATTACTGCACACACGTACATATGGTCCTATGCTACTGTGACACAATTTTTCCAAAAACACAAAGGACTAAATCCTCAACTTAGCTTGGGCTTCTATATGGGCAAGATAGTCTTTACATAGAGAAAATTATATGTATGATTTGAAGTCAGCACATGAATGATCTTTTTCAGAGTTTTGCCCATGTATACCCAGAACAAATTAAAATTAAAGGGAATCTGGTCTGTGGTAAGTCTTGGTTTTATGAAAGGCCACTGCAAAGGAAATTGTGCCATGTTCAAAGTGAGATGCTCCCACCTGGTACATTTGCAAAATCAAACTCTAAAAGTGAATGAGAAACATTCTGCTTGCTTAGGGAGGAATGTGTTTGTATGACTTTTTTAAGAGTAGATTTTTATTTCATCTTTCTATTATTCCACAATAAATGACTTTGTGAAATATTCAAAGAGATATTAGTACTAGAACTATCAGCAAACACTGGTGGGGAAAAAGGACACAGGTATATTTCCATCAATATTAATTGCAGCTTCACTGGTCTCATCATCAATTTCAAATTGACTTTGCCGTATTTCCCCTTTCTGTATTCTACTTTCATTAATTACATCATTTCTCTTCCCAAAATATTTGATTTTAAATCTGTGGTTTAGTTTTCTTGTAATTAAAAAGACCCCAGAAATTTCACAACCTATCTAAGAAGGCCTTAACAAACATGGTAAATAATTGATTTCTTTAAGTAGATGATTAACTGAGATTGGAATGACTGTTGCCATTTTTATTAGAGATGAGACATATACAGCCACCATAAAAGTATTTTTCCAAGATACATTTTAAACACTCATTTCATTAGACAAATTACCAACATTTGCTATTAATGTGGCACTACAGTACACTAACAAGAAAAAAAAATTGGAACCAGATTAAGTAAGGAGTTTGATTAGAGATTAGAAAATATTTTAATTAAATGCAAATAAATTAGAACTGCTAGATCTGCATAACAGCTATCTGTAATTGGCTACCATGTTTTGTAAATGCTGTAAAAATATTGCTATTCAGCAATCAGAAAGGCAGAAAGACTCGAAGTAGGGTCAACCCAGAGTATGAGAATATGTATGCATTTCAGAGAATATATTTGCATTTGCCCCAAATTTGACATCACGAGATGCAAACTCATCCTTGTTTGTACAAGAAGAAATTAGCTCTTGAAGAAGGCATTAAAGAGATCCTTTTCAAAGTCCCCTTCGAATAAAATAATAAAGTTTTTCTGTGCACAAGATTAACACTTATTTTGTTGGCAAATTGTAATAGGTAAATTTAAGGAATTGTGTTGGAACCTGAGACACACTACTCAGGGACAATAACAATTGTATATGTGTGTAGACTTTGCTTAGAAAGGCTGACTTTCTTTCCTGAGCAACTGGGAATGCTACTCGTCTGCCAAAATCACGGCTCTCAGCCACCCCTGAACCTATTCATGATTACAAAAATGAATAGCGAGCTCTGTCTTTTCAGGCTCTTTGTAAAGGATTATGGACTCCTGGCTTTTTCTAAAAGCAAACCTGCTTTTTCTCTCACAGTCTCACTCTGGCTTTTCTATTATCATTGACCTTATTGGTCTATCTGAGACTACATCTTCAAGTGCATGGGCATAAAGGAATCTTCCCACAGGGGGTTACATTTGTTTCAGCAGATTTATATGAAAATGGAGTTGTAACCATAAAAGTGATATATTAGCACTAAACCGTTATATTTCAGCAGATTGCTCAAAAGCAATTACATAGGCCAAAATGAGTGTATAATAAACTCTGAATGCTATTATTTCCAGGGTACAGTAGTCTTGATAGGAATTTAAAAGAATGCCAGTTTAATTATCTCGTTAACTCATTATGGTCATAGATTAACATAAACAATTGCTCTGGTGGCAATTTGAAGCCCTCAGAGTCATTAAACAAAGGAGATTTCTCAAATTAAAGGGTTTATTTGTCCTGTATCTTGATATTCTTCAATAGAGATAATGGTATTAAATAAACTTAACTCAGTTAATTACTTGTTTTTCATTCATATAATGATACTTGCATCACTCTACCGAGAAGATCTGAGAATAATTCCAGTACCCTAAAAGTAGGAAAAAATATTCAAACAGGGTTTTTCCTCTCCCGTTCACTTACTATCAAATGTTAGGACGGTCATACTAATCTCTTCAGGTCAGTCTGAATAAGGTAAAATGATGATAGTGTAAAAGCATCTTCAAAACACTCAGTTTAGAAGGAAGGAGAATAACTAGCTACAGAAGAGAAAACCACAAACCTTCATGCAATTAATTCAGAGCTTTCAATTTTATGGTTTGCAGAACAGGAACATTTGGAGTTGAGGACAGCTGAAAACAGGTTACGGTATACACAATTTCTGTACATTACATTGTGTAGGAGTTAAAATATTAAGATTTCTCCTGAGACTGAGGAAAGAGGGCATTAAAACCCAATATAAATTTTAAATACTTGCCATTCTGACTGCTTCCGTAACTCTGCAAGCTGGTGGAGTCGCTTGAGTGCTTTTTCCTGTTTTTTCTCATCTTTCCATGACTTCGAAGCCACATTTCGAGCAAATTCCCTTTGTTTCAAATCTTTCAATCTCTGTGTGAAAAGAACATAAACAGAAGGGATTAAATATGCACACAACAGATATGTTTCCTGTTACTCAATTTGTTTGTTTTTGTAGAGTTAGTATGTAAATGGGGAGTAAAAATGTACTTAAAATGTTGTAATAGGAAGAAGCGGTTGAAAACGCTATTTTTGCATGACAAAACAACATGACTTGGCCACTGTTACTTAGCTGACA
The DNA here is from genome assembly GCA_026770055.1 of Myrmophylax atrothorax. Taxonomy (NCBI): domain Eukaryota; kingdom Metazoa; phylum Chordata; class Aves; order Passeriformes; family Thamnophilidae; genus Myrmophylax; species Myrmophylax atrothorax. The sequence goes on along the minus strand of JAOXXN010000395.1, from coordinate 21,306,968 downwards.
TATGCCTCCATATGTATGATAGCTTTTTTGCTTCTTATGAATACACAAATCTTCTGTTGTGTACAAATACAGTCACAAAACTAAACACCATTTCATGAGATCAACATCTTCCTATTTAATTAATTCTGTTGGATTGGAATCCATAGGCATATACTGGAATGAGGCTGAGCTCCTGTGTGTGATATATGTTATAGATCTCTACTTGCACATGTATGCATGGATGTGTGTGTGCTTCTCAGTTAGTCTGGTAGCTTCTTAGGACTACTGTCTGAAATGTTTGATCAGGAATCTCTTTAGTGATTATTTTCACAATATTTTTAATCTCCTAAAACATCTGTAAATCAGGTAATTACAGTTGGAGAGGGC
>JAOXXN010000395.1:21279298-21297667 GCA_026770055.1 Myrmophylax atrothorax | reverse complement strand
AAGGTAATTCACTCCTGCAAAAGCCTGCTTTAGCCTTTAATTATCAGAGACAATCTTCTGAGAACACATCTCAGTAAATTTTGCTGATTTTTAAAAAGATTATTTTAATTACATTTTCCTTTTATTTAGTTATTTTCCAATTTTGTCTCAAATTATTATTATGTGTTGTCTCCTTTGACATTACTGTCCTTTCTTCCCTCTGCTTGGCTTAATCATCTCTCTTCCCAGTTAAGCAGCATTTTCTTCTGAAATAACAAAAACAATAAGGTGCTTCCTAAGCAAATTCAGTGTGTCATGGAAAACACATGACCAAACTTTGAAGAGTGAAAGATGTCCTAATTTCCCAGTTTATAAAGGCAAAGATATTTTGGTCCTATCTAGCTCCCTTTTTATTGCCACATGCATAAAATATTATTTATTTTCAACTTGTGACTTGCATTTGGCCCCCTTGCACTTACTGCTGTTGCAACCTGCAGTGCCTGAGGCTTTTACTAAGAGAGGGAGCTAAAAGCAATAACAGGGTCGAAATATGAAGTTCAGCCACTGGTGTGTAGCATATCACTGAGTTGCAACTTGACACACTTCAGTTGTGATTCCATAATTTAAAACTTTTAATAGTTTTCTAGAAACTGCTCCGTGAAAAGGCAGTAGAAATGAACATGATGTACTTTTATAAGAGCAATCCCTTACTACTTCTTTTATCCACTTACATGTTCTGGAGCTATCGGAGATAACATTTCGTGTTACCCTCTTACTCAGGTGATGTGTCTTTGTGTTCACTCTTGTATCAAATGTTCCTATAAACACATGTAGTTTTTCTTGTAGACATGGGCATGTTTAATATTCTAAAGCTGATCTATCACTCACTGTTTCTGAAATACTTTATGTCTCTTCTCAAATTATTTCCTGTCACTTGACACAGAGAACCTTTCAAGCACACTTTATGCTACTACCTCCCAGAATTTTAATTATTTTTTTTGAAAAAATGGAGAAATACCATGGGTTTATGTACTGAAATGGAAAAACAAGCCTTTTAAAATATGCACCAACACACATACAATATGGTCATAGTGGCTTCATATTCTTTAGACTAGGTGAGTTAAACAATAATTTCTGGAGGCAAGGAGAAGTAGGGCAACTCAATCATATGTCATAATTTTAATTTCTAAAAACCAAAATCCATTGTTTTTCCATGTACTATTGTTTGACCTTTTAGAGATACAAAAATTAAAAAGGAATTATATAAGAAAAAATTTGCTTGGCTTTCTAGAAATAATAGAAAATTGCAATAACACTTTACATTTCTCACATACCTCATGTTCAGATTTACTAGGCTATGACTTGCTGTTTTGTATGTGTACTGTTCTAATTTATCATTATTTTCAAACTGAAGGGCAGAATTTGAATTTTTTCTTTTTTTTTTTTTTTTAAACCAAGCAAAGGGACATTATGCTGTGCTAAATTTCAAAATGGGAAGGAAATCAGAATCTGACAATGTTCAGTGTAACTCAGGCTCAAATGATATACAAGTCATGTGAAACTCAGAAAAGATGGTCACTATGAGCTGATAAGAATGAATTTTGCTTTGAAGTAAAGACAAGATGAGGTTAATATGAATATGCTGGATTCCTTTTGAAAAGTGAAAATTACATTGTAACTTTTGGGAAATATTCTTGTAAGCAAATATTTGTAAATATCACAGAATCACTGAATCACAGAATATGCTGAGTTGGAAGGGACCCACAAGGATCAACAAATCCAACCCTTAGCCCTGCACAGGACCTTCCCAAGAGTCACACCATGCGCCTGCGAGTATCATCCAAATGCTTCCTGAACTCTGCCAGGTTTGTGCTGTGACCACTTCCCTGGGGAGCATGTGTGATTTAATAAATTGTATTGTTTTGCCCTAAACATGGTATTACTTTAACCTCTGATTTCTCAATTAATTATGATTTGCTATTTACACAATCCAGTCTAAGACTGGAGATCCAGGGCAAGTTCAGAATAAAAGCTATAGGGTTTTTTAATTCTGCTAGATATAAGTTAGTGCCTTGTTGAATACACAGACCCTGAATGGAAAGTGTAAATACATGGCAATGGAATGTGACTTATAAACATAAGTATTTAGATGTTTGTTTTGAAGAAAGCAGTGCTCAGTGTCCATCAACATGGTAAGAGCAGAAAACAAGCAGAGAAATGCTAACTATAAGGATTCTAGGAGTTTTGTGTCAATTCCTCTTTACTTACACACTTGCTAAAAGCCTAGAATTTCTGCTCTGAAAGAAATGTTGACATTTGGGAATTCTTGATTTTATAGTCTTAGTAGGAGAAGTCAAATTCTGAAAACTTATTTAAAAAATGAAAATTTCAAGTAGCACGATGTCAATGCATCTAAATAGCAATGCAACATAATGTTGTTACAATTTTCATAATTTCTGTATCTTAAGAATAGTAAATATAATGTGTGCTTACATTACAATTAATATTACAAAAGAATTTTTAAATGCTTTGCAAGAAATTTTGAATTTTTTTTGCAGTAACACTGTTGAAGCAATGTATTTCAATATTTATCAACCATTTCAACCTGATTGAAAGTAAGTGATGCAAAACTTTTGAATGAAAAACAGTTTTGATCTTTTTGCATTCCTGAGAAACTGTTCCAGACTAAAAGTAACATTTCCTGATAAATGAGTGAATGAGTGTTTATTTTTTGTTTTGTTTTTTTGTTTGGTTTGGTTTATTGTGTTCAAGAAACATTTTTTTTACTGTCCCATCACTTGTGTAAGTATGTTTGTTTGGTATTGACATGCATGACACCTACATTTCTCTAGATATTCCCTTGAAATTTAATTTGAGAAAATACTTAAAGAGCCTTTGTCTTTTTAATGGCTCCTGGTGGAGCCTAATTATTATAAAATTGTAAGAACTGTGAAATGATAATTGGTCTGGGTTACTTCCTTCATTTTTCCCTTAGAGATATGTTAAAGTATGTTAATTAATGCATTTAAATAAGTAAGGATAATAAATTACTAGTCTCACCATTTTCATTGCTGTCTTGGTGACGCACAGATATTACTCTGTTTTGCTTTTAAATATTTGTTTGTGCTATGAATGCCCCTTAAAGACACCCAAGGCACATTGTACAGTTCTTTGAACACAAACATAGCTGATGAGACTGACTTAAAGCTCCACAAGAATCAATTGCTCAGGTACATGTTTGCATATTAATCACTGCTTGGAAGGTGCAGACAGTAAAAAATGAACAGAACTAAAAGAGATGTAGATTCTAGACAGATGTTTATAGTGTCAGATATATTTTCTGGATGCCATTTGGATTAGAAGAATTACAATTTTTCCAGATGAGGGAAAGAGCAAGAAAGCACTGTTCAAAATTTGTGCAGAAGCCAAGAGAAACCTAATTTTTCTGTGAACATTTGGGGGTATAACATTTTGCTAACACAGCTAATTGCTGTATTTCCAAAAAGCTGATTATGCCAAAAAATTGCCTGAGGTAAAATATGTACAGATGTTTCATAACCTGCAGAACAGGTTCCTCAATCCGTCTCAATAATGCCATATTGTAAAAGCCATTCCACAAACATGAATTCAAGTACTTGTGAACAGTCACTCATCAAAGCCAATCATAGCATCTGGCATTGCTTTGTCCCTATCACCTCACTATCTGAAGTAAAACTTGTAAAGCCTGGCCTTAAAATGACACCAGATATTTCAGATCTACTGATTTAACAGAAATATCCCAACCAAATATGCAAAATGTATGGCCTATAAGAAACATTACATAATGTTTGTCATTCTTCTAAGCTAGCACATGAAATATAATGTACATCTGTGTTCAGTATTGCCCAGTTCTTACTAGTTCATAGTAAACTGACTGTTTTGCACGAATGGTAACATAGAAATAGGTAGAAAACATGCTGTTTATTCTGCTTTTTCTGTCTTTAGAATTGGTATTTAAAAAGTGTTAAAGACACCTGAATACAGAGATTTTAAAAAGGACAACAACATCCAATATAATTTATCTTGTTAATTAAACAACACAGGCACAACTCCAGCCTGACTGCCCCTAAAGGTTAACAGGGAAGAATAATCTTAACATAAATATTTAGGCTCTACCTATCTCATTTACTTAGGTAATATCCTATGTACTGCATGTATTAGCATTTCAGAACTTAGAACCAAAGAGGAATATGTTGGTTTGATAATTTTTTACACAATAGAAAAAAGAATTATGACTGGCTTAAAACCATTTTTTTTATTTGAGTGAAACGTTTCAGAGTCTTTTGTTTCAATTTTTATTTTTTTAATTTCAATTATCATTGATCTGTTAAATCAGTCACAAGAGAATGTTTCAATTAATTCAATTTGGGGATTTTTTTTCCTTGTCCATATTTGAAATAGAAGCAAAGTTGGGAATAACAGGAAACCAGAGATGCTGAGTTCCCACCTGAATGCGAGTCTTGTCTAAACATATTGAAGAAAAGTATGTTTTTTCATGATCTGGGTAAGGAATTACTATACAAAATTAAACTCTAAACTGATATTTTGATGTGGAATTTCATATTTGTGTCTGCTTTGACATAATATGTTTGGGGTTTTTTTTGTTTTGTTACAAATCTAGTCCTTCTGATTCCTTGTTTTATTTGAATAAGACACCCATTACACTGCATCAACCATTACTCCTGGTTGAAAAACTACTTTTAAAACTTTAGTAATTAAAAAGTGTACTCTCTGAGAAGAATGGAAAGAACAATAACACAAGCATTAACGAAAAGCACTTCCTCTAACTGACATTCTAGTTATTGCTATGTCTTAAATGCCAAAATCTGATAATACACTCTGTAGCTCCTTATATAATAGAATGCTTAAGAAATAGTCTACAGTCATTGGCCCATCATTAACAACTAGGAAATTAAGTGTCCCATGGGTTTCTTTTCCAATTTAAAGAGGGTTAAATTGCTCATTTACATGTTAATTAGCATTCATTCTAAGGAACACCCAATGTACTTCCATAGCATCTAGTATTTAAAAAAATGACTTATCAAGACATTAAATTTAAAAGAAGCCTAGACTATTTGCAAGAACTTTTTCTTGACAGCTAATGATGAAAAGAATCTCATTTTTCTAAGTAACCTGCAGTTTAAAAAGGAGGAATGCTGCCAATTTATTTACTCTATCACTGAGTAATCAAAAAGCAGCAAAGCACTGGCAGGGCATCAGGTTTAGCAGTTCTTTATAAAGCCCACTAATCTGCACAGATTGGTAAGTTTAAAATAAAGGATTGTTTCTGGTGATGTTTCTTTGGAATCCGCTGCCTTGAGTCACTCCTAATCACTGCAGCGTGCTCAGTGGTATTTGATAATGCTGCCTCTGCTGCTCCGGAGCTGCTCTGGTGCATGCACTTGCCATAGTGTGCAATTGAGGCATCTCTTTGTAGCAGACCTATAAATACAAACCTCCCCTCATAAAATTTAGGAAAACATTGCATGATATTACAAAGCAAGCATTCACTTTAAGATAATTTTAAACTGGCAAAATAAATGTTCTAGGACAGTGCAGCCATAGAATTATCATGTTGCTTATATCCTGCTTTTGTGCATATATTGTACACTACTCTTTTACTTAAATGCTGATGTCATCCTGTATTGCTCTATGTTACCTTTATTGACATTAGTTTCTGTGATGTGACACAATCTGATTGTCTGTTCCCTTCAACTGCTACTTCAGCATTTCAAAAACGCTGGATTGCAGATGCTCTGAAGCACAGCAGCTGTGATAAAAACCTTTACTCAGAAAGGCAGGATTTCTTTATGTCTAAATAACAGAAAGAAGCATTCAGGACAAGAAAATTTTGGTCCTATACTATCTAGCAATGGTAAAAGATGAAATTTTACATGAAAACCAGCATTATACATTCCATTCTTTGTTGGGTTTTTTTTTCAGACTTCAGCCATTTTTTATGTTGCGTAAGTCCTTTGTGTTATTTTCAATACAACATTGTGTGCCAATACAATATCTGTGGTATTCTTGTTAACAGAATTAGAGTTGTGAAATGTGGTCTATTTACTCAGTTCCTCAGCTCTAAAAGCCATGACTTAGACACTGGTGGGTATAAGTGCTTGACATTGAGCATTTCCTACTGTGCTTTGTCCTAGTATTTCTCCTAATTTATGGATTATTTTTCCAAGTTCTTCCTCTTGTAACTCCTTCTTCTCCCTTTCTTGTCTTCTGATTTCTGAGTTATACTTTCATGCCTTTCTGTTCTTGCTGTTTCTGTCCAGTACACCTATTCCCATAACTGCTTCCTAAACTTCTCCATGCTTACCCTCCAGTTCATATCATCAGTTCTTTTGCAGTCAACAGCTTCCTCTGCTACACCAAATGGGTTAATTTTGAACTACAGTCCATCTTTAGTACTGAGTCAGGGAGTTTTCCTCAAAACAACATGCAACCTGAGATTTTATTAAAGGGTAGATGCATAAATATATCAGAGTAGGCCATCCAAACAGTATTGGTTCCAATGCCTTATCACTTATTTATTCTTGGCTTTGCAAATACTATGTATTTTTACTGTCATTTACTAAAACTGGTGATCCATAAAGAAAATTTCAGCCCAATCACTGAGAGCAACAGAAAGCTGGTTCTTAAAATACAAACTGTTTGGAAACCTTAATTGTATGTGTCACCGCCAGTGCTGCATCTAACAGTCCTGTAGAAATCATGGGGTAATTTAGTTTGTAATCAAAACTAATTTAGAAACAAAAGGGATGAATAAAAGGAATTAATTCATATGAATAAATTCTGAAAGAGTGAGAAAAACTTTAAAAGTTAATTATGGAAATGGCAGTGTGAGAAAAGTGAAACTATTCAGTAAGAAATTATCAAAAACCTGCTCTTTGGGAACAGTTACAGTCAGAGTGGAAGTAATTTTGGGGAGTATGAACAAGAATACACGCTGAAAAATCAATGCATAATGAAAAGCTAAGAAAGTGTGAAGCTATTACAGAAATCAAAGAATGTAATAAATGGCATAGGCATAAGCAACAGTAAGACAATCACTGGTATCACAAAAAGCAGGAGAACAGTGTGTCTTTAAGGCAAAAAGACAGTGAAACAATAGGATAGACTACAGAAATGATTTCTTTTCTTTTAGCTTTGGTCTACACATTAAAAAGACACAAGACTTATGCCAGAAATGCAAAGAGTACACTGCTTCCAAGGGAAGGAAAGAGAAAATTGAACCAATATGTGTATTCTAGAATAATACATAAAAAAACAGTTAAGAACTTCTCAGCATTGAAACATCCCAATTTCAAGAGAAAAAAAATATTGTTATGAAGCAGAAGTGTCTGACAAGTGTGTTATACTGGCACAGATGATCATTCTAAATAAGTTACAATATAAACTGGTAATAGATTTGCCTAAAGTTAAAAATAAACAGGCAGTTAACTGAAATAAAAGAATAATTTGTGGGAAAAAATCTGAGAAACTATTGACCATATCGAATCATAATGGGAATATTTTCATGTAGGTAACAGATGTGTCTACTCTGACTAAAGATATTTATGGTAAATGTCCTGAAGATGGGAAAAATAAATAATAATTTTCATCTCTAAACCTTTCTCTTGTAAAACGTATGAGCATCCTTCATTTTAAGCATTTGAATATTTTCATTTATTTTTGTGGGGCTGTTCATAACCATACCTCTTAGAAAGGTCACAATTGTTCTCAGGACTGGACCTAATTTTACACCCCACCCCTCCTCATAACAATCTGCGTATGTGATAGTTGCTTTTGAGCATAGCAATCCATTGGTACCTAAAAAATAAGAGGACAATAGCTACCACACTTACAAAATTCCTGCATCAATTGAAGCCCACTTATAAACCAGCTGTTTGAGGGAATCTAACATCATATTGCTGTTTCTCTTGCTTGACTCCTTTTATTTTCAGTCTTACTAAGGATGTAAGGTATGCAAAAGTTTTGTTATGAGTATGCATGTATTTCTCAACAAGCATCAAACAAAGGTGATCATTTTGAGTTACAGGAGCAGAATGTTCATGACTGCAGGCAGCACCTCTTGCTGAGAGCAAGAAATTCTGAGGTCTTTTGCCAATCAGGTTATTTTTTGAGGAGGTCACAGAGAATACAGAACCCATGTGCAAAACTGCTCCCTAAAAAGCAGCCCCTTCTTAAAGTCCAGTGTCTTGATGCAAAAATGCAGAAGAGGGGCTCCACATGGGAGTACAAAAGGTCCAGTGGACCCACCCATATATCAAGAGAAAAAAGCAGAGACTACACATGCACACATACTGATGAACCTTCATGCTGGTGTAATCCTTTCTGTTTGATTAGTGTGTTACTTTGTCCAGAAGGTTTCTTGGTGTGTTTGCCTAACTTCCCAGATGCTAACATGAAATGTCTTGGATATTGCCAGACCAGTTTCCTTTCCTCCAAATGGAAATAGAGGGTAATAGAGGTTTACATTAGGGCTAAAAGACATGACTTAATTTTCCTGCAACAAACATGGAGATGGTGGGAAAAAAACCACTCTCAAGATGAACAAACAAGATCTCAGCATTGCACTCATTCCTAGAGCTTTCTCTATGTTAACTCATCAATGAATTTTCTGGGTGGCAGCAGCAGTGCTAGCTAAAATGCAAGCATATTTGCTGGCTTTGATGTTTAACAGGAGCTAAATCTCTGCCTGAATTAGAGTTTAAATCCACAAGCACCATAAAGGCTTAACAGTAAGTGCCCACAGCTGTATACGCTAAATCAGACTCTCATGCCAGAAATATATCCAAATGCTGGTATGCATGGATAGAAACACACAGGTATGTGAATGTAAACTAGAGTAGGCTGAAAGTTCTGTTCACCTATTTACACAGTGCTGCCTGCTTCAAGAACACTAAAATTTATGTTGTGGGGTTTTTTATGTTTTTTTTGTTTGGTTAATTTGTTTTTATGGGTTTGGGGGTTTTGTTTGTTTTTATTGGTTTGGTTTGTGGTTTTTTATCACATGAGAGAATGTGATGTATTTAACTCTATGGCTAAATTTTGACAACTAAACTAAGGCTTGTTTTGTCATCAAAAACCCCAAGATGGCAATACAGTCTTGTTTTTCTTTGCTGCTTATTTCTATTATCATTATTATCATCACAATTATTGCAGTACATGGAACAGATTTGTGATTTTCTCATTTGCTGACATCTAAAAGCCTTGCTGATTGCTAAGGATAATTTATACAAAAAATTGAAAGCTCCAACTACTTTTATTTAAACTGAATTGATGAATGTTGTACATGACCTGGAGTTACTAAAAGATTCCATATAATAATGTCAACCAGACAGAGTTCTCTGCTCAGGTTAGGCTTCCTTTTAAAGATGTATAAGACTTAAAAACCCTATTAAAACAACTATACTTACATATTATTTTCAGCTTATTATATAGCGTATTTCCACATGTATTACATTTTCCAGCAGCAGCCTATCTTGTTTATCTATATCCTAATCACTTTTGCATGAATTCACACCTTATCCTTTCCAGTGTTCAGATATCTCTGACAGAGCCAGGGCACTCAGTTCTGATGCAGTTAACTTCTGCTGCAGAGACTATAGGGAGCAAGTGATAGCAAACATTGTTCACCTTGATGCTTGATGAGATACTGAGGATTTATCAAATATGTTACTCCCTGTGACTGCTGCACAGGATTTTAAAAAGTCATAGGAAAAAACACAGAAGAAAAAAGCTGTGATTTTAAGTGGTATGTGCTGGACCAATGAGACCTGTGTGCACAGGGTGGTATGGTGATGAAAGATTAGGTTCTCCCAGGAAAGTTGCTGCCCCAGTCTTGGCAAGTATCAGGCTTAACAGAGAGCTCAGGCAAAGCTGGATGGGAATGCAGCCTTTCACTCAGACAGATTTTCTGAGTTCATTTTAACCAGCCGTGCACTGACAGAAATTAATTTCCAATAGCAGGCAATATCAATGTAAAATTCTTATAGAGAATGTGTGAAGTGACACTCTCTTATAGTGTGTCAAGAAAGACATTAGCAATATTAAGACTAATACTGACAAGAGTGCCAAAAGAAAAAATAATTGCTTAATATTCAGACAATGTTACTCAAAAATATATAAATAATATTAGAACTCTCCAGGGTCATTAAAGTGTTAGAAGATAATGAAGCTGTAGGCATTGATTTTTGATGATGTTAAAATTTCATGCATATATATGTGTATATCTACGCATACATACATTGTATTTTATAACCATAAGTACAGAGGTACGTAGCATGCAGAGAGAGAGGCAAAGTCAGTCTGAGTATACTGTTTTAGAAAAATATGTAACACAGAAAGACAGCAGAAGGACCAGTTATGCAAACAAGGCCGTATTGTCATCATAACATTTTGCAGCCTCTGAGGACAGGGAAGGCAATGGCTGGTGTGCCAACTGCTTAGTCTGGAACTCAGGACTTCCTGCTGGAACAACTGGTTGAAATCATTGATAAGAAAGTGGATCACAAAATTAATTTTAAAAAAACACATTTGGAGATTAGAGCCATAATTCTATGAATAAAATCTGTTTTCTTTGGAATACAAACAAAAGATTTATGACTCAGACTTGGCTGAGCAGTCAAGTGAGAGAGGAGAAGAGACTGAATTACCCTGTCACATCAGGTGGGCAACTACCTAATCCTACACTAACTGAGCTTCTGAACTGCATCTGAAAGGGCAGGATGGGGTGAGCTTGCACTGCCAGTTGATATTCTGTATGTGTTGTGCATTTTGGTGCAGACTCTTGGTTTCCAGCACTATGTCTGGCAGCCTTTAAAGCACTAAATTCATCTGAAAATTAAGAAGAGTTTTATTGCTTAAACATTCCTGTTATAGCAGAAACCTGCCATAGATGGTGTATGAAACTGGTTGGTTGATTTAGCATAAACTGCTCTTTGTATGGGGAGTGTGTGAAGAGGGGAGGACACAAATTGTTCCCTTTGAGTTTAGATATATTTCTGATGGCTGAAAAAAACAGCTGAAGGGTGAAAAAAATCCTTTATGCAGCAAATGGGGATTTATAGGGATTAGAGTAACATGTATAGGATCTGGAAAAGCATTTGTTTAGTAGAATTATAAACATTTTTATGGACTAATTAATGAAATGGTGACACAAGGAATTGCTTTTGATTTAACACATAAATGCATAACTCCAGTTTGAGAGTGATGGTACAAAAGAGACCCTTTAATACCCATGTGTAGCCGACTCTATATTCTGCTCAAATTCAACAGGATGGTTCAACAGGATAGGTGGGCAGACATTTGGCAGTTTGTTAATGAAGTGCTGTGATAGATGCACACAGAAAATTCCAGGGTGATTTACATCCCCTGTGATACTGTGGAAGACAGTAAGATTGCTTGCAGGGAGAGTGAGAACTGCTTATTTTACTCAACATTATTATTTCTAATCTTCTGTCAGCAATACCTGCAACTTTTGTTTCACATATTTGTAAGGCATGTCCTGACTCCCATGCAACCAGAAGTGTGATCACCAGAAGACACTAATTTGAATGCTCACAATACCTGAGCACTTGAACTGTGTAATGCAAGCACTAGCAGAAGTCTAAGAGAAAAAGATACATCTATGGAATTTAGATGCATGTCCTTACCATGTTAGATTAGCAGATATGATCTGTCACGTCAGAGGCTTAGAAATGTTCATTCCTGAGCTTTGCAAACCATTTTCTTAAAATTATGAAATGTTTAGGTGATTTAATTGCATTTTCCTTCCATATTGCCAACTGAAATATGGATTTTGCTAAAATTGGAGACAAACTAGGATGCATGAAAGAAGCATAATAAGCACATATGGATAGAATATACCTACCCCACAAAGACATGATGAAATTAATACAAAACCAATGAAAAGAAATTACTACCTATTATCTTTTCCCAGGAATCCAACATCTTGTTCAGCAGTAAGGATTATCTTATATCATGTTCTGCATGCAAGGCAAAATGTATTTCACCCATAGAAACATAGATTTTCACTTCAGAAATATATACTTTAAATAAAAAAAAGAAAAAATACACTAAAAACTGACCAACCCCCCCCCAAACACCAACAAACAAAACCCACACGCCAACCCCTCTTTTCTGCCATTGAAACAGCATGACCAGCTTGATATAGCATGGTGACATGCCTTCTACATCCAAAAGAGGGACCTGGCTATTTGAGGAAGTAATCTTTCCCTTTCCCTCTGGTTTATAAGTAATTCCACATTTAAATATATCAAATAAAGTGTGGCTATTGGTACTAAGCATGTATCTGAAACTATAGACGGAGGTCTTTCAGTCAGAGTGGCTTAAAAGAAATTGTGGTGAATAATAAAACAACAAATATTTTCCATTTTATTTTAATGGAAAGTTGTATGTTAAAGTTGAAAATATCAAACGATGAATTGCCTTCTACTTGAGTGAATTTAGAAACCTCCCACAATCAATGAGGAAGGAAGACAGACCGCTGTAACATGCACAGACATTTGTCAGGTTTACCTGCTTGTGAGCATGGTCATAAGAATTGATGTGGTTGTCAAATTCCTGGTGTTTGTGGTACTGCTTGTCACATAGTTCACAGTAGAAATTAGCCTTCACATCCTCCAGAGCCTTGGCTGCAGCTTTCTCCTTCTCAGCATAGTCCTGCAAAGGCAGCAGCAAACGGAGACACTTTCACTAGAGATGTGAGCCCATGCCTCAGCAGCTGTTTTCATCATTCACATGAAACACACTAGACTGACTAGGACGACTACAACAGCAAAATCCATCCCATACACACTACAGAGGTTTTGGTCTTAAACTGGATTTAATAAAATAATTGTGGGTTTTGAGAAATTATTCTTACTACTTGTATGTACTGCAGTAGAAAAGTAGAGAGGAATGAGGAGCAGAGGAATATCATCAAGATAGTGCCTAGCTCCTGGGCAGAAAACCTGAGCAGTGAAGAACCATTAAGAGAACAGGGTTCGTCTGTTAGTCCTCACATCAGTCCCAGATTGCATGAACATGTGTCTGCTCTTTCGGGTACTATTGGTCAGAAGAAATAAACTGGTTTAATCTGATACTAAAGCAGATTTTCTTTTGTGTTCTGCTTTCTACTGTCTATGAAATATTCAGCCAGGCCAGGCAGCAGATTTCTACGGCTGGCTGAGATTCCCCTGGAGCAGAGCCACCTCTGCAAGAGCTTTTTACAAGCCTCCCTGTTCTTTCCCAACATCTGCATGAAGGGACACACCATCCAGCCTTCCCAAATTGAAAGCAACTGTCACCTGCCCAACAGAGACCACAACCACTAGCTCATGTCCAGGCTCAGGCACACAGCCGAAAACAAGGAAAATACAATTAGTTCCTACAGAGCCCCCCTCTGTATCTCTCCAGTTACTCAAGTGAGTGCTCTGGAGACGCAAATACTTTCATTTCAATACATAATAATGGGCAAAAAGAGAAAACTTAAAACATAGGGGCCAAAAGTTACTGAGCTCAAATGAATGCACTTAAATAAAGGGCCTGATAGGCAAAATTGGCAGCAGCCTTTGTCAACCTTTCTTCTTTTATGAGTCCTTCATTATTTTGATACTATTATGACACTTCCTTAAACATTTTTCATTAGAGCTAAAGAGAAAACTTCTGATGTGGAAAATGAGAACAAAAAAGTTGGTAGAAGCTATTCATTTTATATTCATATTGACAAGTTGATATTACCTGAGTGTATATAATATATTGCCGGGGACTGCAGTAATTCATCATTTGCTGTATTGTTTTACTCACCTAAAGAAATGGGTACTTTCTGCTATGAGACTTTCCATGCTATGCAGTTAGCATTGTCTGCTTTCTACATGCTTTCACCATCGTTTGTGTCACAAACTCAGAGTACATCAAACCAAGGACATACTGCACATCTGGGACAACTCACTCTTAGCACATCACTCTGCCCTGTATTGCTCCAGAGAACACAGCAATGTGGAGGCAAGTATTTGGGCATGGCAGATCAACACAAATGGACATTTTGGGTCTTTCAGAGGAGAAGGACTTTCTCAATACATGACATATATTTTGAGTCTGAAACTTGGCCAAGCAGCTGGGATGCTGGTTGTCAGTATGACACACTGAACTCTTCACAGCTCTGTGCTGTGAGTCTTTCTGCTCTGCCCTGGTCTTTACATCCTCAGACTGGTGTGAGTAGAGCTTTTTTACACCTTTTTAGAGGCTTCCTTTTCTAGTGAGCTTAACTTCACCTAAACTAGGCTTACTAGAAGCTAGTTGTATGGCGTAAGGCAGTATCCTAAGTCTCCTCTGTAAGAAACAGAAAAATGCTAGAGACTGCCATGTATTTCAAAAAACCATTTTGGGATGAGATTAAATTCTCCAGAGGCTCTATTCATCAACCACTGCAAGGCTCTGAATTACTAACCAGGCCCACATCCTCAATTCTTAGATTGCTGATCTCTGAGATAACAAGTTCTATATTGTATTTCTATATATTCAGTTCTAAATTCTAAACTTGCATGAACTGACCTACTTGAAGACAGGAGGTTAAAAAGGAACATTGTGCCCAGAATCTTATGTATGATGCCAATGACACACCAGTCCCTCCCACAGGACAAACACCCAAATAAATCTCTTCCTCTAAGCGCATGTCTCAGGTGGGTTAGTATACTGTGGTATACTCAGACTGGCCAGTTGTGAAAACAACTAGCTTAAGCCAACATTTCTCCACTTGAGAGGCAGCTCAATTATGGTAGTTAATACTTGATTATATCAGGAAGAAATATTCTCACAATCAAATAGTTAAATAGCTTTCGTTAGTTATTTAAATTTACGAAGCCCATTAAAAAGTGATATTTTTCAGCTTATTCTTCAGACCCGTTGTTTTGCTAGCATTAATTATTCACCAGGCCTTTGATATAATTAAAATGCATAAATTAGAATGTGGATGCAATAGTATTAATTATGCAGAGATGTCTTCCCTGAAAGTCAAGTGTTTAGGGCAACATATTTTCATTCTAAACTGGTAAAAATGTAAGTTTTGCACTCACTAGAAGCCAGTCAAAGAATAATTGTGGGGGTTTGGGGGTATCCTTTTTTTTTCCTCTGGGTCTCAACTGTCAATTAAATGTTTACAACCTGCTTCATCTTTGTTTCTGCTGAAGGAAAAGCCTAATTGTTTGGGGTGAACACACCACATTACTCTGAAGCACAACTGAAACTGCTGCTCATGAGCATTCTGAACTGCTAACTTTATCTTTCTCAGCAGAAATTAACACAGCTCGCTTCACATAAAGATGTTTAAAAATAGCAACAAGGCAGCTCCCAGGTGCACCCTAAGATAATCACAACTACCTCCATTGCCTTATTGCTTAATTATGCTTGTCTGCCATAGCAAAAGATATAATTTCCTGCTTACTTATCGATCAGATGCCAGGAAATTGAATGTTACATCACATATTTTTGAAAGGTCATGAATTTTTCTTTCTCTACAAAGGCATAAGAACTTCTATTCCTAAGTAAATTGTGCATAGTCAAATGAATTTTCACATCCAGACTCCTAATATAATCTCGTGAAGGTTATATAGACTGATGGTCAGTTCTGGCATAATAAATGTAATCACACGAAAGCAAATCTATAGAAAGACACCTGTAGAAAACATATGCAATCATGAGTACCTGACTACACCAGTGCACACACAAGCAAGCAGGAAAGATACATCAATTCATTTTGAACTGAAGATAATCAATGGTAATGAATATAGGTGTCACAGTCTCTCAGACTTTATTCTGAATCGGATGCTACTTCCTAATGGCATATAGCCTGGGTAGATATGTGTATACTTATAAGAAAGTATAAGTTAGCAGTTCTGTCTTTGACCCACAGACAACAGTAGTGCATGTTGAATGTCAGGGATGATGTAATCCTTGTAGATGAGAACTCCTAGAAACCATGGGTTAACCAACTTCCACATCACTGGATGCAGATAGTGCAGTGCATAAGGATAAGCAAGTGCAGAATACATCTGAATGCATTTTTTCTAGAAGCCTGCAAAATGGTTTCATATTATAGATTGTAATTACATTTGCATCAATTTGACCCACAGAGACACATCCCTGTAATAAATGTTTATATATTGGTTTAATTTAAAAAGAATACTTCTATTACGTGTTAAGCTTGAAATGCTTTCACTTAGCAGCTACTTTTGCAGTGTCCTTCTTATTGTGAAAATGCAATTAATGGTATCTGACACTTCATTTTCTAATATAGGGAAAATCAATAAAAAATCCCACATAACTGAGTTTGCTCGAATGTTGCCACTGACATCTAGTCAATTAGAAATCATTTATTAAATCCAGAGTCTGTAATAGATATTTAATAGACTGCACAGTCATTAAAGGATGCTGATCTAGACAAAAAAAATCACATTTACTGTCTCAGTTACTGATAGCAAATATATCTGCTGTGTTCAAGTGGACTAAGGTGAAAAGTAGGTCACTTGATACAATAAAACTTTCAGAGGCAATTTTCTATAAATCCACGGATTTCTACAAATATAGTGGAGTAAATGCATGGCGTTTGTAAATAGAACATGAGAAAAATGTAACATCATTAGCCCACTTTTGATTACCTATTTCTGAACTGGAATGCAAGAATAGTGACAGAACAGTTAACCCACCTTAATGCAGAGCTCAGTAAGTTACAGACTGCTCCCTCTTCAGGGACATAAGCAATCAGAGTTTGGTAACTTAATGTACTTTTGTGAACCAGATTAGATATGAGTGCAAGTATTAAATACTCTGCAACTACTGAGGTGTCTCTTGGGGATCCTCAGACTAGAGGTTAGAGAAGAAATAGTACAAATACGAGCACATGAATTAACTACAGAATTATAGTCTACATCTAAGACTTTTAAAAACATTTTCATTAGTGATTTAGGTGACAAAATGAACTGTGATTATGTATGAAATCTATGAATGATACTAATTAACAGTACAGGGCATACAAATGCCAGGACCAGGATCAAGATTCAAAATTACTGTAATAACCCTGAGATACGGTCTTAATTCAGCAGGATAAATTTCAGTAAGATGTGTGTCAAGCACTGCATTTTGGATGGGGAAATCATATTTATCAATACTAGATTGTGACTATCTGAGTAAATGCAAATGCAAAGGAAAAGGTCCAGAAGTTGGAGCCGAAAAGAAATTAAATGCAAGTCAACAATGAAAGTCAAGGCAAATCCCATTCTGACATGTTAATAGCAATGTTATATGTAAGATGCTGAGGGTAATGATTCCACTTGATTCAGTATTGGTAAAATGTCAGCTGTAAAATACTAGCTGGTACATCCACACTAGCAAATAACTTGGCTCCTAGAATCCGGCCTTCCATCATACCCGCTCCATGTGTGATAGTTCATTCTCAGTCTTTTTCATTTCAGAGTTCCCTTTGAGATAAAATTAAGTGCACTTCCAGAATAACATGCAGTTCAGAGACCACACTCTACAGGCAGTAAAGATGAGACTTCATCAGCCTCTCCATGCCCTTGAAAGTCTTACAACAGTCCAAGTAGCTTTTCCCAAAGAAAGTGATACTTGCATGGGATAAAAACCCATGCAGCATCATGCCACAAAAGAACCACCCAGGCAGCATTTTAATGTAGCCCTCACACTTCTTCAGACTGAAATAAAAACAAACATAACAATTATACCTTATGGTACCAGACAGACCTGAAGAGATTTAGGCCAAGTATGAACATTACCAGTTTGCCCTGGGATGTATGTGCTTGTTGGGGAAGATCAAAGTTTAGAATGTAAACTTTGAGGCAGCTTTGGACCCCACAATTTGTGAAAGATATAGATATACTTGGGAGATCCTTGAGAAGAACAGTAGGGGTAAGAGGTTTAAAAGTTAGTTACATGCCTCAATTAGGCAAACTAGATCTCAATCTGTAATTCATGTTTTCATTGGATCATTCATGTCAGCATCTGTAAACATTTTTTAAGGGAATTCTATCTACAGAACTGCCTGGGCTGGTACAGAACATCTCTGGGACCCGTGTATAGATGTGTAGAAACAGCAATTGTAGAACCTTCATTTTCAGTGCTCATTCACCCAATCTTCCTCATTCAGCAGGCTTTGGGATCACTGCAGATGATTTTTTTGTACTTAAATATTTTCTTCTGCAGCTACAGCAAAATAGATTTTTGAAGATCTTTAAAACTCAGTGTTATAGTTTCAGAACCTTTCATGGAATTTTCTCTCCCTACCAACAAAGAGTTTGGCAGCTAATGCCCAATCCCCACCAC
>JAOXXN010000395.1:21266687-21279198 GCA_026770055.1 Myrmophylax atrothorax | reverse complement strand
CTGATTGCTGCGCACTCTAACTGAATGATTGGGAGAGGTGGGGCAGGCGGGGAGGAGAGAGGTTTCCTGGTTTCTTACACACTTCTCTGCTCCAGCTGTGGTGTGGGAGAGAGCCATCATTTTCAGCTGGGCTGGTGGAAGTATTTTGGAGGGATGTCCTTCAGCTTGGACGCCTCACAACTCTGGGCGTCCTGTGCTTCAGAGTGGGAGAGTCACCTCTACCTGGATTTTGCTACAGACTTCCCTTCAGGCTGATGCCATCTGCATAGCAGCTGCTAAACCCTACCTTCCCCCTCCACGCTTTGGACAAACGACAGAAAAAGGATCTCTACACTGGTCACGGGAAAGGTTTCGACCCGCCCCTTGTGACTGCCATTCTTTCCCATGTGAGTTTTCCATAACGAGCACCTTCCTCCGATCCCATCTTCATTTCCCTGGAGCGTAGGTGTGACTTTGGAAGCAGCGACCTCCCAAGGTGCAACAGCGCCCCCGCTGTCTGTAAATATAACTGCACCGAAGGGGGCAGAGGACTCAATTGTTTTGAAAATTTTGGTTATGGTGTTCTGTTTGTTCTGTTCTAGTTTTGATCATATATATACATTTTCTTAAGCCTCCTAATTTCAGAGGTTGGGGTGATTTTTGGGAGGAGGCCCCCATTCCTGGTCTATAAAGACATCTTAGTTTTCCTCTAAACTAAGACACTCAGCAGGCAGCCATCAAAGTAATCAAAGTATTTGTGTGCAGTGTGAAACCTGAGTACCACACAAATGTCCAGAGGTTAGGATATATAAGTGAACATCAGGTTGGTTGAACTAATGAACTTTTCCCTAAGATGTCTCTTTTTTTTTTTTTTTTTCCTCCCCCCCTGGAGAGGACTAGTCTCTTACCTAAAGAATTTGCTAGGAAGGTTTAACTGTGGAGATAGAATAAAAAGCAAGCAATTATTCAGCTACAATAGCCAGCAATACAGAACATTTTATTTATCTCACGTTCTGCCATTTTCCACCTTGAAAACTGTGCATAGTTTCTGCCCCTGTGGGATCTACAGTGAGGAATTACAGTTATCTATTGGAAAAGATTTTTTCCTCTTCCAAAGCAGTAAATGTTGTCATTCTCAGATGACTCATGGAGGGCAACATCTAACTTCTGCAAATAAATACATCTTCATATTTTTCACACTCAGCCAATTACTGCAGCATTCTCAATTATATGCACATCCATGTGCTACTAGAATGCTGAGAAGTGCAATGCTTTTAGCAGGTCCTATATGCCTCCTCTCACAGTACAAACCTGCTGGGACTAATAAAAGAGACAGAGAGGTGTAATTTAAGGAGTCAAAAATCAATTCCTAATCCGTTTGCTATCAAAATCATCCCTGTTAATTAGAATAAACCTTAGAGAACATAAGAATTCAAAGAACACCAGTAGATCTATTAAGACCTTCAGCAAATTTTGTGTTTTCTAAGACACATTGATGCTTCTAGTAACTTTGTAAAGGACTTGAACTTTGAGATTTTCTAAACACTTTCTCAGCATTATAAATAGAGCATATAACCACTAAAAATCTTTGCTGTGGATTTGGAGGTCATTTTTCAAACATCCTAATGTGATTCAACATTTTCCTCTTCATTTTCAGAAACTGGTGGAACTGGAGCACCTGCCTATATAAAAGTTTTTCTCAAAATGTGATCAAGAGTTGACCTGCAAGGTAATTAGGTAACTAATGGAAAGTTGCATAGAAAATTGTATATATTCAGTTTAATTTTAAAAGAAATATATAATAAATAAAATTTGAAAGTTCAGATAATTTTTTTGTTGCAAAAGTATATATATATATTTAAAGAGCTTAAAGGAAGTATGTGCTGCTTTTGGCTGGGATAGAGTTAAATTTGTTCATAGTGGTGATACTGGAACTGCTCTCACTGTATTAACTGACTAGTGAGATGCAGATGTAAATAAAAATAAATATAATATTTGAATACAGCAAATACACCGTTTCCAAAGAAACAAGGAAATACAATCAGGCATGAAGACCAAATGATATATAAAGCCTTCACTGTATTTAGGCTGGAATCTGGAAAGTTTCTCATCATCTGTGGAACAGACTTAAGAACAACTTTCACAATGAAGTAGGGGGTGCCGTTTTAAAATGGAGCATGATATATCTATGAAGGGGAATATATGATATGATCTGGTTGACTAAAATAATAGAAAACTAAATTTGATTTGAAGATTTAGGAAAATCTGCAGTTACACCAAATCTGTTTAATGATTAATGTGCTGCTGCCTGATTTTATCTCTGAATCTCATTGTTAATCTATGTCCTATATTAGTGCTAGGATTAGCATTTGACTTACTTTGAAAGAATTTCAAGCATAAAGTCATTACAGAATAATTCCAAAAATTCACCGCAATTAAATTAAAAAATAAAACCTTGTAATTCTACAACTAGAGCAACAGCCCTAAAAAGATGAAGAGATGTGACTCAAGAGCAACCTGAGAACATAGAGGGCATCAGAACAGTCAGAACTACTAACTGTAGAAGCTGAAACAGTGGAAATGGATGTGGGTTTATTATTGTTAGGTTTATATTCTAGGCATTTAAAAGCAAATTCTAAGACCCTCATGGATAAGATCAAAAAGATAAAAAATTATAGGGGATCTCAAAATATTTCCAGCTACTCTCCAGGTATGGTGATTGGTGTGACTGCTCTAAATCTAGACTCCCTTCTAAAAGGTTCAGTGAACTTACATGTCCATATGACTATGGTAAAATTTAGATAGAATTGAAATGTTTTTTTCTAAGTTGGGTAGAAGAACTGTTCCTGTTACGGAGAAGAAGAACAAAAAAATTTTGCCTTATAGTCTTGCTTCTCTGCACAAATATGAGTCCTTCAGAGAATCTGATTGTGACATTATTGTCTGCCTCCTATTCAGTCAATTCCTTCAGTTTGTTCACTGATTCATACTACTTTCTCTCTCCTCCTGTCAAGTGATCATTTCTTTTACTTCTTTTCTGATGAGTGAGGTATTACCAATTAATCTGAAGGTCAGACCTCCATTTATCTCTTACCATTCTCACTTTTCCAATTGCGATTTTTAGAGTACAATACATGCTCTACCACTGCATTTAATAGATAGTGTGATGTATTTCTTTATCTGTCACCTCTTTTCAGATGAAATAAACTTGACATAATTTAAGATCTTTGTACATTTTGACCTAAAGACTTCTTCTATAGAACACAATAGAATTTAACTTATGTGCAGTGTCTTTCCTACTTGAGCTACTTAAAAGCACTTTGCAATAATGACATTGATCATGCAGTGGTTGTGCATAAAACACATAATTTGTTATGAGCATAGCAATAGTTATCACACAGCTCACCTATGGCGGTTAGAACATTTTTTTTTATTAAGTGCCTTTTTTCACAAAATACAGGCTAATCATATCAGATAGCTTTTAACAGCCTTTAATACCAATGAACATTTACATTCTCATTCGTTCAATATTGTTTGACTCTTTCTTTGCAGATACCATAATATTAAAGTGAAGTCTAATTCAATGTTATAAATGATACAATGTGATGTTTAATATCAGTGGGTTTCTTTATTCATAGCAACAGAGAATAATTGTTACTTTTATGATAAAATATTAATAAACTAATATTAAACCAATAGTAAATCCTGATTGGTCAATTTATTTTCTTATGTATATTGCAAACTACTTCAGAAAATGTCTTGCAGAGTAGGCATTAATCAAGCATTTAAGTTAAGTCTATACCGTCCACCTTCTCTTACAACTCACCCATAAAATACTGCATCATCATTGCATTGTGTAGCATTTGATGACACGTTTTTAACTAGAAATCAAGGTATTTCGGCATATTAGCTTTTAAGGTATTCTATTTTTTTGTTTGTTTGGTTGGTTTTTTTCAACAGAAGATCCAATACACTGACTTATGAAAGCATTGGCTCTTCTCAGCACTTGAACTTGTCAAAGTGATAAAGAAAGAATTCCAAATAGAAAACCAAAGGTTATTTACAAACACATGTATCCTTTGTCCCCTGCATCTCCTGAAATGTATTCGTGTGAGTTGTAAAGTTCTATATACTTTTTTGTTAACTCAGCAATTTTATACATGCTACAATTCCATGATCTGACCTAAAGCCAAAACCAAAATATTGTCATTCAGATGAAAGCATAATATTTTCATTCTGATTGGAAAAAAAAAATGAGGGAGAGAGAGAGAGGGGGAAGATAGGAAGGAGTGGAGGGTAAAAGGAAGTATGGAATAGGGAGCGGAAGAAAGGAAAGAGAAAAGGAAGGCAGGAAGGCAAGAAGACAGGAAAGGGGGAAGGGAGGTAGGGAAGAAGACAGGGAGGGAGGGAGAAAGAAAGGAAGGAAATACTTTTTCTAGCTCTATTTTAGCCAAATGCTTATGGCTTGAAACCCACCCTGGAACACACATGGCAATTAAAATGATTTAATTTCTAAGCACAACTGAACACAACTTCTAGATTAATGGCACCATCATGGAAATTTCCAAAGTAAAACTCCCTGCCATCCCATTGATGCCTAAGAATTTAATGTAATTTTAGAAGACTTTAGTCATGTAGTCTCTGCTGAATTTCTCTGATTCTAAGTGTGCATATTAAGTGCCTTTCTCACGGGTTGAGAGCTGCTGTCTGGCTTCATCAGGCCATGATGTTTTTGAAAGGACACCTGCAAGACAGCAGAAGACAACAGGAGAAGGCCCAACTGTCCCCCCAAGACGGAGGGGCAGAGACGAAGGGGCAGATTGACAGAACTTTTGGGTGGGCATTAAAGAGAAATGAGAGTCCTGATTGAATGCTAATGAGAGGTATAAAACCCTGAAACTTTCTGACTTTGGGGTCAAACCTCCCTGGGTTTGATCGTGGAAGCTTCTAAATAATAAACCCTATATCTTTCTCCATTAACTTGTCTTCAGAGTGTCTCTATTCACAGAGATACGGGATCTGGAGGCATCACCATAATCATGAGCCATCATGCAGGAATAACTGGTAGCAGCCTCAGCAATCAAAGAGAAACAACTACGTTCTAGAATTACTTTGGTGCGATGGATGGACATCTTAAGAATGTGTCAACAAGCAAACCACAGTAGTGACTGACATATCTAAAGAATTAACACAAATACTTGACTGCTGATTGTAGAAAACTATTATTGACTAAACACACTAATATAGTCTCTATCCAGCACTTCCAGACTTTAAATTGAATTAATGTTAACTAGTCTAAAACCTCTGTGCAATGCCTACATTCTTGCATCACATCTTATGTTCCAACATTCCTTTGAAAGACACTTTTCAAGATAAAACAGTAGTTTTTTTACTCAGCATGAGAACGTCTCTTTAGCAGAGGAGAATAAATGAGTTAGTGAAATTAGTGGAGACACACTGGAGGTGATGACTCAGCAGTAATGCTGTAGGTAGAAGGTGACTCAAGTGCCAAGCGGTTTTCTTCACAGTTTTCATGCTCGGTGTATAACCCCTCTGGAGGTACACAGCAGAATCTTTTCATCCCATGGTCTCTTGCTTGATTTACAGATGATCCTGCAGATTTGCTCACATCCCTTCTATTTTTTTTCCAGTCCCCCTTTTCCTTCAATTTACAACCTATGTCAGGGACAGAATCCTGGTCCTACCTGCCAGTTTCTGTGTTTACCAGGTTATATAATCAGTAGTGATGCTAATTAATCAGCTGTGAATCTGCAGTGATTTTGATTACTTATTCATAGAAAAGAAATAAGATTAACCAGAATGTAGTGCAAATTTCTGGCTCTCATGAGAGTGTGGAGAAATCCCCATGGTCATGATCAGTTGTGACACATTGGTGCCACTTACCATCTTCTCTTTCTGTTCTCTCACCCAGGTTATGGACATATTGCAAAAGGGCATGAAGGGCTATCTAAAAAATGTTTGCCTAAAATGCTTCACCCAATTCACATCTCTTGGTTAGGTCCCTTTCCAGAAACTGTACAAAACCCCATAGATGTAGCTGCCTCCATCTCCAATCCATGGTCTAGCACAGCTCAGCAGAGCTCGAGTCGATAGAAGTTTTGCTACTGATTACAATGAGACCGTAAGATCCAGCTATAGCAAGTACAGTATGTGGGAAAACAAAACAAATGAAAGAGAGGAGATACAATTTAGATCCAGAGGGATTTCCTGAAGTTGTTAAAATTAATAAAAGAGAGAGAGAAAGAGTGCATATTCTTGCAGAAGCAGATTTGGAAAAAACCCGAAGATATGGAAAAGAAAAATACCTGTTTATAATCAAAGACTACTTTTTTTCCCCTGCTGTGATATTTTGTGAGTAAAATACTAATATGTTACCAAATTGATAGCGAACATCTATTGTGCTCTTGAATTCACCTTACAGGATTGTTGGTGTTAGGAATAGCACAGTATAATACTACATGCAATTTAAAATAAATATGTCAGTGTCCAGGACATAAAAGATCTTAAACAGATACTTCATTGAACAAATAAAAATGATTCATCCTCATCTCCCCTCAAATTAATTGTATAAACAGCTAATTCTGGCACAAGTACTTGGTTGGGAATATGTTACCCAGACGTAACAAGCACTTCTAGTGCTGCTGTGGAGACCTGAGCCTTCCTGAGACCACAACTCAAGTGGCTAATTGCTTCTTATTCTGTTTCCCAGAGCCTCCTGGGGTGTCCATTAATCCCATGAATTTACTGAACACAGGGCAATAATAGAGGTGCTTGATTTCAGAAAAATGAGCTAGGCTGACGTCTCTCAACTTGGAAAAATATTTCTGGCTTCACCATCACCTATTATAAATACAAAGGGGAAGTTCTCAGCTTCAAGAGTACTATCATTACATTTCTTGCCTTACTGTGTCACATTTCTGAAGAGTGAGTCTTAAAAAAGTAACTGAATTTATATCCATTACAGAGTCTCTGGATTCTTCTTTATTTTTAATTATGATTCTGCATTGAATGTTTAATGATTTTAATGTGACCTAAGTGAATTGAAGTAGTTCTCAATTTTGATTTTATATAACCTGTTAGCACAACCATTTGTGTCATGAAACGGTGCACAGTCTTATTAGATAACATGATGCATTTTCTTGATGAATAATACAAATATGTAAGCTCTCTATCTCTTGATCTAGCTAAAATAGGTGACTCAGTGAATTAATGATGAGACATTTTCTTCCAGTATTTAAAACCTACATAGTAAACTGTCTCATTCTTGAATAAAATGCAATGAACAAAGAACCTTATAATCTCACTGGCTTGCCTCTGGCTTCACTAGAATAATACTTGGTTACATAACTGTATATATTAAAGCAGAAGCAAAGGAACAGTATTTTCATCTGGATGCTCTTAGTCATATAGTTTTTTGGTTTTGGTTTTGTTTTTTTTTTTATTTTATTTTATTTTGCAGTCCTGAAAGGAGAGGGAGCAAGACTTGATGGTCTTTCTGGATCCCTTCAAACTCCAGATACTATACGACTCTATGATTCTTGTGGCAACACAGTCTTTTAGTACAGTGAGAATTCACTGGATGGCTACAGCTCAAGAGGGTCTGGGGGCCACACTCAGTGTTTTGTGTGATGTCGTGCATATGCCGTAGTCAGTCTGAAAGTAATTACTAAACTCTTGGATAACTCAGACTGAGTTGGTACTTAGAATTTGAATGAAAGATTTAACAGTTAATATAGATGGGCAGAAAACCCCCCAACTTTGCATAACAAGTATATTATTAAGCTTAGGGGAGTTATTTTATATGGTGTTTTTCTGTTAATTCTTCCCTTCTACACAAACTTTGCACTGCCTAAGTTTCTAAACCCCTTTTATTTTGTGTACTACCCTTGACAATTCACTGCTTGCATTTGGTTTAAAGCAGCCTATTCTAGTATATTTCCATCACTGGTGATTTGGGTCTACTGCACTTCCATCCCCGAGCAGCTTTTTGTTACGTGATCAATATACTGTCTGAAAAAACCAACAGAAAATTGCCATTACAAGATTTTATGTATTTGAAGCTGGGTTGTTCTGATCTGACTCATAATAATATCAACAGCTGGCTGATGAGACATGGGCTCTCATTAGGGCAAGTGTTCACAAACATCTCCCACACATGTGGGGAATAGCACAAGTGCACCATAGAAATGTCCAGGAAATAATATTTCTGTTAAGTCTCATTGCCTTTATTTAGAGATTGTCTCCACCCTTTTTAATACAAGTACTATGCCATAGAAAATCTCCAAAGCAGAAGTTCTGACTCAATTCATTAGGGCTGTGACTAGACCATTTGAGAAGCAGCCTATAGTGATTTAAAAACAATCAGGCCTTCATTTGCACCATGACAAGAGTGACCAAGTGAGATTCAAACTTCATATTAGCAGTTACTGCTAGCCTGAAAATTTTCTTTTTCCCCATTTGTGAGGAACACAGCCCTTAAATGCTGAACACTAACCATATTCAGTGATCCCTATATAGTAAATTCCAGTTATGAATTCAGTAGAGGATATTTTTATATATTCAAAATAGCTTATTCTGTTCTAGAAGAATAATTGCAAAATGTTTTGCTAGAATTACTGTATGTATTTTATAGAGGGAAATAATAAAACAACTATATCCCTATGTGATTTATATGGTTATCTCTGTCTTCATCTCTAAGACAATTTGTCATATGGTTGCATAAAACTATGTTTAATATTCAAGATATCATTCTGAAGCCTGACTGACTTCTACCCTGAGCACAGTGCTAGGACTTTGGCCTCATCATACTCAATTTTACAGCACTGGGTTTGTATGCACCTTGCTGCATCCTGGAACCTGTAGAGATGCATTAGCCATCACAGCATGTTGAGTAAGACATCATTTGGAAACAATGAGAGAAGAAATGGGCCTTTATGTGTCATTCCTTCAGGCATTTGGATGCCTACCTAAAATTAAATAGCTAAGCAATTCCTTGCAAACTTCCTGGCCTCCCTTTCATGTCTTGCCCACACAAGGTGAGTTTTCTGTTCAATTTGGGAACATGGTACTGCATTTATTCATGTCCCTTTTCTAATCACTAGGAGGGCAGAGGAGCTCAGTACACTATTATGCTTCTAGCACTATGGAGAAACTGAAAGCAAGCAGTGAATGACAACAGTAAGATTTGCCTGTAGGTTTGCAGTTGTGCCAAAAATAGCACCTCATGTCTTAGCCCAATGAAATGCATGATTACATCTTCAGTAAATTCAGTGATTGAAATTATCTAGAAAGCATGGGAAAATATGACAAAGAAGATGGTTGGAAAATAAAAGAATAAATTACAGGGCATCAGAGAAAATGAGCAAGGAGAAAATACATCCATAGAAGATGACAGAAAGAAAACTTCATACTAATTACCAAGGTGAAAAGAAACCTCAGCATACTGATATACATAATTCAATCTTTCTGTCTGTTTAGTTTATGTAGATATTATGTATAATGTAACTATTAAACTATTCTGTAGTTCCATCTAATATATATATTACATATGTTATGTTATTATACTACTACAATGTAGTACAATAATGTGATGCAAATGTGCTACATATAATATCAAATTAATATTAATAATAATATAAAGTGTCAATAAATGTAAAATTACTAGAATTTTTTACTATGTTATTAATATTTTCAATTAGTATATGATATTATTATATATAAGTTATAAAAATATAACATCACTAAATCTAAATCATGCTTCAACATTATACTGTGCTATAAGGAGAAATAGTGCTACTACTGTCTTTGCTACCAATTTGGATTTGGTAATAACTTGTCCATTCACAAATCATTTCAAGTAAACATACAGTTCCACCATTTTCTGCATACTATTAATATCTTGGAATTTACAGCAGAGTGCAAATTTAATGTGAATGAGTATTTCAGAATAATTTGAATGTACAAAATTCTTGTTTTCAAGATTTTTTGCTTATATGGTTAGTGCTGAAAAACATCTTTTTCCAGTGCTTTCCATTTTGACTTAAGATACCATAAAAGAGAAGGCTACTTACAATAATGAGAGTTTATGACAAGCTAATCTTTTAATACCCACATTTTCCCCTTGTTTCTCTGTTTCAGATTTTAACTCAATTTAATAATAAATATAACAATTTGTGGTGCTACTCAAGATAAAACATGCAGAGGACAATGACAGGAGCACAGGTGGTGTGACAGGAGCCCAGGTGGTGTTCGTCTCAGCTCCTGCAAGAGCAGGGATTAATGAGAGGAGTAGGAAAACCCATCTTATCAATAGGTGGCTAAAGGATTGGTGCCACCAGCAGAATTTTAGGGGTTTTGACCATGGGGCAAGTTCTATGAGCAAGTTTTGACCATGGGGCAAGTTTTACCAAGCCCGCTAGAGTCCGATGGGCTACATCTGTCTAACAAGGGCAAAGGGACTCTAGCCTGTAAGTGGGCAGAGCTGAGCAGGAGGGCTTTAAACTAGGTTTGAAGGGGGAAAGGGTT
Organism: Myrmophylax atrothorax; assembly: GCA_026770055.1. Taxonomy (NCBI): domain Eukaryota; kingdom Metazoa; phylum Chordata; class Aves; order Passeriformes; family Thamnophilidae; genus Myrmophylax; species Myrmophylax atrothorax. The sequence goes on along the minus strand of JAOXXN010000395.1, from coordinate 21,268,674 downwards.
GAAACGAGGCTCTCCTGGGATGACCCCAAGAGTGGAAATCCAAAGTTAGGAGTAAAATCAGCAGCCCAGCTGAAGTGCACATGCACTAATGCACACAGTATGTGTAACTAGCAAAGAAGCAGGAAGCCATCATGCAGCAGGAAAGCTGTGATATAGTTGCCATCATGGAAACCTGGTGGGATGATTCACATGACTGGAGTGCTTCCATGGATGGCTACAAACTCTTCAGAAGGGACAGGCAAAGTAGGAGAGATGGAGGGGTGGCTCTGTATGTCAGAGAGTCTCTTGACTATGTAGAACTTGAAATCAGTAACGATAAGGTTGAATGCCTGTGGACCAGAATCAAGGGGAAGGCCAATAAAGCTGACATCCTGGTGGGAGTCTGTTACAGACCACCCAGACAGGATGATGAGGGTGATGAATTATTCTACAAGCAGCTGGTGGATGTCTCAAAATCACCAGCCCTTGTTCTTGTGGATGACTTTAAGTGCTAGATATCTGCTGGGAACTCAACACAGCAGAGAAGAGGCAGTCTAGGAGATTCCTAGAGTGTATAGAGGATAATTTCCTGCTTCAGCTGGTAAATGAGCCTACCAGGGTGGGGCCCCACCAGACCTGCTGTTCACAGAGAGGGGCTAGTAGGAGATGTGCTGGTCGGAGGCTGTGTGGGGCACAGTGACCATGAAATAATAGAGTTTTTAATACTCAGGGATGCAAGGAGGGCCATCAATAAAACTTCTACCCTGGACTTCCAAATGGCTGATTTCAGCCTACTCAGAGGACAAGTTCAGAGTGTACCACAGGAAACTGCCCTTGAAAACAAAGGGGTCTAGGAGGGATGGACGTGCTTCAAGAAGGAAGTCTTGAGTGCACAGGAACAGGTTGTACCAGTGTGCCGTAAGGCAAGCCAGCAGGGAAGATGACTAGCTTGGCTGAACAGGGAGATTCTGAAGGAAAGTAGGAAAAAAAAAGAGAGCTTAATGACTGTGGAAAAAAGTGCTGGCTACTCATGAAGAGTTTAGGAATACAGTTATGTCATGTAGAAAGAAAATTAGAAAGAAAAAGGCACAATTTGAAGTCAATTTGGCTACTTCTGTTAGGGATAACAAAAAGTGTTTCTATAAATACATTAATAACAAAAGGAGGGGCAAAGAAAACCTCCATTCTTTGTTGGACTTGGTGGGGCAACATAGTTAACAGAGATGAGGAGAAGGCTGAGATACTTAACACCTTCTTTGCCTGAGTTTTCACCAGTGATATAGGTGGCCCTCAGGACAACTGGCCTCCGGAGCTCGTAGACAGAGATAGGGAGCTGAATAGCCCCACTGTGCTCCAGGAGGAAATAGTTAGTGACTTACTGAGCCACTTGGATCCTCACAAGTCTATGGGGCCAGATGGGATCCACCCCAGGGGGATAAGGGAGCTGGTGGAAGAGCTCACCAAGCCACTCTCCATCATCTACCAACAGTCCTGGTTCCAGATGATTGGAAGTTGGCCAGTGTCATGCCAATCCACAAAAAGAGCCATGAGGAGGACTCAGAAAACTACAGGCCTGTCAGCCTAACCTCAGTGCCTGGCAAGGTTATGGAGCAGATCATACTGAGTGCAATCACGCAGCACCTACAGGATGGATAAGGGATCAGACCTAGCCAGCACGAGGTTAGGAGAGGCAGGTCCTGTCTGACCAACCTGATTTCCTTTCATGATCAAGGTGACCCACCAGGTGACCCAACTGAGGGAAGGGCTGTGGATGTGTTCTATCTGGGCCTCAGCAAAGCCTTTGACACTGTCTCCCATAACATACTCCTGGAAAAGCTGGTAGCCCATGGCTTGGACAGGGGCACTCTCTGCTGGGTTAAGAGCTAGATGGATGGATGGGCCCAGAGAGTGTTGGTGAATGGAGCTGCATCCAGCTGGTGGCCAGTCACTAGTGGTGTTCCCCAGGGATCAGTGTTGGGCCCAGTTCTGTTTAACATCTTTATTGATG
>JAOXXN010000395.1:21256015-21266587 GCA_026770055.1 Myrmophylax atrothorax | reverse complement strand
TTGTAGCCAGGTGGGGGTTGGTCTCTTCTCCCAGGCAACCAGCAGTAGAACAAGAGGGCACAGGCTTAAGCTCTGCCGGAGAAGTTTAAGTTAGATACTAGGAAGAAATTTTACAGAGAGAGTAATCAGGCATTGGAATGGCCTGCCCAGAGAGGTGGTGGATTCACCATCTCTGGAGGTTTTTAAGATGAGACTGGGTGTGGCACTTAGTGCCATGATCTAGTAATCACAGTGGTGTTGGATCAAGGGTTGGACTTGATGATCTTGGAGGTCCTTCCAACCTACTTGATTCTATGATTCTATGAACTAAACTATTTTCTGCAGTAGATACTTTAAAAAAATTTCTATTAATAAAACTCAATCCTTATCACAACTGTTCAAGATGTACTGTACTAAAACAAGCACTTGCTTGGTTATGCATGCATAATAAACCCTCTTACTGAATGTGCTTCTCCTTACCACTTCTTCATTTGCAAATGTAATACACTTTTGCATGCAGAATAGGATAATGAAATTAATGTTATGCTTATATTTCCCATAAACAAAAAAGAAGTCATCATACAATAATATAACGGAAAGCTAAAGTGACAAATCAAACAAGATATTCATACAACAGGAACAAGCCCAGCCCATTTCATACATTACTTAATTCAGAAATTATACTCCTGCTCCAAAATTTATCATATATCAAACAAACAACAAAACCAAATCTGGTGGTTTTAAACACTAATTGCTCACCAAGACATTTTTCTGAAGCTTCGTCATTTCTCCTCAGATTCTGCATTTGATAATTAGTTGTATTGCTCTGTAATGTAATGATGTGACACTGGCATCTAATTTTGGAATAAATTCAATCTTGCTCAGAAAGCCTGTTTATGATTCTCTGCCCTCCCCTGAGCAAAATTTAGGAGCTTGACTAGCACTTTGCACTGGGTTGAATTCCATTTACGGTGAGTGTCAGTGTGCAGATTATAAAAAGGTTTTTAAAGTTACTGGAGGAAAGGCAAAGGCAAAAGCTGCACCTTGACTGATTGTGCCACAATTTTAAGTGGAATTTCAGCTTATGTTTCCCTTTGTTTTCAAGCTCAAGCAAAACAAGTATATGGGAATTCTGAGTTAGTATTCTCATACACAACAGTGCCCCCCATGTTTGCATTCTTCTTGCTTTCATTGAAATTAGGCTACTTTCTTCTAGCCTCTTGAGTTGCTGAGGATGCTTGTGGTTGGTTCGACTCAAGAATCCCCAAAGCTCCTGATATGTTCTTATCAGATTCTGGAACCTTGTGTTTAAGTGCAGTGTAATCACTGCTCTGGTATCAAACCATCTGTCATTAAATCATTTCAGCCAAGGCACCTCATACAAGAGACTTGTATGGGAAAACGAAATTTATTGCAGTGCAGATGTAAGAAACTTAAAATATCTACATTTGAGATAATATGTTTTATGTATTTTCTTCTTTATTTACAGTAAAAATTAAAACCAGGCCTCAAGTAGGGGTTCTTTAGGGAGTGTGGCTATGTCTGCATTAGTATTTTGGATCAGAGCAGTAACAAGCTTCTGAAGCAAACTCACAAAAGAAAAAAAAGACTTCTCCACTCCCTGCACATTGACTTGGTTCACGAAGCAGTTTTGGTGTGTGCAGCTGGCTTTCTCTCAAGGAAAACTGCAGCAAAAGACCTGCCCAGAGTGCATACCAAGTGTGCTTTAACCACTAATGGAAACATAAATGTCTAAAGAGTTTGCCACATTGAGCCACGTGTTGTAGGGACAACTGCTCCTAGTGAGCAGCCTAAATCTTGTCTGAAGTAAAATCTCTGAACAAGGTTGATACAGGTGCTTCAAAAACAACCATTTCAATTCACAGATCCACTCCTACTAAGCTGAATTATTTGTTCATGTAGACAAGACCTGGCTACATTCTAGTCAGAGCAGCCTGTGATCCCCTTTTGTAACTTCCCCTGCCGGATTCTCTATCACATTTGGCACTGATTCACCTAAACTCAGTAGAGCACAAATGTTTTGCTACACATCAGTAGGCCATTTGTAAACATCCTGTATTATACAACACTTCTAGGGTGACAGCTGAGTTGTTAGTATCTTTCTGGGTTTGACAGTTTTATGGTAAAAATGGGAACAATAACTTGCTGAGTTATGCTAATACAAACTCACTCTATAGCCCACCCAGCCTGCCATCAAGCCTGCATCCAGCCTGACATCAAGAAGATGAGGTCAAACACTTAGGTTGCCCTGTGTAGAAGTGAAGGACACTCCATTAGCAGCCTGTAGCTTTAAAACAGCAGTTAAAAGAAAGTGAGCGACCAAAGTGAATTTGTTCCCTCTTGCTCTCAAGAAAAGTGTCATCTATAACTTATGCATTAAGGTCACTGTTTAGAGACTGATTCTTCTTTTCCATCAAGGAGACAACAAATACAGCTTAGGTTCTATAAACCGAACATTTTGATAACACTGCAGTCAGGTCAATTGAAGCAGAACTGGTACAGAAACATTATCAAGCATCATTTCAATAGCATGTGGCTGTCTTCCAGGGGTGCCAATAACATTACAGTATAGCAACGCTGTCTATGAACTGGGTTAGCTGAACAGCCGTTATCAGCACTCGAGCAAGTAATATCAGTGACTGACTTCACCTGCTTGAGTGGTTTAAATGTCCTGCCTTTCCATACTGATAACATTTGGCACCACTTGCAGGCTGAAGAAAGAATGATCTTGTTTGATCTAATTATAGAACCATAACAATTTTTGATAGAGAAGAAAAGACATATAGTCTAGGTCATCTTGTCCATCTCTCTGTAACTGCATGAAAGTTGCCTGCTCATGTGCCTGAAGTGTATCAGAATAATACCTCTTCTTTGCTCTTCTGTGGTTTTTTGTTGGATTTATTGGGTGGATTTTCAGATTCAGAGCAGCTGTTCTCAATAGCAATGCTACTGGAGCCTTTACATAGGGAAAATATTAGTATTAGGTTTTGGCAGAGAATAATAAGTAGAGAGATGTTATTTTTAGAATTATTCAAAAGATTTTCCTCTGGGGTTTAATGTCCTCAGCACAGGATGTATGTTAGGGGGAGTACACTTTGGCTTGGTAGGGGCAGATGCTTGCCTGTAGTCCAAAACTGGCAATCTGGCATGGAGGCAGTCAGGAAATTTACACTGCCAGGTGGATTTTGAAGCGATTCAAGACAAAGAATCATTTAGAGATAGAATCATTATTAACCAAACTATGCTTTCTGTCCTTAGTTTGCTTTACAGTATACAAAGTTACTATATGTTAAATATGCTGTATCATAGATTCATAGTACCATAGGATGGTTTGGGTTGGAAGTGATCTTAGGGATCATACAATTCCAACTCCCTGCCATGGGCAGGGACACCTTCCACTAGACGCAGTTGCTCAAAGCCCCATCCAACCTGGACAATTCCAGGGATAGGTCATCCACAACTTCTCTGGACAACCTGTTCCAATACCTCACCCCCTTCCCAGTCAAGAATTTTTTTCCTATTATATAACCTTAACATATCCTCTTTCAGTTTAAAGCCATTCCCACGTGTCCTACCATGATATGCTCTGACACAAAGTCCCTTTACAGCTTTCCTGTACTGGAAGGTGCTCTAAGGTGTCCCTGGAGCCTTCTCTTTTCCAGGCTGAACAACCCCAACTCTCTGTTTGTCTTCACAGAAGTTACCTGCCCTCTGACCATGTTTGTAGCCTTCCCCTGGACTCACTCCAACAGACCATGTCCTTCTTATATATGCTACACACAGCATTAACCTATAGTAAATGCGAATGTTTGAGGGTTTTTTTAAAGTTTCTTATCCATCCCTGTAATGCTTTCTTGCTTGAGGCAGTGCTGTAGTAGTAATTCGATTGCTAGTATAGCACTAATTTCACCCCAGTTAAACAAATGAACTTTTAATAGATGTAGTTTTGAACAGGGTAAATTCTGATGTCAATAACAATGTACCATTCATACCATGGGTGGATGATATGGCACAGAATTGATATAGTTATAACAACATCTCTCTATTTATAAAAAAATCTACCAATAAAATGCCATCATCAGCTTTGAATCATATCCTCAGATTTATCTGAGGCCACCAGAAAGCATACATTATCAGTCTGTAGAGTCACCTGCTATTTGCACAGTAGTAAGCTTGCACAGTTCCATTAGCTTGCTCAGTTTAGGCGTAAAAAGATCTAACTACAGATCCAATACCAGGGCAAGAAAAAGCCAGAAGGCAGAAGCTGACTTCTGGCACCCACAGAACATTTCCACACTCCTTTTTCCATTACCCCAGAAGGTGTTCTCATTACCAGCTCCAAGAAAAGTTTTCCTAAGAGCAGTGATGCAGAAAGCACTGAAAGAATGACTTTAACAAGATAATCATACTGAGCTCGAATCTGTGTAGTGATTAGATCAGGTCTCTAGAAAGTTATTAATTTCCTGACTATGACACCTAAGGATGGGTATTTAAATGTGCACTGTCCAGACTTTTCTATTACAGTCAGTTGAGTGCTGGGGTTTGGTTCTGCTGCCCATATATGTTCAGTGCTACCTAATACGTGCTTAGTCCTGCTCTGTAAGAGCATCAGTCTGCTTTAGGTCCTATCTCCCACTTATGCAGTAGCTTTTACCTTAGATGATGTCAAGCATGGCTGCATCCAACATCTTGTCAGCTGAACATGGACTGCGAGAGAAGTCCTGCACTCAGGAATTACTTCAGAGCAACATGAGCTGCTCTCTAGAGTAAATGGCGTGTGTTGGTTAGAGGCTTAATGGGAGATTTTGAGTGCCTTTTGAGATTCCTGTGTTCATCAGTGCATCCTCACAGGGTTGTTTGATCCACTGGACTCCACCTAAGAGTCACTCCTTTCTAGAAGAGCTACCCAGGGAGCAGATGGAATATCTTTGGGCACTAGAAATGTCACTAATAAGGAAGCTCAGGCAACTGAATCCTGTCAACAGCCCATTTCTAGGCACCAGATGTTTCTAGATATTTCAGTCTGAAGATGAATCCAATTTGGGAATATGGATCCAGTGCTTGCAGTCAAGGGAAAAAGAGGAATTTTTTCAAATCTTTTCTGCTGATACTTGTATCTGACAAGGGAAAGAGATCAACCCTCTCAGATTAGGAAATTAATTTGGAGGTATTTTTAATTTTTGACTCTCAAGCTTTAGTAACTTCAAAGCCTCTTCTGAGTTAGATTGGGGGTGCCTGTCATCCTAGTAAAGAATGTTAGTAAAAACTTTTTCTTGCACTGTCCAGTTAACTTCACTGACTATCCAGTGAACAGAGAAAAAATCCTAACCTTTTATTTTAATCCTAATTTTCAGGTTATTTATTACGTTGAATTTTCTGGCATTACCAGAAACCACACATCTCTTCACAGGCAGAATGTCCCTTGATAGCCCTGCTCCTTGAGGACAATGGAATTGTCAACCAAACAATGGGTGAGGGACAACACTTATTCTGCAGCTGGTACACCACACGTAATTCTCTTTTATATTAAAGGGAGAGTGACCAGTGTGACCCCATAAGTGTTCTAATAATGTGAAAAGCTGCTTCTACAAGTTATTTTTCACCAGAAAGTAAAAAAGTCTAGAACTCCTTCTGTTAATACAGGGGGAGTAGGGGTTTTTAATATGTTATCACTATCACAGTAAGGTAAATTATATCAGAAAGAGACTCTGCAAGGATAAATTTGTTTGTGTAGCTATGCTCTAGCTACAGGGTATTTTGGTTAAAAGAAGATAATGGACCTTTAAAAAATTATAGTTTTTGCTGATATTCATGAAGGTCTGTTGGACTATTTGAGGGATGCCACAGTTCAGTGTATGTTATATAATCACACCACATATCTGCAGTTTTTCCCTATGAATACTTGCAAGCAGTGCAGTAATGAAAAGAGTGATTACAATTTGGGCAGACAATTTTGAGCTACTATGTACAATAGTCTAGATAAAATCAATTTCATATGCATTACCCCTTAAGAAGTCTACATGGACCACTGAATTCTCAGCCACCTTGACTGCTCAAAATGACATTGTCAAATTTTCTTTTTTAATAATAAGAAAAGAAAGTCTTGGTTTGATTTTTTTATTTTTAAATTCTGCTCCTACTTAGTGTTTAATATTTTGTAAATTCTGAAAGGGTTCATCTTTTTCATGCAGACTGATGTACAACACAACAGGAGGAGTCTACTTTTGAAAACATTAAATGTTAAGAAAATAGATACATATATTTAATATTGTAGAGATCAATATGAGACATACTTTCTCCAGTGCTCTCTAACTTTATGTGGCTGCATTCTGAATAAAAATAACCTGTTCTTCTTAGACCAGAAGAAAATATTCTGTTCCATGGAGTCAAAAACACTCTGAGAAGCTGAACATTTCTTCATCCTGTGCATCAATAGGGTGTATATCAAGTGTTTGGGACTGCAAGCTGTGGTTTCAGCATTTCCAAAGCTGGTCCTCAAAAGGCTTTAAACAGACAAACCTTTTGTCTGAGGCTTTCTGTGGTCTATAGCAAATACAGTTCTAGTAACTGCTATAATAATTCATTAACTGTCCAAATTTGCTGGGCCTAAGACTCATTTCCCTTAACTATAGAAATACTACATATACACATTTGCAGAATATTAGAAAACTCATGAAAAACACCACAAACTAATGCCAAGAGATGAAACCAAAATTTCAATGTGAAAAACTACATTGGGAATAAAAAAAGGGTAAATGCCACATCCTGAGGAAAAACGTACAGCTGGGAAACATAGTGTAATTTAATGATAAAATAGCTAGAATGTTTCCAGCACTGTCTTTATCTGCTTTGCTGCTTATGATGCTGAGAAAGAAGAGAGATGACATAGGAACTAACGGAGAGACAGGATCAATAAACTGAATATTTTCGTGTTGCTATATTTTTCAGAGTAAGACTGCCCATGCTGCACACCAGCCGATTTCTGTTGGCTTTAGTACAAAGTACATGATAACACATAGTGATTGCTGTTTGTCTCTCTAGTACCTTACAAAAATACTGGAAATGCTTGAATCAGAGCACATATAGAGACACTGGAGTAACTTTTTTTTCTGTGCAGCAATATTTGCATTCAAAAAACCACATTGCTAAGGCACATTTTTTCCTGTCTGTTACACAACGATCATCCCACTCACAAGGCACACATATAAACTTTGACAAATGACCAAGCAGGAGTTCTTTTAAGAACAAAATAATTTCCAAAGCCAAAATGTGACCTAAACACCAGTCCTCCATGCAGCTGTTGCTGGCGTACCAGAGGAACCAGCTCTGAATACATCCTGAAAAAGAACTGAGTGGGCACACACATTCAGAGTGGTCCTATCGTGATTCTGATGAGTTTGTGTTCCCTACATTTTGTGGGCTGCAGAAAGCGATCCCCATTTTAGTGTTCTTCTCGAGCACCAAAGAAAATACCAAGCCTGCTATTGTTACACATATATACGTTTATATTTGTCAGAAGGTTTTTGTGATTTAAGGAACCTCAGATCTGATTAGGGAAAATGCTCATTAATAAACATCTCTTCTTCTTTGTTGGCACTCCTAGTGCACATTAAACATATAGACACAATCAAAATGGCACAGTGGAAGCTCCTACACGCTAAAACATTGGACAATGGTGTGTGATGCTACTGCTATGTAAGCACAAAGTCAAACCAGCAGCAGTTAAAAGTCTACTTTCCAGTCAGTTAATAGATACAGGGCATATAGCTGCATTCAGAAATGGCTGAAGCTGCAGACATAGGGATGATATGGCCATGTTGGCTCTTTGCCTCTTTGTTTTCACTGGTTCAATACTTCCCCATTCAGGTCCTCTGCTCTGTCCAGTAGAGAAAATGGAACAGGTCTCATAATTCATATACCTGCTATTACTTCACAGCCAAATTTTGTCCAAGTATCTACCAGCAGGGAAAAATGCTGCCATAGAAACCATTTGTTTCTGCTGCTTTAGCAATCCTCTATTCCGCAATTTTCCATGATAATATTACAAAGTATATGCAGAAGAATGTAGTTTTGCCACCATGTGTATATTTATAAGCAGATGAATGTTAAGAACTGCTTTGAAGACAATAGTATCAAATCAAAAGTAATACTAAATGGCAAGTAAGACATTGATCTATATGACTAGATTATCAAATTATTTATGCCAACATTTGTTGTTTGTATAGTTCAATATTATGAGATTCTAGTCTAGTATATTCTTCTGCTATTCAGCCTGTATTTCATAACTTCCTTTTATTTCTAGAGATTTAACATCAAACCTATGAATAGAAGACAAAGGAACAAGCAAATTTTGAAGAACAGTTTATTTTCCATGCCACTGTGCATGTCCACTTCTTGTCTCCTTGATAGCTACAGCCACTGTCACCTCACAGGGTATAACCCAAGCCCCACAGCACCATGACAGTCAAATGATGGCAGGGCACCAAGTAGGGCTCCCTGTGTGGCTCTTTTGGACTCCAGTCTCTACAAAATGCTATGAAGGGAGAATAAGACCATGCTACTAAATACAGTGTCCTCATCTTGAAATATAACCAGTCTTGAATATGACCTTTGTGTGCAGCAATTCCCTCTTTCTGCCACTCAGTAATTCTGGCTCTACTAGCAGATGCAAACCACAGCAACACTCTTCGGGTGGGCTGGAGTATGTCCAGTGCTATATCTGTGTTGGCAGGTAGAAACTGCTTAAGATGACCAATTCAATTGCTTGCAACTTTGCCATTGTGAACATACACTGAACTACACCAGGTCTTCAAAAATACATTTTATTCTGCTCTCTGATCAACGGCAAGACCACAGATGTCACCTGCTTCTTCACAGAACTTCTGATACTGAGTAAAGTTATATATTCTGTTCACACCTGAGCCAAGCATGTCTTCATTACCTTTCTGAAATTCCTTATTTCATCTTCCTTCCCTTCTCAACTGTGAAAGACAACTACACTACACAATATTAATTTAATTTGCTTTTCATTTTAAAATGAGGACAAATGCTACCTAAAACAAATTCCAAAGCTTTCACTGTTTGAACTACTGTTGATAATGCCAGTGAAGGGTAAGTCACTTATTACTCTAAATAACTTGACATTTCAGTTTTATTAATCAAAGTCTTATCAATTAAATCACATTTCATCATACTTTACAGATTTCAGCAGCACACAGTACTCTTAAAATAGCTATAGAAGTTCAGACTAAGAGAATGGAAATTTGCAAAACGAACAAGGCTATTTCAGTCACTGATGCTTTATTTACATTTGTTCATGATTTGAACAATCAGTGAAGATTTTTTACAACAACAACAAAATCCTCTGTTTTAACATTTTACAGACCTCTAATCTTGTATCTCTGACTATTTTTCCTCTGTCCCATGAATAAAGGCTAAAGAATTCAGAAACAAATAAAAGGAAGAAAGGCAATGGAATAGTTTTTATTTATGATTTTATTAGAGATTAAAGGTCTGTCTCTGTTGTACTAAAGTGACTGGTAATGGAGCAAGTAATTCCTTACATTCTATTTGATACTAGACATTCTATGCTAATCTTCTGCTTTACTTACAGAGCTAAAATCTGAAGCTCACCTCACAGGAGCAATGCTTCATCTTATAGCTTTCTAATGGGTCTGTATTGTATTCCTTTTTTTTGGATGTGCATAGCTTTGTGCCAAAATTGCCCAAGCACATAGTAGAGGCATATTTTAAAAATTCAGACCCAAGCTTTTAATGCCTTGGATCCCCTTATCTAACAGCTTTGAATTACCTTGTGTCATTTGTGTTGCAGGATGTTCTTGAGGATATAACCGATTAAATGGCACAAAATCTAGCAGTGATGGAACAGCTTCAAATTCAAGATTATTAAAAGGCTGTCAGGCTTTCTATAAAGAAACTCTGAAGGCCAGAACAGATATTCAGTAAGTTTTGAAGCAACTTCAATGTTTTTGCTCTTAGTTTATAATGAAGATGTTGGAGCAGGCCCAGTTAATCCTCCTTCAATTAAATAACTATTTCTCCAAAACAAATTTCAGAGCATGATTACTAACTAGTGATTGTACAAGTCACCAACAAGTTGAAATGCTATAAAGGTGTTGGTTTTATAGAAGATTTACTCTTTTAGTAATTGAAAGACAAGAAATAATTATAATTACATGGCAAACTCCCCACATTTGATTGAATGTGGGCATATTGTCTGCACATAGTGTCTGTCCAGTTGAATGAATCTCATCTGTTACTGACAGAGCACAGCACAGTTTATGCTCATGTTACATATTATCTCAATAGGTCTAATTCTTCCTTGCTTTAAACCCACATTCTGACCTCATCAATGTGTATCACTTAGTTACTTGGATTTCAAAATACCTTCACAATTAATTTCAGGATCTCTCATATGAGCTATGAGCACCCAGCAAGTCATGATGTCATTTTCCTTGGGAAGCCTCTCTTTTGCTGTAATGCAAAACTGGATGTTTTGGCTCCCAATGTGGTATTTATCTCACTTCCCTCATCCTTTTTATCCTTTTTATT
>JAOXXN010000395.1:21226685-21255096 GCA_026770055.1 Myrmophylax atrothorax | reverse complement strand
TAATTCCCCAGGCCATCAGCCTTGAACTCCACATGCAGAGTGCACTCTCTTCCATGGTACTGATCAGACTTTTCCATCTGGAGAAATGCTCTGAGGAGACCAGGAGTCTTCAACACTTTTATGCCTTTTCCTTAGTCTACACTTTGCATAAGTGGCAGAAAAGGGTGGCTATCCTCAAACTTATGTATACAGACACACAGAGAAAGACACATGCACACATTTTCTGAGGGTTGGGTGTTATGACAATTTACCGCTCCAGCCAAGATACTCAGCTTCTGTACCAACTCAGGCATTTCTCTACTACAGTATAATTTGAATACCTACAAAGGTGAACCTACTACCTGGATATCTGAATGGAAACTGCCGAGTCCTGAAACTACCCCTCAACACTGCACCTAAAGAGACATGGTGAAAAATCATTTAACATATTGCTTTAATATCAGTGAATTGAAATTAATCTTACATAGATAGATCTACTCACTCTGATTCAACCATCCAAAAATACATTTGGCCTTAGACAGGACCTCTCACTTGAGACTTCCTTTACAGCCAATGGAGAAATAATTTTCACCTTAACAAGGGCCCTTGTAAAAAAGGGGCCCTAAAACAGACGAGATAAAATGTTCTTAATGCTCAGGGCCTGGGATGAAAAACAAATTATACACCTGATTTTAGATGACTAAATTTAAATGATACTGGGCACTTCATAGATTGCGCTTTGTATGGTTTTGTCTCTTCACCGAAGATGTGTAAAATTTTGTGCCACTATTCCAGTACTGTTCCTGAATGTCAGATTGTGAGGTTGGCCTGTGGGGAGATTATGTCTTTTTGTTTATCACTCCATGGCTAGGTTTTATAGATGGATATCAGTGTGCATTATTTTATTTTTTTTACAGCTGGCAGAGTCTTTTAATTATACCTTGTTTTTAGAACTTACTAAACCTTCACATTCATAATACTCTTACAATCAGTTGTGCATTCTAGCAAGTATTTAATTTTTATTCTCTGTAAGGAATTATACCATCTTCTTTCTATGTGAAAGCAAATGTAACTTTTCCCCAAAATTTTCTACTGCTTTTTCTCGAGGGTTAAGTTGTAAAACATAGGTTGTCTCAACATTTCTGGCACACTGTGATGTCCATAAATGTTGAATATCAGGACTGTAAAGATAATGGATAATAATTTAATACTTCATGGGTAACAAGTTGAAACACATAATTTGGAAACTTGATGGTCTTTGTAGGGAGAGACTAAGAGAAGGCACACTGAACATTCCCATTTATTCTGGTGTATTGCCAGTGTCTTCATAGATGAGTTCACAGGTTGCAGTATTAAGGAAGGAGGAACACACACCATTCAGGAGAGCATGGCTTTTGACTGGATATGAAGCAGAGTTGTTGTAGTTTTAGTCAAATAGCAAAGACTTTTAGTGATTTTTTTTTCATACCACCATATAATTTGGAGCATGGGAGACTGTCTCCCATCCAAGCTGGTTCAGGGAAGACTGTCCCCAGCATCTCAGGACCTGTCAGAAAGGTGGGGCCCAGAAGTGAAGCATCCCAGGAACCTGGGAGACAGAAGACAAAAGCAGGTGTGTGCAAGAACTCTTTCTCTTAGTATCTGTTTTTTGCTGGCTGGAGCACTGCAGACCCTTGGAGCCTCTTCCCAGGGACTGCCCTGCCTGCTGAGCCATCCTGGTGTGACCAGCCACTGATGACAGCTCAGTGTTTTCCCTCTCAGGAGGTGCACACAGTGCCACTGCCACATGCCCTGAGCCTGCCAGGCCACAGCACAGTGTTGGGCCATCCCGGCTCCATCATTGTCACTCCACATGGTTTGCTGCATTGGAACTCACACCACCATCCCGGTGACACAGAGCTTTCCTTCAGACAAAATATCCTTCCAGGTTTTGTTTTAACCTAGGGGGGAGGGGGGTAGCTAGGTAATACTTTCTGCTATTGTTGTTTTTTTTTTATTTGTGGGGGTTTTTTTTGTTTGATTGTTTTTATCCAGTTTTAGTAAAAATTGTTATTTTTCCTTCTTCATTCAGACTCCTCGAATTTTTTACCTTGTCTCTATTGAGGGAAGGGAAACAAAAGAAAAGGGAGGGTCCATCTCATTAGAAGTCTTACCTCCTGAATATATCGTCGTTAAACCAAGACAAGGGTGTATAAGTACCATCCTGCCTTCGAGAATTTAACTGTCCTGTGAATTAATGTATTCTAAAAGAAATCAGAAAGAAGGAGTAATTTTTTGGACAATAGGTCTAGGACTCCTAGTTATTCAATTAAGTGGTAAACAAAACTTTGATAGATGCTATGAAATTGTAGTTGTATAGAGAAGATACTCCATGAAACAACCTACATGATAAGAAGATTAGTAACAAGAGTATGATATAGTTTTTCATTTGCATTTATTGAGGTTGTTAAAAATAGGCTGATTGATCAGCCCTTACCATTCTGCAACAAAGAGATGGTTGCAGTGACAAACTCATTTGCAACCTCTAAAATTCCAGGAATATTTACTTCCAGTAATAATATGCTAAAATGAGCTTGTCACCTGGGTATTCTGCAACAATTACATGTAAATGCCCATTTTCCATTGAAAATTCTAATAAATATTTACATATTTAAGAACAAGGTGCATGAAAGCCTAGAAATTATTGAGCAGGTTGGACAAAAAAATAGCTCCAAAATGTTAACAAAGCAGTAACTTCTCTGTTAGAACAGATATCTTCTCTAAAACCAACTAAAACCCAATGTGGCAATTTTTAATAGTTTAGTGTACCCAGTGGTTTTAGGAAAATTTGAAAAGAGACAGATTTCATTACACTACCTTAAATATTTAATCTATGTCAATAACTGCAGATATTTTTTTCTCTGAAGAAATTCTCGAAAGGGAAAAATCAACATTGATTCTCTTATTTATTACAACATGTAGCTTGTCAATTGCCATACCCTAAAGTTTCAATTCTGTGGTAGTGGTTTGTGTTTCTGATATTATTATTTTATTAAGGTTTTGAAACTTCTAATGAAAAATGTTTACCAAACTGGCAACACTCTAACATTCTATTTCCTTACATAACCTGTACTGTTTGCAACTGCCAAATCAAATTAGATGAACAAATATTTTGATTTCTAAGTACTAAATGACACACTGAAGAGCAAGTCAAAGAGCAAATAAAAATAGACATTTTTTGCCAGTTGTGGTCCCAGGCTTTAATGACATCATAAATGCATTGCTCATCCTTCCTGAAGCTGCCATATCAGAAAAAAAGTAGACTTATAACAAATAAGTATTTTAGGAAGTTTTTACCCAAATAAGGACATAAATAATGAAAAAAATCACAAAGTGATTTGCCAAGAGAATGACATTGATTTTTCTTATCATTTTACAATTTTTTCTGGAAGGCATGATTGCTAATCAGATCAACAGCAAATTAAATATCAATGTTCCCTTCCCTGTGTATTCAAAGCTGTACTATTAGCATAATTATAATTATTAATTATTTATATTGCTGCAGTACTCAAGAGTCCTAATCAAAATCTGGCATAAACATGGATGAGTATTTTTGCATAGGAAATCTCAGGTAGTTTTTATGAAGGAAGAATAATGACTATGGAAACTTGTTCCTAGTCAGGAAGTTATGACAAATACAACTTTTTAGATCTTTCTCTAGACACAAATTTGTGTCCAAATGCAGTCAGCTAAAGTTCAGTCCAGCTTATCACTCTTCCATATTAGTTTTGCAAAGACTACTTCTAGCATGTTTAGGATTAAAAGTATAACAACAAATCTCAAAATTAAATGGAAAGGCCTTTAAAATTTTTGATTCTGTGGCACATGAAAAAATTCTATCTTATGTACATGCAGGCAAATAACATTTTCAAGGATAACTAAAAGAAAATAAATTTGGTCAATACAAAGAGTAAATTCCAGTGAAATTTTCCATTATAGAAACATGATACAATAATTATTACTGTCTTCACTGAATGTGTATGTGTATGGCTAGGCTTTGAGAACAAAGGTTTGGGAACACCTTTCCCCACATGGGTGTGCCCTTCGAGCCTGCGCAGTGGATGTTTTAGGTGAGGCACAGCATGCACAGAACTGGCCCCACCGTTTAACTCCTCAGGTTCATCTGCCACGGCCGAGCGAGCTTGGGTGGTGACAGTGAAGTCCTCAGGACTAGAACCTACAGCCCCCGGTATTCCCAGGAGGTCTCCCATCCAAGTGCTAACCAGGGCTGAGCCCGCTTAGCTTCTGAGATCTGACGGGATCAGAGGTCAGGGAGGCATTTAACTGCCGGTCTTCACTGAATAATTCTAAATTATATTGACCACTGAACTGCATTCCTTTCTGAGTTGAATAGGGTGATTTTGTCTCACTTATCATACAAAGAAAATGATTGTACTCTCAGACCAAAAGCCATGATCTTATTTGATTGTCATTTTAGTAAACGGTTACAGTTCAAGCTTAACACACTTAGCAAAGTTTTATTTTTCCATGGAAAATAAAACTTTTGAATGTATCCAATACTAATTTTACAAATGGTTAAATATGTCACTAATGTATGAAGATGGATATATACACTGCTCTTGTCATAAAAACCTTCTCTTTAATGCACGTCTCTACATAATTAGTAAGACCCCTAGTGATTCCTTTAGCCCAAAACATGAACAGAAAATATCTTAGTTTCTTTTCCAGTCATTGCTGAAACCAATTAAAATTTTCTCTTTCTCTCATTTTTAAAGTGAAAATTAAAATCACAGGTAGAACCACCACCCAGTCGTTAGGGACTAGAAGTGAAGTAAAGGAAGAACTGCTAATGTTCTTGAAATGTCCTTCTATAATGAAGCTAAAATGCCTTAGCATGGTGGCATCAGGAACCACTTACATTACGAGGGCAATTAAAGACATTTGCACTACCTAATTGCAAGAGATTTCCTAGTTGAATGAGGGCCTCCAGGATGGTCAAGATGGACCTCTTTCCCTGTAAGGAAAGGCTGAAGGACCTTGGCTTAGTCACCCTGGATGGACTAAATAGCAGCACTTAAAAGGGTTTATCAAAAAGATGACCTGGGCTCCTTGCAGAGGTATATGGTGGGAGGATGAAAGGCAGTGGGCACATGCTGAACGAAGTTCAGACTGAACATAGGGAAAAACCTTTTCCCAATGAAGACAATAAAGCAGTGGCACAGGTTTCCCAGAGGGTGAATGTTCGGTAACAGACTGAACAAGCCCTGAGAAACCTGGTCTGAGCTCACATCTGACCGTGCTTGAGAAGGAGGTTGGACCAGAAACCTGAGGTCTCTTTTAGACTGAGTTACCTTGTGGTCCTATGATTATGTGACGTCAGCCCTCATATGCACCTATTAGAAACAACAGGAAATATATCAAATACAAGACACCATAAAAGTCATATAAATATTCTGATCCTACATATCATGTACACTTGTTTATCAGCCACTTTAGAGCATCTTTGGCTTTGCTTCTTTGCCTAACACAGCTGAGGCACTAAGCAGATGTATTATGTAGACTTAACTATTATCTGACATTTTTATACATTCAATGAGACATTATTCTAAATACAAAAGGCAATTAAACTTCGAGGAAATGATTTACAAGAGAAGAACAAATGTAGTTAGATAGATATATGTATTAGTAAAAGAAAGTTTATATCACTTGGAAGCACGGGCTGTGTATAATATGGATCTTTGTCTTCTTTATGGCCTACATAAAGTTAAGTTTGTTTGGATATCTTAGCTATATATTTGCATATACTGACATTTTAGATTTTTTTAACTGCTGGTTTTATGTAATAATTTCTTTGCATGTATTTCAAACTGCATTGCTATAGCACTGTTTCTTCTCCATTTAAAATATGGATTTTAGCTCTTCCATTTAAATTATTCTATGAGCTAAGCAAGATTGGTATTGTAGCACTGTTTTAAGCATTTCCTTGCTAACAGAAGACTGTAAGAGGCCAACATGCATTTGGTACAATTGTGAAATTCTTTTAGAATGCATCTGTCTCAGCTATTAACCATATGAGACTGGTACAGCAGAGACTGCTGAAAAGGAGTATATTGACTGCTTAGCTCTGCTATCAAAGGAGTACAACACAGAGTATTATAATGGATGCAGATTACAGTCATTGTGGTTGAACAAGAAACTTTTGAGAGGTTCTATTTATTTCAAATGCTTTAACAAAAGCAGTTTGAATGAGGCAAAACGCAGGTATTTGCCCCTAAATTGCTTTCTGTGTTTCTGCTTCTAATAGATTTTATTTTAAAAGTCCTGACAAGTAGGGTGGTGATGACTTCTGTACGGAATGGCAACTATGCTTTTGTGTGATAAAGTCACAAACAATTTATTCATCTTAATTGACAATAAAATTCAGTATTCTGTCAATAAGTCCTTCTTCACCATCCCACATTTCAACAAGATTATTTTGACAGTGGCTTTTAAAATATGAATTTATTTAAGGTAGCACTAAGCAACATGTTTTTGCAAATTAATGTAATTGTACATGTTAATGTAAAGGTAATTATTACAGGTACAGCTTCTTAGCAAACAGTAGGAATGGAACAGTTCTAAATACATTTAGCATTTGGGTTTGTAAACACTTGTAACTTTTCAGAATATAATATTATATATGACTCAATGTATCTCAACTGCATTACAATAAGAGTTCAGAACTGACAAGTAGCTCCACATGAGCTTTCATGCTTCTGTAGTAAAAAAAGAGAATGTGTCTTTTTAGTATTAAAATGATGGAACTATCAAGCAAGAATAGATCTTTCTTTCCTTTGTATGCTTTCAATGTCCACATATGCAAAAATCTGCCTTCAGCTAAGAAATGTTTGCCTTAACATGCTTTCCTAAATGTCTTTATAAAAAATGAATTAACCAAGCTACCATGTGAAATTCATTGTCTTTCCTAACCAGAGCTGTAGTAAAGGAAGCAAGATGGAATCCCACCAGAAACATCCTACTGATAGGAGCACTAAGAAATACGTATGTTCCACCAGTCCTTCTTCCTTTCCACTAGCAACCACAAAAAACGAATGCTGATCTGTAGTGATCAGATAAGAAGGACAAGATAATGTTTACTCCTGGAAAGAGACCAAGGAAGAATAGAAGAACCTTTGTGGAAATGAACATCTTTCCACAGTGTCTTTTTCATTAGTTTGCTTAGAAGTGAAGTTGGATTATGATTTTGAGTACATCCTATCAGCCTCATTGGATAATGACACAGTACCAGTACTCATTCAGCTTTCTGGAATACCCCTCACCACACAATGTTTACTTAAATGTTTCATAGGTCCAGCAAGACCAAACACTTAGAAATGAGTGGGTTAGGCCTGGTAGTTTAAAAAATACACTTTTTTTTTTGTAGATTACAGATTATCATTTACATTAATAATTGGTAAAAGAACAAATAGACCATCTCATCTCACCTTCCTTAGCTTCATGCTCATCATATTTGTCTTACTCTAATAATTTTTAATTATAAAAATTTATATATAAATATACAACTGTAAAATATATTCAAAATGTGATTTTTTATACTTATATGATATACAACTTGGACAAAGTTTATTACACTCATAATGTAGTTTTTGAAGCTCATAGGCCCTGGATCAACAGATTGCATTTTACTCCGCTTTTTTATCTTCCTTTAAATCTTCTGTATTTTACACTCCTGTGTTTACTAGTTAATTTTTATGCCCCCTTTTCCTATTTTCTCCCAATTGTTTTCCACTGACAACTGCTGTCCTTTCTATTGCCACTGAGCTGCAATGGACTCCCAGATAAAGATATCTCAGGAAGGCAATGGAGTTTTCTGTCTATTAGGTAAATCCTTTTTCATATCCACTTTCGCTCAAAATTTTCTGTGTACCTTTTTGTTCGTATTTACATTTTTTTCTTAATTTTATTTTGGTGTTGGAAATTAACTTTTCTGAATCACTGGTTGGAATGATCTTCATTTTCCTCTCTGACCATAACAGTATCATTATCACCTATGTCTAGGCTGCCATTGTGTAATATGAAGGCAATAGTAGATTCTTACTTATTCGAACACTGAAATGAACTTTGAAATTTTAACAGAAAAACGCAGACATACAGCTTATTTTATGAGGCTAGAAAGAAAAGCAATATTTCTTGTTTGCCTCCTCTTATAAAGACATAAATCAATCCACTAGTTACAATAAAATGTGGGCCAAGGATCAGCTCCTAGTCTGCACAGAAGACTCTTTATATTGCATCTATTTTTAGTTGAATATTATTCATTGAATACATTATTTAGAAAATGCTGCTTGTTTTCAATGAATAATTTATTCAGTTTTGTTGCTATCTTAGACCAGCTTTAATTATAACCCATCATGCAGTGCTGAAGCAAACAAATAAAAAAAAGATAAGCCCAACTATTGCTAGGCTATCTAGAGACTTAGGGCATTAAATATCACCAGTCCAAGCTGAAATCAAAATCCTGATGTTTTCAACTTGCACATACTCTTTCATCACTTTAAAGTTCTCTTGGTTTAGTCTCTTTCTCTCCTTTCCCCCTATTCCTCCCTGCTTTTTCATCAATTTTTGTCTCCAGTTTTCTAAATACCTATTCTGTCTATCCCGTGTCTTTTGTACTTTGCCACTTACCTACCCCTGTCAACAAGCTCTCATTAACTGATATAGAATAAGGGTAGTCCAGCAGACCTCTTGAGAGTAAATTGATCCTTCATAAAACTCTTCTAAATTTGTGATTTTTTTCTCTGCTGATTCAACTCAGTGGAGTAAATCTACAAGACAACATTTCTGGGAAACATTTTATCTCCTTGTAGGTTTTGGGTAAATGAAAATGGTTCTATGACCAGTGTATTTTAATAGGTCCCACACGAAACCATCATCTGCTCTTGTCTATCATTTAACGTAGACTAGAAAAATGCCATAATAAATTTACTGAGTTAGCTTTTCAACATCCACAAATGCAAACTCATAGAGGAGAGACAGAACTACAAATCAATAGAGACCCATGCACCAAACATTAAGCAAGCTATAAAGACAACTTTGCTTAAGCAAGTAGGTAGAGGAAACAGGAGATGCTGATTCAATCCAAGCCAAGTAGTAATTTATATAACTGATGGCATATTGGAATTGGAAAACAGCTTAAATAGTGGGTGTAATATTAGAAATCATTAAAAATTACAACAGGAATGCCTGTGACCCCAGCATAATGTCTTGATTCATCACAGTACTGTTAAGTGGAATTCTGTGCAATATCCTAATGCTGATGTGGGCTGTTTTGCTGTAGCTACCCAAAAAAGGAAAAGCAGAAGTAACGAGCCTGAGCACAAAGCACAGGGTTTTAAAAATACTTATATTTGAAAAGTGTGCAAAAATTGAACAGGTAGCTACTGTAAAAACACTTCTGTATGCCTTGTTCTTGGATGAACTCAATGATTTCCATGAGGCAGAACTTATAAAGTGACATTTGTCTGCACTGGTAATACTTCACACTGGATTGTCCTTATGCACAAATAATAGAGGAGAACTTGAATGAAATTCCTTCCCAGCTCAGGATCCTGAGCCCTATAGGAATGCAGATAATAATAGTAACTAAATAAAAACTAGACATCTCAAAGGGTGTTCTCTGGTGGCCTCCAGGAGAAATACATAGAGGTGGTTCTTCTGGTGCCTCTGACACTGGTTAGAATATTTAAATGCAGTTCATCTGGAACTTTAAGAAAATACCACCAGCAGCACATGATTCACCAAGCTCTTAACATCTGCAGTTTAATGCAGTGGAAAGTGAAAGATCAAAGGTCATGGTCAGGTATCTGTTACACAGTTAAAGTGTGTTAATAATGTAGCATATAAAAGTGTGCCTAAAAAAAAAACTTGATTAAAATAAAGCAAGTATTTAATTCCCCTTGTAAGAGTAAACAATTAATTTCAAGAACAGTGAGCATAAAAACTTGTATGTGTAGATATGAATATTTATATTTTGTCAGACAGCATTTTTCTTATACAATACTTAGCACTGTAATAGATTTGAGTAACACAAGGTATGTAAGAAGCCCTCTTCAAGAAAATGCTTAAATGTTTAACACGACAAACTCAGACTACCCCAAATATGGCATATATTTCATCTTTCTAAAATGCAATTAAAAAAAATCCTCTACATTTCTGTTTATGGTCCTGAAAACCCGACCAACTGATATAGCATATTACTAGAATATATCTGCTTTGTCATCAACAATTTTTTGACAATAAATATAAGTACTAATGTTCTTGGAAAACTCTACCCCATTTTAGAAAGTCTCTGCAGAGAGGAGAAAATTGAAATGGTTACATAGAAACTGTTTTTAAAATTAAAATATTTTAATTTAGGTAGCTATTTTCCACATATCTTCCTAACCTGTAGGCAAGATTAACTCAAGGTTAATATATAAGTCATGTTTTACAAACCTTACAAAAATACATCATAAAATGGTGCCTGTTATAACATCTGCTATATAGGTCAACACCAACAGCATGGCTCAGTGTCACAGCTGGATTTGTATCACAGATATAATCATCAATGATGTATTAATGGAGTCTCTATAAAAATTTGGTTTATAGTATATTTCTTCTATCAACCTAAAAAATTATTGTATTTTTGTTCATCCAGACACTATTCTACATGCAATCAGCATAGTTTTTAAAGAACAGAATTGAAAAAGTAATCATGAGCTGCCAACACGTTCACAATTATTTAACAAGGTTTTCATCTGTTAAATGGTATTATCTTTAAAATTATTCACAATTTATCAGACTTCTCAATAACACGAAAAAAATACAGTATCTAGAACACTAGTTTTTCAAAAGATAAGTAAATGAAGCCTAAAGACCTAAACATCATGCATTCTTCAACTGTACAGCTGTAGTTGAGAAGACAAGACAGTAAGAAATCTACTTTAATAACTTCATTATGAGACCTCAGGTAAGTTTTTGTATAATAATCAAGTACCTGTATCATCTGTTAGGAAAACTGCAGTGCAGGCATGCAGCTTTTAAATAGAAAGCCAAATTCGTAGCTGAAGAGGAGGACAGAAAATGATAAAAGTCCTTTTTTAGCTTCCTCACCAACTGGCCGTTGAATTTTAGAGGCAGATTAAGCCATGGAAGATTAAGACAGAAGCTTTGCTCAGAGTGCCTACCAGGCAAGAGAAAGCAAAATACAGAACTCCATTTACAATAATGTACTATGTAAAACCAGAAAAGCTGATTGGCAAAGCAATGATCTCTAAAACGTCCCTGAAGACTATAAATATAACACTATTATATTTTATACTGGAGCTCTGTGCTATGACGACAACCCATTAACTCAATCAGAATAACGACAGGAGGGCCATCAGAATGATAAAGCCGTTCTAATGAAATGCAGACAAAGATTAAAAAGAATTAAAAGTGACAAGTAAAATCCATTAAAGGACAGCCTTTAGCTACTGTAATCAAAGGATTATTACTTTTCTTGTCAATTAGCAGCTGTGTGTCTATTTTTTCATGCAACACAAAAGACTATGCCAAGTGTCAAAAAATCATTATTAATAAGAGGCCTTTATTTTTAATTTATTTGGCTTGTGCAAGTACATTGCAAGATCTCCAAATGAATCATGTACACAATTTTAGAAGCCATAACACACAATTAACCACAGTGCTCTGTGCTATTATTGCCTTTAAAACTGAGTCTCATTGGAGGAAGAAAGCAATTACAAATTGAATCAATTGCAAGCTTATTAATCAATGCCTTTAACTTGTGTCTAACATTAGAAACACACATTTGAAGAAATGCTCTGTGTTTTACAATTTTGCCACTTTTACCTATAGTTTGCCACCATATTTCACATGACAGGAGATTCCATCAATCTCAGATTCTGCAAATTGCATAGGCAGATTAATTTTGTGTTCATAAACGTTGAAAATAATTAACAGTGGTAAAAAAAATTTAAAAACTTTAAAAGAAAATGAAACTTCTAGAACACAACAGATAAACTTGTGCCTTTGTTTGGAAAAAGAAATGTCCTCCATGGACAACAAGTTGACACAGATTACTTTGCATAAACACAGAAAATGTCATCACAAAGTCCTTTACAATAAATATTAGACAATTAATACAACTAACAATCTGAATAATTCTACCAGATGAGTCCAGAGGTCACAGTAAAAATTCTTTCCTTTTTTTTTTTTTTTTTTTATTTATATGTGGCTGTCATCTGCATTGTTTCCATTATCTTTAGTGAATTGTCTCTACTTTGTGCTGCTTCCAAGCAGCTCTTAACACTTTCGGAATGGGAAAAATGATGTTGTAACTGCATGCTTAAACACCTGTGTCCTTTTCTCAGACAGGCTGACCTTATGGGTCAACTTTCAGTTTTTAGTCATTCATCCAGACTTTTTTCAGCACTAACAACTTTAAACAGATGAGTGAATTGCCAAACTGGCTAACCTTCTATTAATGCTGCATTTCTGAAACAAGCCAAATAGTTTGAAATATTCTGTAGAGACTAAGAGAGAAAATTAAGACACCATAACATTTCAATTACATCCATTTCAACCTACCCTGGTGATACAAGAGTAATCATGAATAAAGTATCACCCATGTCTGCAGGCTTATCTAAATAAATGTCAGGATACTTCATTCTCCCAGTACCTAGAATTTTCATACCTTTGGCATTCCAGCTTATATTGAGACAAATCTAAAAGATGTCTCAGCAGTCCTGGTAGGAACACTAATGACATTCTTCTTGTGTTTGGTTCCACTCTTCAGTTCTTGAAATTTCAAATGTTGATAGAAAATGTATGTATTTGGGAGATATGGATCAGCAACCAAAATATAGAATGAAATTAATGAAAGACTGGAGTATTAGTGAGAGTGCGTTACTAGTCCCTTTAACAAAACAGATATCCAACTTTCAGTTCTGTAAATATTTCACTGGTCATAATAAAGCCAGTTCAATATCAAGTATTGCCATTTTGTGTTTAACACTGTCAGGAATAGAACTTTCCACCCCATAGTGACAAAATCAAATGACAATTCTCCAGATGTACCTAGAAATCTCATCAGGTCCTTTACATTGAGTGTGAAAACGTAACACAGTTCCCTTAGACAGATCCTAGGTTAGAAAAAATAGTTCTGTCATAAAGTGCTAAACAAAGTCTTTATCAGGATCTTTTCACACAGCCGACAGGTTTGGGATGAAAATACTGAAATGTGAAAGATTTTTGTATTCCAATGTGAGATACATGAATAACATTTTGAAGGCACTAATACCTCTCATTTTTGAGAAACTCATCTATGGAAACAAGCTCATCCCTCTAAAATCAATAAATTTATGCTTTTATTGAAACCCATAGACAAAATATAAATTAACCAACAAAATCATGATGTCAGGTGATACATCAGTGGGATGCCTATGCCACTATAAAAACATTGGTATTCTTGTGTGGTGAATATCATAGCAAAGAGGATTCATATTTGTTAAGTTTAGGAATCTAAAATTTGAATAACAAGCCTCAGATAGTATTTATTAAGTGAAGGTCAACAGATAAAACCAGAAAGCAATTTTGTCTACTGCTCCAAATCTTTTTTGGGGCTGGACAACAATGATGTCATGCCACCACAAGACCAAGAGATACAGAACTTTGTAAAATCAAAGTCTAGTCCTTAAGGCTATGAAGCAAGATATCTAGAAATTTTTACAAAATATTCAAATGTTACAGCCCAACAGCTCATTGGCTACTAAATACAGACATCGTGAAAATAAAGCCAAAGAACAAGTCTATTAAAGCTTGTCAAACTGTCAAAATTAGATATTTAGGGCAGGAGGTGAAACAAGGTCTTGAGCAGATTAAATTACAAAAGATTGCTGGGTTTGAAGAAGTCTTTCCAAAATTCCTAGGAATGTAGAGAGAGATTGTGACAATCAAATATTATTACAAATCAAGAAAATACCTAACATCTACCAGACTTAATGTATTACAAATTTTTTAAACTTGAGACAAAAATAGCAAAAAGAAGTCAATCTTCCATTAGCATTAGTAAGAGGTTAACTGAATGATTAGTTGGGTGAATTACAGTGATCATTGCAAAGATGTCAAGTATTGTTTATTTCTTTCTGCAATTGCTGTGGAGGTTTTTTATTAATCACATTTATCAAAGTAAGCTATGTGCCATAATAAATAGCTCTCTAAGAAAAACTACCTCATAAAAAACATCTGTTAAGGTATTAGTAAGAATTTTTGTTTCACAGTATTTCTCAAATAAATGAGAAATGTTCATTCTTCTTGACCAAATAGATGAAAACCACCTTAGAATCTAGGGTTGGTCATTATACTATCCTTGCAAATGAAAAATTTCAAAAATTGACATGTGTTAGTAAAATAATAATTAAAAGTGTTTTCATTTGGAAAGCATTTAAAAATTTAGAATTACCCCTGTAAATGACAAAGAATTGAAGTTTCTCAAGGGCTGATAGACTACATTCAGAATTATGCATAATCACATCAATTGCAAGATTGATAGTTGCTCCTGTGAGAGACATCTGAAAAAGCAAATATTTTCATTTGGTGCAAATTGCTCCTTACTAAAGGAAAGACAGAACTGTCATTTACACTATCCAGGGACTTTTTTTTTTCTAGAACAGCATTACCTAAGGAAAACTGTATTTGCCTTGTTGAAAAATATGTTTTTGAGACACAGTATAGGTAAGAACCCCAGTATTTTCTTACTAAATCCTATGAATACGTTGCAGCTTGTCAGTGAGTCACAAGATTAAATTTTAGGTAAATCAATAGTTTAAATGCTCCACTCATCCTGTGTATCTGTAATTTAAGGAACTATTGAAAGGAACTGTGTATTGCATTGAAACAGGTGATTGCCTCCTGCTTATTGACATAGTACTAAAATTCAGGGTATCAGCTGAGAATTTTAGGAAAAAAATCTGCATGATAATAGAAATAAATTTATTTTTGCTAAAGCACTTAATAAAATGCTATCTATGATATCATATGTACAAAAAAGCCCTTTTAATCCTTATCATCTCCCAGGAAGCCAAAAAAAAAATCTGGTATTTCTATGAAGTAGTATTTTCTCCCACTTCACCTAAGGAATGAAGGAATTATATAAATTCCAGTAAGTTTCCTGAGGGAGTTTTGTCTTTCATTCTCACTTTAACCTCATCATCTGTGTCTAATACTGTCAGTAAGCAGTGTTGTATTATTTTTCCTGTTTTCCTATACATTATCTCCCAAATTCTCCTTTCCCAGGTTGTTTAAAGTGTTCTGCTCTCTCTGTTCTTGGGTAGGAATTATGTTCTGTGGCCTATGGATTTCACCACATAGTGCTATGACCTTTGGAAAGGCTATTTTTTTCCTCTTTGAGTCTCACATCTGCTTTACAGAGATCTGCTCATAGTCTTTTCAGACTGCTTAGAGGAGCTTGTTCATCACCATTCAAATCTCTGGAGACAAACACAGTCAGCACAGTTCTGGTAAGAAACACATCTCTTAGCTGTGGGACACCTTTCACAGACAAATACTTGTGAGAGTTTTCCATACATTACACAGACCAGGTAGACAGGACAGTATCAAAGATGTGTGCTCCAGTAGCTTCTGGAGATACTTCTATACAATGAAACACTTTGTAGCTTGTCTCTCATATCTACCTACGCCAACTTTCCCTACTATCTCATGCTTTCTTTCCAAATAATACAAGGATAAGTATTCTCTGACAGTGATAAAATGTGTAATTGTACATTACGTAGCAATGTGAATAATATGGATATGAGTAAAATCTAGCTGTGCATAGTTGCTGCAAAATATTGATATTATTTTCCATGTTGTAGGCCCAGCCTTGATACCAGTTACAAAGTTACTCGTATCAGAATATTTTACACTACTTCATCTGCAATTTATCATTTCTAATACTAAAAGAAACTGTTTGAATAGCATCTGGACCAGAGGAACACCTAAGAGCTGAGATCAAAGAGGATTTATAGTTCCAGTCTACCAGTGATGGAAGTTCTTTGGTCTTTCACCACAATTGCAATGACAGTACAATTAGACCACAGTTGTGAATTATTTCCTATGATTAGGCTAACAGCACGATTAGGCTGTATCCTCACATTACTTTCTGTGGTCATGGCGATTTTGATTTCCATGCAAGGCCTCATTATGCTGACATTGTTTCACATGTTTTAATGGCATTGTCAGTGTAACAGGAACAAATTAGAAACAGTTGAACCAGTGTTAATGAATTGTGTTGCCAGATGAAGTTGCTGGCTATAAGGAAAGTAGTTCAGGACATGTTTACCTTTAAGAAAGTAAGTCATCATGCTTCTTTACTTTGCCATGTAGGGAAGCATCCACATGATCAAATTTAAGCTGCACAAAACCTTTTGAGTTTTCCCTACAGCCTGCAGAGAGAGGGGCATTACAGAAGGCATTACTCCTCATCGGGGTTAGACCATGCTGGGTAGGGTCCCAGAAATAAATCATTACCAGAGTTAGAGTAATTGCACATAACATATTCTGCTCCCCAAAAATGAAGCCAACCATTGTATTAGTGACAGGGACATGATAGGCATCATAGCTTTTAGTGATACCTGAACTGGTTGATGAACAAACTACCCCTCTTCCAAAGCCCAAAGAACCATATTACAAGACCACAATTTGATCTGAACATATCTGGAAAGGTCTTGGTGTTTATGTTTTCCCCTTTTTTTTTTCATTCACCTAAACTTACGCTGCTGTTTTTTCCCCTACCAGAGATCTGCCTAATGTCAGTGACAGATCTTTTTAGATTTGTTGTGTGAGATGTTTTTTGACAGACAATTTGCTCTCTTTGTTTTACCTCAAAAGGATTAAAGGTCTTGTTTATACAGGGGCTTTTTCAGATTATGTTTTTTCTTACTGATTAAGTTTGTGTGCCCTTTTGTAGGCCAGATGCCTACTCGATCCTAACTGAACTCTTTGAGAAACCTGGGCTCTTAAGGACATATTCAGGGCAATGCAACAAAAAATGCCTGCACACACTATCACATTATATATATTGGGTGGTCTGTCTTTGTGTATTTCAACATATTTTCCCTTTCTCTAACAGGAAAAAAAAAAAGGGCATGCGATAACAGAGAAAAAAGTTCAACACTTAAGTTGTTTTAAAATCCAAACAAAGATTTGAATTTAGACTGAAAATCTAAATAATTATTTATTCATTCATCACTGTTCATTCAAATTGTCCTGCTTCAGCAACTCAAACATATTTCCAATGCAAAGACAAATGTTCTTATTCTACTCAGCAAGGCAACATACAGGAGAAGAATTGACATGTAAAGCGCTGAACTGTGTTCATCTCAAACAAAAAAGAATCAGATTGTACCTGGCCTATATGCACATGTATGCAAAAAGCAATTTAAATTATAAAGGAGGACTTCTGAGAATGGAGACTTGCTCTTACTTCCAGTTACCTGCCATTCAGAAAAGAGCTGGGGACATCACTGAAGCTCACAGGTAGACATCAGGCTGTTATGCAGTTTCACCATACTAGACAAGTTTGCTGGATGCTGTGAAATCTCTTTTCTTCCAAGCAATTAAGACCTTGCAGGCAGCAGTCCCTCACACAGATGAAACTAATGGTTGATGACTGGACTGCATGGATTTCAGAATGAGATCCTTGGAGCACCTTTCCTACCTTCTGCCAAATCACCTGACACAGTGCTAATTGTCATCCACAACTCAGACTCTTTTCTTCTGAAGTAAAGCATCATATTTTTGCACAGAGGAAGAGAAACTAAACCCATACCTGTCTTTCACAAATTCTAGAAGTGTCCAATTTTACATGAGAAGATACTTTTTAGCCTGGTATTTTACTGCAACTACAAGTGAAACAGGTGTCCAAGGTCCACAGATAGCTGACACAGAAGCAAATATCTTGAAAGGCTTCAGATTGATCCATCTAGCTAGGCGGCTGAAGTATGCCCATAATGTTTATGAATGTTTTAATCTTCGCATTAAACAGGAAAACCCTGTCAGTGAGGATACTCACAATTCTTAAAGAAACTAACATGTGATCTGTATTCCTTCCTTTTCCATTCTTTAATATTCCTACAGTGCTTGTGACTTCCCATGAGGGACTGAGAACACACTGCAAGACAATGTTGAAATGCAGCTTCCATATCGCGAATGCGAGACAGGAATGAACACACAGATACAGCCAAAAAAGAGCTATTTTAGCTTGTCCTGAGAGTCAGAACTATTGTCTCCCTAAAAGCCTCAATGCTACACATATGTTTAATTTTATCACACAACTGCACAGAGAAAAATGCTTCAGTTCAATCAAGTTCCTCGCTGAACTAAAGCCCTAGTACTGTGACAGCCTGTTGAGGCCGTGAAATTGCTGAGGTGCCATGTAACATGTTCATCATATCTATGGTCCATAACAATCTATGATAGAGAAACCTTTCAACATATCATTTAGGGTTGTGATTTTTCCCTCTTACAATGCAATTTTTTTTGAAAGATGAGTCATTCTCAAGAAAATTAAATGCTTTGCACACCACTTCAATTCTGTCATGCGTTATTAAAGGTCTCCATGTCTTTATTCATACATTTTGTATAATTCAGCCATTCTTTGTGTTCCTTTCCATAAGACACATGTGTTATTGTCACCATCACATCACAATCTCAGAAACTGTGATACTGATGCAAGGGTCAGCACAGCACAGGCAACAAGGAACATCTTCATATTCAGCAAGATACATCATTTTTTCTGATCTAATATTACCCCACAAAAGTGTAGGTACGGCAGGTGAGATGCTTAAAGAAAACTTTTAGATGGCTAAAGCCAGATTAAATAAGTCCTCCTGTACAGGCATGCATGAACATCTCAAGATATGTACCTTGCACTGGAAGAACTTTCATACCATGTTTGAAAGTTATCAATAAAATTATGTTGCCTAACACTTTGTGATGGCCCATGAATTACTTTAGGTGTAGTGACCAGACAACATATTGGAAAGACTAAGTAAGTTTTAAGCTGACAGAAAGCATACTCATATTATTGCAATTCCAGTTTGCACTGGAATTGCTTTCCACTGGCATTTTTTGCTACTAAGTTTGACAATGCTTACTGAACTGTATCTCCGAACTTTCTAATAATGACTTTATCAACTTTTAAAACATTTAATATTTGCTGGCTGAAATAGCCACTATCACCTGCAAATACTCCAACACTGACTTTTATGTCTCATCTTGCATTTTTTAAGTTGTGCACACAGAATTGCTGCCAATTTTCTAGAATGCACAAATCCCAAATACTCTTGCTGGATATCTGATATCAAATATTTTTTTCAGAGTAAGTAGCGTAGCTCTCTCAGCTCTCCTCAGGCTCAGTGGTATAATACAGAAGGGAAGGGTGACAAGAAATAACAAAAGGTTCAGCAATGGCCTGTCAAATGTCAATCACATCAGTAGCTTTGGATGACACTTCCAAAGAGACTCAGGATCTAAATGCATCAAGAGTATATTTTTGACTAACATAATGTTGCCTTATTGTTTTGCTGACAGGAAAAGTTTCTGGCAGCTCTTTGCCATAAAAAGCTTTAGTTCTTACATCTTTGAAAGTTTACTTGCAGCAGCAGCTCCTTCTCTGGTTCATAGCTAGCCAAGGTAAATCTGGTGGATAGCATTTATTCCCAGAGGAGAGAAAGGCAGCACACTATTTTATACCAAGCTAAACTTCAAAAAAACCTGCATTATAAAGCTCATAACTTTGCAGATGGTTATAGAAATGTTTAGCCAAAACAGACACGACTGCGTAGGAAACTGGCCATTATGGTTGGACTAAAAGGATTTACATGGCTGGAGAGAGGATGCTAGGGAAATGTCAGCGTGCTCTTGGGCTGGGCAGTCACAGGGGTCAGCAGCCACACAGCTCTTTCTGACGGGACAAAGCAGGAGCTCACAGCCTGGGCCCACCCCATGCCCCAGAGAAGAGCAGGGCAGCAGGGAGCGGCTGGGACAGCCCCACACCCAGGCACTGGGCACTGAGCTGGGAATGGACCAAGCTAGGGCCAGGCTGGGATGTGGGCTCACAGGTGGGTACAGTGTGAAGGCCCAGGCGGGCGCGTGAGGAGCTGGAGCCCAGAGCTGCTACAGTGTGGCTCATAATGGAACTGATGTCCTTGAGGGTGCAATGGGGTCCCGCGCCATGGACAGCATGTGGGGAAACCACAGCAGGGACCAGACAGAGACACCAGGACTGATGATGCCCTCCAGACTGGGACAGGAAGGACCACTTGAAAAACTGATCTTGTTAGATATTTTCACTGAAAGCTTTGGCACAGGTAACAATGGGCTAGGGAAATTCGGAAGTTTATTTATACAAACACTAATGCATATCATGTGCAATATATATCCAAGTAGTACAACTGGCCCATCCTGAGGAGGGGAAGGCTGGAAACGAGCAAAGACAAAAGCTGCAGTGCTACAAAGCAGTTTGGGAATAATGGAGAAAGACAAAGGCTGGAGTTCCATAATAGCCATAAAGTGTGTTTGCCACCAGTTTGGGTATGATAACATAAAAAATGGACCAGGGCAAAATTGTCAGCTGACGTAATCAAATATTATATGACTTTACATTGGTGAGCCCACCTAAATGTGAAGCCAGGCTCTACCTGCCTCAAGGCATCTCACTGGAATGATGAGATTAAAGTTTGCTATTTCAGTTGCCACAAAGAAGAAAATGAGGTAGTTGGCACCGCATTGTAAAGTCAGAGCTAAACTCATTATGAATTCTTTTTATTTTGTATCACCATGGAAAGTAAGAACTACTTGAACTAAAGGACAGTGCTAGGAGACTACTAAATGTGCATAAAATTATTGTCGGGGAATAAAAAGTTAGATATTGATGCTAAGAAGACTTACTTTAGAATAGAAAAGTGATGAAGCAATCAACAACAGTGGGAGAAAAAATTCAAATCTTTTTTAAGTTGGAGTGGTTCATAGGCTGAGTTAAAGAACACTGAAAAAGGCTTTGGGAGAACATTGTTTTCAGAGAGAAGACAGTCTCAGAAGGTTCATGCAGTTCTATGCCATCCTGTCATACAGGGCTGCTGTGCACACTCGACTCTTTGGGAGCTGACAGAGCAATGCTAACATGAAAAGATTTTGCACAACTCTCAGATATATGAAACAGGGTAATAGGAACAGGGAGTACAAAAGTTATGATCTCTTCTTCCACCGTACTGCTAAGTCCCTCAAGCACAGTTCTATGCCCAAACTTCAGAGAGCACGAAGATACTGAATGTCATTCAATGATTTACCAAGAGAAGTCCAGGGGTCAGAAAACAAGTCAGATACAGTGAAGCACTTCAATATTGCCAGTTAAAAAAAAGATACATCTCCCCTTCCTTTGGACATTTAAAACTAGTGGTCTAATCTAAGCTGCTTATTTAGACTGTTTATTCCATGAAGGATAACAGGCTCTCCAAACATCAATTCATCCTGCCTGTCCCAGGTACATATCTTTAGGAGGGTTGAACTGGTCTTTAAGTTTCCCTTTCTCAGTTATTGACTGCAGGGAAAGTAGTCAAACCATAAATACCAAAATCACCAAAACATCTTTTAGAGGGGCTGAAGTTAAGAGACAATTCCATCCCAAACACAATAATGTCCAATAACTACAATTAGAAGTGAGGAAATTCAAAATGTACCTTACTTTAAGAAATACGTAGAAGTATTAAGTTGGAACAGTTAAATTTGGAAGGGAGTACATTCACTTGCCAATTGTAAGATGAGAGAAAACACCTATGTGCATTTTTCAGAAAGAAATATATTGCCATTATAAAAAGATTAACAGACTGGTAGATAACTCTTTCTGCTCTCATACCTATGAAGCTTTAAGTAATAAGACGATATATGGTATCTATGCAACTGAATGCCAGCACAACTTTTTCATATCTTGAAGATTTTGTCTATATTTTAAAAACAAACTTTAAAAGCCCTTTGGAATGTTATAAATGTCCTACTGTTTACCCACAGCTTTTAGATAGCCTCATTTTAAAAACTGACAACAGAGAGCAATATCAGAACACAATCTTTCTACATGCTGGCTTTCTTAGAAGTTTGAGCTGTTCTCAAATTTCTTTGCACCACTGTTAGCAAAAATACACATTAGGACATTACTTGAAAAATAAAAAAATAGTAACTTTGTTGAAGAAATTATGCCTTTTGTTAAAAGGGTCATTAAGATACTTAAATTACACTGAACTTTGCAATACATTAGAAGTAATAGGACACAGAACAGAATGAAGAATTTATCTTGCCCACCTCTGGTTTTCAAAGACAAGAACAGCTATGACTGAAATGTTTTTTCTAATGCAATTACAAAAACCCAGTATTGCTCATTGCACCTCTTTCAACAGGCATATACCAGTGCCTGTTTATTTTAGAATTATTTCCCCCGTATTTTGTTTATGACAATTTAAGATCATTATTTTTCTTAGATACAAACATGAACAAATAACAGATTGCTACTTTCCTCTCTAGAGTAGCCTTTTAAAGGCTTTCCAAGTATTCAAAATACATTTAAAGAATTATATCAATTTTCTCTTCTAACGAAAACAAAAAAGGATCAAAATGAAAGTTTCAATTTGTTATCCATGTAGACCCTCTTATTCTTACATATGTGCTACCATTTTGTCTCAAACAGTCCAACAACTTACCGTAGAATAAAAGCAACTTAAATGGTTTTAATATAAAGACCATAAGATTTTTCAGCTGAAGGGCTTGATAACAGCATTGATCAAAATAAACTAGAAAAATACTTCCTTGCCTGTGAGCTCAAATATAATTTTGACAGACTCTAATACAAATCCAATGAGCTCTTGTCTTGGGTTGAGCTCTGTAGAATACATGAGTTCTATCATATTATCAGCAAGAGTGTGGCCAGCAGGACCAAGGCAGTGATCATCCCACTGTAGCTGGCACTGATGGAGGCCACACCTTGAGTACTGTGTTGTTTTGGTCCCGTCACTTCAAAAAAGACACTGAGGCACTGGAGTATGTTCTGAGTAGGGCAATGAAGATGGGGAATGGTCTGCAACATAAATCCTATGAGAAGCAGCTGAAGGAGCTTTTAAGCCTGGAGAACAGGAGACTCAGGGAGGACTGAAAGGAGGTTGCAGTCAGGTGAGAGTTGGTTTTTTTTTGGGGGGGGGAGGGGGGCGGTTTCCAGGTAACAAGTGGCAGGAGGAGAGGAAATGTCTTTAAGTCTCACCAGGGGAAGTCTAGATTGGATATTAGGAAAAATTTCTTCACTGAAAGGGTTGTCAAGCAGTGGTGCAGTCTGCCCAGGGAAGTAAGTGGTTGAGTCACCATCCTTGGAGATACTTACAAGATGTGTGGATGTGACACTGAGGGACAAGGTTTAGTGGTGGACTTGGAAGTGTAAGGTTAATGGTTGGATTTGATGATCTTTAGGGACTTTTCCAACCTACATGACTCTGTGATTTTCTGATTCTATATTTGAACATTACCAACATGAGATTTCCTCTTTCAGGAAGCATATAAGCAATCTTGACTTGTTCTTTGTTTCAGAGTTGTCATATTGACCTACTGAGGCACATATTTTTACTTTGTGTGGTCTGCTGCCCTGTGTAGTGTCTTTGGCAGGTAATTTTATTACTGAACTTAAAATGAAAAGCTGAGGTCATTTAAAATTGCTAATTTCTTATACTAAGAAATGTAAATGCTTGCGAATTGTTTTTGAAGTTAATATTTCTCTATCAAAATAGACTCACTTTAGGATCTTGAGATCAACTGGAAAAATAATTATTAATATTTCCATTTACAGTAGATACTTTTTTCCTTCAGTTTGATTCACACTCATCTTAGGAACATTGTAATTCTAGAGTGCAGTGAAAGACTTTTATTAGTATAAAGAGATATGACTTTTAATACTGGAGACCTACAAAGGTGAAAGTATTTAGTCAGTCTTAAAAATTCCAATGCCTTTATCTTGATCTGTTATCTTGACATAAACTGAGCAAAAAATGAATTATAAGATCTGAACAGGGTCAGGTTTGATCTGACCAAGATAGGCAGTAATACTCCTTTTCTTTGCCTCTGCAACTTCTCCAAGATTAAATGACCTTTTACTTTGTTAAAAATAGTCCCATCCTTCAGATTTTAGATGTCTGACAATTCCTACTTCTTCTCCTGCCTTGTGCTACTGTGCTGTTACTGGTTGCTCTTACTGTTTGATCTTAGGAGCTATTTCAGTAAATTCAACTTGTTCAAGACTAGGTTGCTTACAACAGTGTAACATATTTCAGTTTCACATTTAACAAAAAATGTAACCCTCAGATTTCCATTTGTCTTAACCCTCTTTATAGATCACTCTGTCTGTGTGACTGTCTGTCTATCTATCTAGCTATCTGTCTATCTAGCTATCCATCCTTCTATGATTCCACTGGCCACAGAACATCTTTACTAATGCACCACCTTCTATACTTGCTCCAGTAATTTGCATATTAAGGTTCACTTCTTTAGTTCTGTCTTGGTTTGTTTTGGCTTCCTAGCCCCCAGGCTGCCCCTCTTTCTCCCTCTGCTCCTCAAAGCGGGGGAAAGAAAAGGAGAAAAAAAAACTTAAAAGAAACT
The DNA here is from genome assembly GCA_026770055.1 of Myrmophylax atrothorax. Taxonomy (NCBI): domain Eukaryota; kingdom Metazoa; phylum Chordata; class Aves; order Passeriformes; family Thamnophilidae; genus Myrmophylax; species Myrmophylax atrothorax. The sequence goes on along the minus strand of JAOXXN010000395.1, from coordinate 21,230,394 downwards.
GAATTGAGTCAGAGTATATATGTATTTTTCTACACGCTTATAATTGTATATACATAATCTGCACCCAACATCGGAAAACTTCCAGGGGAAAAGGAAAGAGGAAAGGGAAGGGGAAAACAGGGACAACAAAGGGACAAAATAGAACAATTAGATACTACTAGACACCCCCACCCACCCCCAAGCAAACCAGTACAATACAATCCTACCAACAACTCTCAGAAGAAAGCCAGCTCTTTCTCACGCTCTCTCTCTATCACGTCCTCCCTCTGATCTCCTGCGTGGCTCCCACAAGGGACCAAAAGCAGCAAAACTCCCTGCTCCCAACCTTTGCTGGAACAAGAAGACCGGCCACTTCCTATCTCCCTCCCTGATATCCTCCCTTGTCATGTGGGAGGGAAAAAAACCAGGTGGGGAATACCTAGGAGATGAGCCTTTCGCTAGTTACACCTGGTTACCAGGGAATGCCTGGATCAAAACTATCACAGGTTCTGACTGAAAGAAACTATTGAAAAACAACAAAAAATTCTGGTATCCTTAGTGTTTAGGCTTTAATGCATTAATTTATTGTGTCTTTTGATCACAATCCCCTTTTCCTGCTTCATTTAATTTATTATATTATTGTATTAGAGTAGGGAACAAACAATGCTCCCACAAGAAAACCTGAGATAAATCCAAGCACAGTAATAGCAAGATTATGAGGTCTGTAGTCTCAGGAGAATTCCTGACCATAGGAAAAATAAATAACAAGTTGTACAAAACCAATTCTACAGCCCTAAGTCAATATTTTCTGGAAACTTGACATTTTGCTTGTTTTCCATTTGGAAAGGTGTTGTTGGGGTTTTTCCCCCCATTTCCACCTTTTAAACAGATTTGCCACGTTTATTTTAAGCCAAGCAGTTTTGTAATACTGATAAAATAAACAATTGAAGCTTCCTTCCCCTTAAGCTGATGAGTTTTAGCAAGCAATTCAGAACGAGGTTTCTTTCTTGTTTTTCTTGAAAAATGGCTCATCAGTTGGTCAAACATTACTATTTCAGTAAATTAAAACCCACAGGAAATTCACACTTGATTAAGTAAATCTTCATAAATGCAACAGCAGAATGAAAATAAGTCTAAGTCATTAATTACTTTTCATTTAAAAATGAATACTAATAATTTGCTATAATGAAAAAAAGAATGAAACAATATTTTTCCCAAGAATAACTGAGCCACCACCACTTCACAGGACAACACTATCAATAAAGTGGTTTGATGGAGTAAACTGCCGAATGAGCTGCATTTATTCCTTCTAAGCCATCCTCAGGGGATCTTCTTGGCAACTTGGATAGTGGCTTTCCTATGTACCACCTTCAAGTAGTGCTTGCAGTGCCCCACACTCCCATGGTCTTGCAGGACTCATGCCTTGTTTAAATTTCTCTCTTGCCCTCATTGCAAACTGCAGAGCAATTTGAGAAATAACAGTACCTGACGTTTTGTAGTAATTTTAGGAGAAAGGAAAAGTAGCCAGAGATTTTCATGCACGAGAAGGACTTAACTTCTGCACATTCTTTCACAGACATATAGTTTTTCATCTTCTTATCAACCTTGGGTTACACAAGCTGCATTTATTAGTGAATAAGACTCCTCTATGCATATCTTTAAAATGACCCTCATTTTACTTCAAGACATTCAATTGTTCCTTGTTTTCCCCATTAGTATGCCCCAGTGAACACTAGAATTCATCACTAGAAGTGTCAGACATAACCGAGAATTTCTTCAAAAGCCATGTTTTATTACACACACACACAAAGAAAAAAAAAGATATTTTATATAGCTTCAGTTTTCTTCAATCTGTCCTTGATTTATGGTGCAGTTGTCCTTCATTGCTTCGTTTGAGTTTTAAATGAATACCTGCTATGTAAAGAGTGCAGAATATTATGTACATGTAGATAGGTACAGATTCTCCCATATGCTACTTAAAAGAGAATTGTAACACAATAACAAAATGCACCATCCTTTCACACTGAAAAATCTCACTGCATAATCAGAACTAACTTACTTCATGTATGCAGTGTGCATTTTGTTAATTAGCTTCCTTCTGGCACCTCTGAAGCAAAAATCAATTTTTCACAGGATCATTTTTCCTTCCTTGTAATAAGTAACATTTAATATTTGCTGGTACTGTGATAAAATGTATTTCAAGTTATTTTTATGGAGTACTAAATTAAATGCTTCAATTAGAGATTCAGTGAGCTGTACAGCAAAGATTTGAATGAACCTCTGTAGGCCAACCTTAAAAGAAAAATCTCCAGGCCTATATTTTCATGCACTTTAAAAAGATGTGTCAGACTTGCAATTAAAATAATTCGTTTTTCTAAATGAGCCGAGAGAGATCACATCTCTTTTGCTCAATTACTCCCATGTCTACTACTTTTTCTTTCCTGTTATTGTGCCCATCTCTGGAGGAAAAAGTAATGTGAGAGTTTAGAGAGTAAGCTTGGAAGTTAGGATCTGTGAGCTCCAACTTTGGAACATGAAACAGAAAACTTAATTTTGATTGGTCTTCTGAGCTTTCTCAACAGGCAAAACCCTTCAATATCCATCAGCTGAACATCTCTTTAGACTTTATTAGCATCCTCAGTGTCCTGCCGTAAGATACTTCTCCCAAGACTATTGTTTCTTGCACTGTCTCTTTTCTTTGGTCTTAAGGCTTGTCATCACCCCCTTGAATCCGGTTTTATCTGCTGTCATTAGGAATCTTCCACGTCTGTCAAATTAGACCTTTGAACACTGCAAGTCTTGTGAACGAGTATTTCTTAATCTTTATTTAGCAGAGTAGACAGGGAATATTCCTGACATCTTATTAATTTCTTTATTCTCAGTTTTATTTTCTTCCTGGTGGCTAAGTCCTAATCAATCTGGTTGGAGCACAGTCACAGGTGTTTTGGTTTTTTGTTGTTGGGTTTTTTTTATTATGAAAGATGTGGAACATACTCTTCGTAAAACTGAAAGAAACTCAAAACATTTTCACTTATCCCAATCATGTCTTTCATGACTCAGTCTCATAAGTCTTTGAAACACAAAGCTGAAACTTTTTTTTTCAAGTAACTTTTCCTTTGGGAAGTTTATTCACAAATAAGAAACATTAGCAATGCAAGAAGGAGAAAATATTTGTCTAAAATATTATGTAATTTTACTGTGTTTATATCAGTACTTGGGCAAAACACGGTCTCCAAATGTGATATAAATTTCTGAGATGATTCAGTGCCACAAGTTCATACTTCTTGGACAGCTAAGAGCATCAAACCCATCACTCTGTTGGTAGTATGAGCATTTTAAAGATTGTAAATGTTTATCATTTATCAATAATTCTGGGGGTATTTTTTTGTAAGCTCAGCTTCTCTGTTGGTTTTTTTAACCTGTTTTGTATTAATCGTGTTTTAGAAAAATACTCAGACAAACACAGCTGGTGGATTCTACAGGACTCTGGCATATATTCGTGCTCAAATATGTGCTTTATTGCTGTCCTGAAGGGTCAGATTGGAAGACAAAAAAACCCCAGGAAGCAAAAGGCAGACAAAGTTTACTGTACATTTACTCTGCCCTTAAAAGGGCACAAACTAAAACTACTGTGAAAGAATCAAAAGCACACGCAATTTGGACAATCATGAGGTCAATAAAAATTCAGCACCTTTTAGAAGATACCCAAGGGACACGGTAGAATAAGAAA
>JAOXXN010000395.1:21176207-21189159 GCA_026770055.1 Myrmophylax atrothorax | reverse complement strand
ATTTTCGAACCCAGGACTGGATGCACTTGAGGAATGAGAGACTTAGAGTGGGATGAAATTGCAAGATTATATATTTGCATCTGCTTTCCCAATATATGGAAACTGGACCACACAGTGCAGTTGTCACAAATAGATGAAAAAATGGCTTTTACCCCCAAATCCTCATTTTCTTAGTTTCAACTACAGTCATAATTTCTATCTTCTCCTCTTCTCTGTACTGCAAGCTGTAGAGCAGAACCCAAAAGCAGGAAGCAGAAATCTTATTTCTGCATGGCTTTAGGGAAACTTGATTTACTCCAGGGTAAGATAATGTACAGTTTAAAGAAAGATTAAATAAAAATAGGTCCAGTTTTGACAGTGATCATAATACATGCATCTGGAAAAGAATTACTGAAAATAAAAAAATTACAATTGCAAAGGCACCAGATTCTTTTTAGCTGCAAATATGCTATCAAGCACAGATGTCTGCATTCAGCAACTTTGAGTTCTTCAAATAAAGGGGAGAGAGGTACTTGTTGGTTGAACAGTGACTGCAGTGTTCTGACTTGATATTGAACAAAATCACCCACATATATCATTCTGTGAAAAAACAGCAAGTGCTAAAAACAAATGACAGTATAGGTACTGGGACTAAGATGGAAAAGCACCAGTCACCAACCAAAATTGAATGATGTGACAAAAAGGCTATAGAGCATAGCTTATAATCACAGGAAGAGATCAGCCTCTCAGTACATGTCAGGCAGTGTAGTTTTCCATTAAGTATTGAACTAAATCAGACTAAAATATGGAATTAATATATTGAAATTTGAAAAGGAAAAAAAAACCCTAAATGTTCTCCAGAAAATTTTTCACATTGCTCTACTAGTGAGACAGAAGAAGAAGTTTGAATCACTGTCAGTGATGGTTATGAAGGCTTTTCTTTAGGCCAGAGTAGGGAAATGTAATACAAGAGAAATAAGATAATGCTTTCCAAGTGGTCCCACAGTTCTTACTGTCTTCCTCCAATAGAGGGAGAAGCAAGAAGGGAAAGTGCAGGCAGGAGGGAATGCTGAGGAGGTGTGTAGAGGAGATGTTGGTGTAGAGATGAGGCACTGTACGAAGGTGTTTAAACTGCTGGCTCTTGTCCCATGAGCCAAGATCTGTGGCCAGCAAACCCACACCTCTCTTGAGCCACCTTCTCCACTACCTCAAATCTCTCTGGCCAGGACCTGGCATGACACTGCGGGGAGCCTGGCGTAGTCCCTGGCCAGGGTTCCCCTTCAGTATCCTCAGGTTTCCGTCATAAGTTTCTCTGTGTGTGGTCCAGGAGGCAAAGGCTGCAATCCATTTTTGAAGCTGCAGGTGGCTGACCCGTTCCTGCTTCAGTCACTGCCACAGCAGCAGTGTGGGATGAGTTAAAGGCAACCTCTGCAGACTCAGCTCTTGTTCTTCTCTAAGCTCCCCTATACATGGCACTTGTATCAGAAGTTCTGCTCCTAATTCACTTCTTATTTTGAACAAAGAGAGAGAACTAGCTCACAGGGATGTGAGTTCACAGTGTTGTAACCTGGACAAAAGGATTTCAGAAAAAGGCCAAATATTTGACCATCTCTCCTTTCTTGGAGATCAAGCACATACTACTCTCTTGCTGTCTCTTTCTTAGGATGTTTTACTTAGTTGTTATATGCAAAACGCAGTATAGAACACTAAGATTTTAAAATCAATTATAACAACTTTAACAAATATTTTCTTAACTTTCCTAATGGAAATGCTTATATATGGCCTATTTTGCCTAGAAACTTCACTGTTAAGCCTTTCTCACAATAGTTTATCAAATTGACTGTATTATACTAAGTAACAATGTCATTTACCTAAGTTTTTATGTCCTTATCTTCTTACAATGGATTTTTTTACTTTTATCTTGCATCTTTGAAATTACAGATTATTTTAAATATTCTACTATTTAATATAACTAATAATCATTTCATTTTCCTTCATAATACTGAAATTATTATTTTCTCACAAAATAATGTTGTTCATGGCAGTGGTTACTTGCTTCAAGGCAGAAAAGGTGCAGCTCAACTGCAGCTACTGCATGAATGACAGTTCAATCTATTTACAAGGTCTGAGCATTCCCAGACTTTTCAATAAATGCATTTAAGATGAATTAAACTTTTAAGAAATAATTTAAATGCAGTTGAATCAATATTCAACAATGAGCAGTTTCTTGACAAAACATAATGAAACTACATCAGTCAAGGAAAATTCACTGAAAACTTCTGCAGAGTACTGTAAATAATCTTAAAATAATTAATTAATCATTAAATAATTAATTTTATAAATACCTCCATGCTGTTGATTATAAGGCAATGTTCTAACAGATCATTGTTAGTGTGAAGATATTTGGTTTTTAACACATCTCAAAATATATTCTTCTGAAATCTGATCCAAGAGACTTCAACTTTCAAGTGATACTGGGAATACAGAATCCATATTTGACACACTACAAGAACATAAGTAGCTTCTGCTCCTGTGCCATTCAGGTATTGTGCCTACAAGACAGTCTTAAGTGTATAGATGTTTTACTCTTAATCTCTGATGTATTCAGTTCACAGACATGTAGAAAATATTTGCCTCCTTCACAGCTGCTGAGTGACTATTTAGTGTATCTGCTGAACATCACATCATTCCTGCACACATCTCTGATATCTGCATATGGGTACAGGTGCAATAGATCTAATTAAAGTTAAATTTTTCAATGTTTTTCTCCAACTCAGGCTGTTAGCTATTTATCTTAGAATTCATGTGAATCAATTGTTTCAATCAAAATCAAATGCCGTAACTTAAGCATGTAAATTGGATCTTCAGGAGGGCAACGGCATGCAAAAGACTCCTTAGGGGGAAAAAATACAAAATTATATCACTGTATATCCAGTCATTCTAATGAATTTACAGCTGAGATGCAGGAAACAAGAAGAGATTAAGGAGAACATAAAAAGCAAAACAATAGTGCAGTGTGGTATTATTGAGGGAAAATGTTTAATGTGTGACATAGAAATGAAAAATAAAAGAGATGCTTATTACAAGAACCTTTGATGTTTGACCCTATTATGTGTTCTTCTAGGAAAAAGTATTTGTAGAGGATTAAAACTTCCTACCCTTTAACTGATAGAGATTTTTATGAGGGACAGTGGACAATGAGTAAGTTATATGTGAAAAATATGGTAAATTGACTTACAGTAAAAAATAGATGGGGTACCAGAGGAACAGTTGTCCTGGCCCTAAAGCTTTATGAGTTGTGACAGTGGGGATCATAATCTAAAGTGATTACATTGATATGAAAAAGCAACATTACTGGAAGCAACATTACTGACCCATGTCTCACTCATATGGGAAGCAGCTCTGTATCCCTTGATATCCTCAGTGGCATACTATAATATAAAAATATTGTAAGATATATATTATATATTATACAATATAATATATGATATTATATAATGTGATACCTATTGTATTATATTTTATAGCAAACAAATACATTTTTATTTTTCTATTTGCTTCAGTTGGACAAAGCCATGGAGCAGCCCCAGATGAGAAATACTGCAGGTGAACAAGCATCTGCTCCTCTAATCCGAAGCATGGCAGTGTGTGGTGGTGGAGCTTTCTTGTGAAGCTTCCTGGGGCTTCCTGAGGCTTCCTGATGCCCCAAAGGAAGTTCAGGAGTACCAGAGATGGTGAAGTGAAAGGCAGCTAGAAAGGCATAAGGGCACAGCAGGGAGGCTCACATACCACTGATGGTATGAATTCATGGGACAGAACTTTGTGAGGACCAAGTGTAAACAAAGTAAATTAGGAAAAGATCAGGAATGAAGTGCAATAAAAAATTATACAATAAGAAAAGGAGAATAACTCATGGGAACTCATGGTGTGTCTGAGATAATGGGCAAGGCAGAAGAGCAGACTAAAATGAGTTGATAGGCAAACCAGACGACAGATTTAAAACTGCTGCTAGGAAACCTAGAGAAATGTGCACTGTAGTCTCCCTTAACTTAGAAAAGATTAGTTAGCAATTACGTTAATAATTAATCTGTTGTGTCTTGCTAACCTGCCTTCTTCTGTCTCTGCTATACTTAGGCATGCTGCTGTACAGACCCAACTAGACATACAGTGTGACTTAAAATCTCTGGCCAGTACCAGCACATTCTACAGCCATTTTTGTGGGGATATGGTGAATATCTGTATCTGTTTAATGCTAGATAAAGCACCAATTCTTCTATGATGTGACTGCACTTTGCAGTTTGCCTGAACTGCATTAATAATTACTCTTCAACTGTGGTTAATCAGCCATCTGTCTAACAATTTCAAAAGCATTAACCACATCAGGGTTTTTTACTGATGTGGAGTAATGTCAAATGCTTTGCTGAAGTCAAGAGATATGTCCGCTTTATTCCTCTTCTCTATGAAGCTTATTATCTCATCAAAGGCAGAAACCAAGTTAGCTTGACATGATTTATTTTTATGAATCCATACTGCCTTTCTGCTCAATCTCTTTTAAAAACTTGCAGATCGTCTACTTCATTTTTTGTTCTAGTATTTTAACTACTTATTCTGGCCTGTGCCTTACAAGATTTCATTTTTTATTCATATTTCCTAAAGATAAATAATTTTAATTCATGTTTTGTACCACTTCAGATTACCTGTTAATCTTCAAATTGAGTGCTGGCCATTTTTTCTTCTATCCAGGTAAAACAGATGGATCAAAACCAGATTTGAGGGATTTCTGGCTATGCTTCAACTATATCACCACAACAGAAACCTCTGACATTAGTTTGTCTACCACTGCTACAGATAGGTCTGTTCTCTGCTGATTCCTGGACCTTGCTGATAGAGAGGGTATCTTGCCACCTGACCAATGATTTCTGACTGCTAAAGGACATACTTTGCCCGGTGTTCTCATTCTGATGCCATTTAACATTGCTGAGTGAAATTCCATGTAAAAAAGAGAAATCTAATCCAAAAAGGATGTTCAGCAAAGCTTGGTTCTTCCTGTAAAGAGTCTGGAAGATGTGGGGCAGCCACACATCAACATTTCTTTCACCAAGAGCAGTACTGTCCCATTGCAATTTTCATGCACACAGTGCTTGACCTATCCATGGAAGCTCAAGGCTTTGCTTCCCATGTCTTGGGTAAAGCCAAGTGCAATTTTACTATGAAGGTTAGGATTTAGCTTAAGTTGCCAGTAATCTTTGATTTCACACAGTAACTCTTGGACTTCAGGGACTGAAGCCAGGCAGCTGTGGATATTGAGGAGAGGGTAAAACCTGAGTTGAATACAGGATAAAATTACTGAAGAAAGTCCAAAGATAAGATATAAGTGCATCATAAAAATCTAATGGGAACTCACATTATCTGTCATCTCTGACGTATTATTTGTCCACATGGACAACAGCATGGAAGGCATTTCTGGCAAGATTTATTTTTACTTGACTGACAGTTAATTTGTCATACAAATTGATCTCTAGAGGTATATGATGTCCAGTGTATAAAAGAAAAGTCAGTGACTCATTTTAGCCAGCTGAAAGTGATGGCACTTTTAGTGAGGCCAGTATATTAATATCAATATTTTTATTATTCAAGGAACATAAGGCAGAAGAAAAAAACATCTAAGCTGACATTTCAGCAGTACAGACATATGAATGTGTAACTGTGGCTGTTTGAGAGACAGGCCATAACAAATAATGGCAGAATGCTACATTTTATATTATTTTCTTACCACTGGTGGATTCAGGGCTTCAAAAATGAGATCATTATATGATAAAGACAGCTAATTCTGTCATTACTTTTAGGTGGGTTTAATTGTGAGACTCGCTGTTTCATTCTCTACTCCTCAGCATTAAAGCAAGGAAATGAGATCACCTGAATGAAAATAATCATAATTAATTTTCGTCATTTTACCACCATTACATTACTGAATTTTTTTAATAAATAAATTAGCACTAGCTACTAGTACAATTAGAGCAATATATAACATTTATTATCCAAACTATTAATTCTATCAATCTCATATGACAGTGTGACATGTGGAAAATTTGGGTGAAAAATTCCAGATGAAATTTATCTGCCATTTGAAGAATTGTAATGCTTTTCCTTGTAACCTGGTCAAAACTTTGACCTAAACCACATCTTGTGGATCCTAATTTCCTAAAAGCTGGGCAGTATTAAAACATACATTTAGTTATAGTTACATATACCTAGTTATATTTCCATGTGAGAGAGACATAATGATCATCAATATGGTGTAACCAAACTAGTTTTCAAGAAGTGATAATTTTCAAAAAGTGTAGTTCTCTATTTTTGTGTGAGACAGATTTGCACATACATAAAAAGGTCACATCAGACAACCTCTAGCTCCTCTCTGACTGCTATCTGTAGGGTTATCTAATGCCCTTGAAAAGGAAAGGTTGCATTTAGGAACATGTCCTCTCAAGGTTTTTTATGTTCACCATATTATGTTAATTTTAGCATGACAATCGTGTAAACACAGCATTTAAGAATTCCAGAAATGAAAGCTGATTCTATTTTCGTGTAGGATGTTTTATTACTTCATTTCTTGCTGCATACACATACTTCCAAAGTAGAGCATCTGATGTCCCTGTCCACCAAGGGAGTCACTCCCTTATCTGACTTTCTTGTGAGTCAAAACCATCCCATGCAACCACTGCAGTGTGACTCCAAACTCAAGTTAATAAACTGAGATAAACTCTCCTGCCAATAATTATTAGATTTATCTTGGCAATTGCACAATTACAGGTCAGCTCAAAGAGAGCTTGCATTTGCCCAGAGTACATCTTATAAGCATGCTATAAAGAGGCACAATAATTAGCAGCTACTTTCCCTCACTGGTCCTTGATGAAAATTGTGTGGTTTCACTTTTTCTAAACTCAACTAATTTAGCAAAAAAGGCAGCTTGATAAATGTTATTGCTCCCTGTTGAATTTAGCTCAGTTTATTTAGAAGAACATTACGGTATTAATTTTGGTGTCACAGTTTGATTCGTTTCGTCATCCACTAAATATTTCACTTCAAAAATATTCAAGCAGCATCTGTGTTGCCTCATACACTGAGTCTCAGAAACTTAGGACAGATCAAAGGGAAGCCTACAGCCCTAAACCTAAAGCAAATTTTCAGAGTAATCTTGTTGTTTGAAATAGGGTTTTTTTTAACCTATATCTTGTTGATCTGAAGTGTTATCAGAAATCTTAAATTGCTGCTATATCAGATGAAGCTTTAGAAAACAAATTTTCTGGTTCCTATGTACAGTTCAAAACACAGGAATTTAAGGTACAAGTCTTTCAAGGAATATATCTTCCAAATCTTCTACACACTTAATACAGGATGTCTCACACTGAAGTAAAAGCTTCAGTATAGACTGCATGAATATTTTGTGAGGAGAATCAAAAGCTCAAAGAGGGAACTAAGTTATTAAGATGAAAAAATTTATCAGTTTGGGGTTACAGTCCCAAACCCATGCAATTCAATTGAACAGAACATGTGTTTTTCTGAATAAAATAGGCAGTTACTCATATAATTTACAGTCTGTAATTAGGAATGATGAACAATTACAGGTCTGGAACAGAAAAGGTGACCTTAGAAAATGCAAATCTCTGAACATGCTTTTTTTCCTCCCAATTTGGTACATTTGCAAATAGAGAATCATAGCGTGATTGTAGGTTTCAAATACAAAATTAAATTTCTACATGAAAAAGGAGAAAAAAAATCTGGAATTTCCTGTAGCATTTTTAAAAGACAATGGGTTAGTGACTGCATAATATCACACTGGCTGTCAAGATACTGTTTTACAAGAATATCAATCACTTTTTGACATACATTGCAACACACACTCTTCCTCAAATCTGGACTTTAGAGGAAATGTATACCTTGGAAAGATATATAAAAGCTCTTTCATCCAGACATCTAAATCAGCAAGGTCCTAATAAAATGCTGGGGGTCAAGTATATATGAGACACATCGATATCTGTCAGAGATATCAGAGAGGCAGTCCCTCTCTGGTATTTCCTTCTGACTGTCTAGCTGGCAATTAAAACTTGAAGAGCTGGAAGCTTGCTTTCCTAAAGTTCAGGGGTCTATCTTTACTCCTTACCTGGCCCATATCCCTCAGGACTGCAAACTCCATCAGTGCATGATCTTTAAAGGTCCAGTCATTCCCTAGAAGCTGTTCTCCAGGAGAATTTTTGAGTCTGCACAGAGAAAACTATCCACAAATACAGCTTAAAGAACATCTATATGCTCTGCTAAATAACTATGAAATTAAACACCTACTGAAGGTAAACATGGGCCTACAGGGTTTTCTTGACTAGATCCCAAGTATGGTTAATTGCATGTATTTGCCTATACACAGCATTTTAGTGAGGAGCTTTTTCATTCTTCTTGCATATGCAGGTTTGAAAGGTTGATTATATTATAAATTACCATGTTCACCACCACTTATTCTCCTTTCGATACTTTATGAATAGTCTGTGCCTTTCTGTGTAGGAAAACTCTCAGAATTTCTGTCTGTAACAGGAATACATGTGTTTTACAGTACCTTGTTAATAATAAAGGCAAGATGATCTATGGCTTAAGATCATTCTTCTTTGAATAGTTATATTTAACTCAGTGAAGAGAAAGTTTATGTAACAACAACTATTATTTCTTGAGGTCTACCTCAAAATCTTTTAATCATTAGCATGTGTAATGTCTTGGTTTTCATGGTTTGGGCCATGTAGTCAACTCCTGTGTACTACAACTGCATGCCTGTCAAATCACTGTGCTAAAATACCTCAGATTTTATACCAAAAGCCCTTACATCAGACAAAGCCCACCTAGAAATAAATATGCTATTGCTGTCTTTTAAAAGACCATTATTTATCATGGTTTCAGTTTAAAATGCAACCATTTATGGTTTCACGAGGGACCTCTTACCCACTAAAGCCACATAAGAAATCTCATTGCAAACTGACACGATACTTGCTTTTTGCTGCAGCTGGTTGACTTCAGCTGTCACTAGTATGATCAACGATTTCTTAACCTGTAAAAACTTCTCAACTATTGTTTCAGCCAGATCCTAGGCCATGAAAACCATAGTATGAATTGAAGTACTCTACTGTCAAATGCATTGTTATGAAGTCTTCTGTTGCAAAAGGACCTATGTGTGCTCAGAATTTCAAGGCACAATAAAAAGCCAAGTTATAAACAGAAAGTGATGATAAAACCCCAGAGTTATCTGAAGGCTATATGCAATTATCTAGCTTAAGAACTACTGCACTGTGGCTGAATAGCAAAACTTACTTTTTCTCCATATCTATTCCACACTTGCATAGACAACTAGAAATGAAAGGATTTTAATAACACAAATTAGCATAATGTTTAAATTGTTTTAGTTTTTCATGGATAAATAATTGAAAACCTATTACTTAAATATATTCCATACTGCCTGCTGTTGGAATCAATACTCAGGAACCAATAATACTAATTTCTTGACAGTATAAGTTCTAATGAAAAATAGCTTATTATAATGAAGGCAATGAATCTACACAGTATTCATTTCCATTCCAGGAAAATGCAAATAGATATTAAAATAAAACCTAATTTGATCCTTTCTCCTGGGTATTTTTCTATACTAATGAGTCATACTGGAGCATATCAAGTGGTGTGGAACATTTTGCTGTGGTATACACAGTTCAATCCCACAGTCAGAAACCGCCTAAAGCTGGATATAGTTCTCAATTCTGTTCTGATGCATGAAAGCATTACAATAACAGTAATTTTGTGACCACTTGCTTTATCATGTTTGCAATTTGTTGTCCCTCAATATTATTTTTAATCTAAATAGTTATTTGAGGTGTAATGTTTGAGACATAACACACTACAGCTTTCAGGCTGCTCTAGACACTCTGGGTGATGTTCAGAGCCTTCAGAGCTGGGCAGTGTGAATTCCCACACTTGAGGTTATAAGACAAGATTCTGTGAGACAGAAAAGATCAGAAGAACAGAAAGGCATTCCCCTCTCTGTGTGGAATCTGGACAAGCCTACGGCCATACAAGAACAAGCCAGCCCAGTAAAGCTCTTGCTCCAGCCATTTGTGGCTTGAAGTTTACATGAGAAGGATGCCTGGAAGGCACAAGGCCTGTAACAGCCCTGGTAAGGATCCTCCATCCTCATTCAGGGTTCTCCCACCTTCTATGGCCTTCCCTTTCTTGCTGACACAAACATTTGTGAAGCTGTGCTGCGATCAAGAAGTGAATCTTAACTGAACTAGATTCTCCAGATCACAATGTCCAGGCTACAATGCTCTGATAAGCTCCCAGAAATACTTTCTTAGAGTGCAATCCCAAGAGATTCAACAGTATCCCACTAATCCAGTATCTTCTCTGCATAAGGTCTATTTAGGTGAAAGAAAAAGGTAATCTTGAGTTACACCTCTATCCAAAACACACTAGGACTCTGTAGTTGGTCAGTGGAAGTTGCTACCAATTAAATCAGACAACAAGCTCCATTGTTGTTTGGGGTACTTTTTAAGATGTTGAACATTTTTATTAAAAAAATATCTCATAGTAGGACTCAAAAACTTCATCTTGCCACCCAAGCCACAATTTAACAGGAATTAGAACATTTAAAGAAACTTTGAAATTTAACATCCATCCCTGGAAATGTTCAAGGCCATGTTGAATGGGGCCTGGAGCAACTTCATCTAGCGGGTGACATCGTTGCCTGTGGTGAAGGGGGTGGGAGCTAGATGATCTTTAAGGTTCCTTCCAACCCAAACCATTCTATGATGCTATGTACATTTGGCAGATCATTATTCATCACTGTGGGACCATTAGCATTACTCCCCACGCCTTCATTCAAATAAGAGTGTTCTCTATAGAATGCTTTTCCTTTAAATGGGCTGTAGTCCTACAGTAAGTCTATAATCTTGCCATTTGACTTTTGCTATGAAAAGGACTGCTGATGTTTAAAGGAACTTGTCTACATCAACTTTCTTCAACGTCCATGACTGTAGGTGTTGGGTAGGAAACTGGGCTTACAACTCTCCTCTGCCTGCCTCAAATGGCTCTCTTCTCCAGCCACGTTAGATTTCTTTGCAATCCCAGTTCTCTACAGCTTTCAACCATGAAATCTAGACACATATTTGAGTCGATATTCATTTTTTTATTTGCCTATCCATTTTTTTGTTGCACAGATATTCTGGATGCTTACTCAAAGCACTCTCCACTCTTCCCGATTTGCAAAACAAGTACGAAAACTCTTTTCCCTCTTCTAGTTCCATACTTGACAGTTTACTCATACCTTTAAAGACACCTAAGGCTGATCATGCTTTTTAAAAGGCTCCAATGGTTGTCTTCATTAAACTAGTGGAAAGAAATAAAAAAAGTATTAGTCAAAGTGCCACCATATCTTATTAAATCCTCTGCTCTGTTGACATAAAATGAGCACTACTGCAAGAGGTTAGCTTGAAAATCTAACAAGAATTGTATAATTTCTAGAATACCAATGTAACATATGCAGCTTTAAAGCATTAAACATAACAGAGACCATACACAAAGGGTGGAGATTGAATTAGAATCCAGTTATAAAGAAATGGAATGGAAGGTCAAATGCTGCTCTCTGAGACTACACCAGGATCTTTCAGTGCGGTGGCATTGCAGAAGTATAGACTGAAACAGAATGGTTTAAGAAGTGTCTAAAATAAAGATTTTACATTTCTATAGGACTAGATGTTTCTTTCATTTTAAATGCAGAAAGCATTCTTCGAAAATCTAGCTTGACATTCTGAATAATAAAGGCCACTGAATGATCCTCTGGCTGCTGTCTTCCATACTATAAAGCACAGAGTCCAGCCTTAAAATCATTTCTAAATATACCCCAGGGACAGAGTCTAAAATCATCTACCCAGTAAAAGATTCCCCAGCATGACTCAGAGTGATAAATTTCAGTCTTTTCAAAACTATATGAAGTCAAAAAGCCAGCTAAAGCAGATTATAAATAAAGTGTGACCAAAATCTACACATACTCATGGCAGCTGGCATGCTGACTGTCAGGGTTGCTGGACACCTTAAGGTTCACTGCCATCTTTGGTAACTACAGACCATCTACCCTCTGATGTTTTCTCTTCTCCAGACAAAAAAAGGAGGAGATTCCTGAACATCTTGTCTCCAAAAAAGAGAGCAATTCTCTAACAAGATGATCAAAGCTAGCTGCTTTTTGAGAAAATGAAGAAAATGTAAAAAGGGACAAGAGAAAAACTCAGGGCTAAAGTCACTAGAGAGATTTGGGAAGGATACAAAAGTATGAAGGGCATGTTGAAGAGCTCAAAGAAATCCTCAGAACCCGTCTAGGACATCCAACTTTCTTACTGCTTATCCATATGAGATACCCCACAATTTAGAAGTTTGCTCACAAGGTAGTAAACTCAAAAGATTATAACCAGACAAGCAGTTCAAGCTAAAGTATGAATCTTTTTCCCTTGGCAAGTGATCAGCCTAAAAATGAGGAACTGAAGCGAGGGTGAAAGTCGCCCTGCTATTTTCACCAAATGTAACAAGTGGAGCTGGATCTCCCCACAAGCACATACACAGAGCTGATAGTGATTCAAATGCAAGTAAAGTGTTCTGTGGCCCAGACTGGAATTAGCAATGTAAAGATAACTGAACAGTCTGTTATTTCTTCTGAATGCTGCAGGTGAACAATGGCAGCCAAAAGGAATTGGATTACACTTCAAAACTTGTATTAAAGGCAGCCCAATCTAGGGTACATTTCAGTCTCTTCCATGACAATAAATTCAGAACTGGAAGTCATGTTAATATTATTGACAATACTGCCTATTGTAAACCATAAAATCCACAACAGGGCACTTGACAGCTGCTCATGGAATTATCCACTGTTACCAACTAACTAGTAATTGGAGCCTGG
>JAOXXN010000395.1:21166098-21176107 GCA_026770055.1 Myrmophylax atrothorax | reverse complement strand
AGCCTGGAACACAGGCAGGAGATGTCTTTATGCTATCAAAACAACTTTCTACGTTTAGTCAGATTAAAATAACAAGGAATTGAATAATAGAAACTATGCATTTAAGGAATATATTGAAAAGGCAACATAAAATTATTTATGACTCTGAAAGTAACAGAATCCAAAGGACGGCATAGTTCTGATAGCTCTGAAAAATTCAGTACACTCTCAGGCACCTATAGATGCAGATAAGAGGACAAGTGACTCGTCAGGTAAAAAGCATTCAACTTATCAGAATACTTTTGGGAAAAGAGTCCTGACTTATTGTTAAGCAAAAATAACAGATTTTAAACTTCAATTTCTGACGGTGAAGCCTTTTATGATTTCAAACAACAAGATGATTCAAAAATAAAAGGAGAGAAATAAAAATAAAAGGATAAAAATAAACCTCAGGAAAAACCAAAAAATTGCAAGTGCCACCACCAAAACTGGTATCACAACTCCATCCAGCCCAATTGAGAGAGGAATTGCTGGGGATCTGGCAGATCTCATATCCAAGAGATCCAATGAGTCCATCTGAGACTCTCCATGTTCTCTCTGAAGAATTCAAGAAACAGCTCACAATAGGTTATCTGCAGCAACAAATGCAAGTAAGAAAAAAGCAACTAAGGTTAGGACAAAGTACACGGCAGGAAAGCTCCATGTTCTTGTGACAAAACAGAAAACAATGTATGTGTTGGCCTCTGCCATTTATGTGGCAAGAGGCAGAGCTCCCTGCTGCAGCTGATCATGGCTTCATTTAAATGAGGAAAACAAGGCACCAAAAAGGAGATTTATTTTGCAATTCAGAACACAGAATTTTCAACTTTCAATGGTAACACACAGGTAAACAAGCTAATGGTAGAGTTTAGAGTGTGAATTATTAGTTTTTATGCTGAAATACTTAGATGGCTGAATTCACCACATCAACAACATAAGAGCTTCAAGCATGACTAATGTGATCATCAATCTAGTTTCAAGAAAATCATAATTATAGAAAACTCCCTTACCTTTGCAGAGAATTCAGAGTTGCTATTTTTCTTAAAGACTTCCAAAATAATATCATATCTCCAGCAATGAAAACATAACGTAATTCTTTATGGCTGAACAAAAGGCATTTCTTGGAATATGACTATGAGTTGCCTCCAGACAACCTGAGGATCTCCGTCTTCCAAACCATAAATCCTGGTATTTTCTTAACAGGATGGATAGTTAAGCACACTTATTTCCACAGCTGACTATTAAGATGAAAAATGCCCCTTCTAGTCACATATTGATAGGATTGAGTCAGAAGTATCAAAGCTAGTGTCAGTGCATCAGATAAACTTAGAATGCAGAGCACAAACAAGGTAGGAAAAGCTGTCACATGTCACCCTGTGTGCTGCTTCAGGCACAGAAAGAAATCTGCTCCATCCCTGAACCTGTATGAGGCCCAAACCCAGCAATATGCCACAGACACATCTTAAAGCAGGGAACATTTGGGAGAATAGGTCACTTCAAAGGAAATAACATAAAATGCTACAAGATCTATTTGCATTCCTGAAATTTCTAACAATAAAACAAAGCCAGTCACACAAGATGGTACAGAAGGATCACTGAAAATCTAGGCTATACACATACAATTTCAATATTGTCAAAGTATCACAGTGTTTCTAGTTGCCCATATTTACCCAAGCTATAAGTACCTAGAAACACCATCCATTTGTCTAGCCTCTACTTCATCATCTTGTCTGTGAGGATGATAAAAGTCTAACTGAAGTCAAGATAAAAAGCATCCACTACTCTTCCCTCATTCATCAAGCCAGTCACCTCAACATAGAAGGCCATCAGGTTGGTCAAGCATGATTTGCTCTTCATAAATCCACGCTCACTGCTCCAAATCACTTTCCCATCTTTCATATGTTTAGAAATGGCTTCCAGGACTATTTGCTCCATCAGTTTCCCAGAGGTTAAGTGAGGCTGACTGTCTTGTTGGTCCCAAATCCTCCTGGTTGCCTATCTTGAGTGAATTTACATTCTTTGAGCCCTCAGAAGCCTCCCTCAATTACCATAACCATAACTTTCAGTCCTGTCTCTCCTTATACCTTGATCCTCAAAGATGATCCCATGGTCATAAACCCCTCATATCAGTTGTCAACAGCAATTATGCAGACAGTTGTTAGATTTCAAGAGCTCCTGAAGCAATTGCACCTCAGCAACAGGATCAAGGAGAGACCACCTGTACCCCAGACCCTTGAAAATCATCCCAGAGCCATGTAGTCATGCTTTATACATTCCAGATCTGTTCTGGTAGAAAGTGGTGCCAGAATTCCTATGATCAGAAAAGCCTCTGCAGTCTCTCCACATCCTGGATCTGATTTTCAAGCAAGCAACAAACTCTCCAGACAGCAGATCCAGTCAGCCAATGTGAGCCCTGTACAGCAGGGAATCACTCATAACTATCCCTTGCCACTTTCTCTTGATGCCATACAGCTCCCAGCCCCTCATCTGCAACCAAGGCACTGAATCTGCTCTGCAGATACAGATCCAGTGGCAGCCAAGAACTGTCCTCCATTGTCAGAAGTCACAAGCTCCTGCATCCTTCAGCTACATGCTGGGAGCTGTGGTCAAGTCACGGCTCTTATACTCGCCACTCCCCAGTACCAGCTGCAGGCATCCTCTACCCTCCCTGCTCAGAGGCAGCTGGAGCCAAAGTCCCCAGACCTACTCTGGTGATGGACAGCTGGCAAAGCTGCTTAGAGTTCACAGAGCTTTTGCTAGAAGCAGAGCCTCCTGTAAGCACCTTTTGATAAAGGAGTCAGTCAGTAGAAAGTGCTTCACAGCATCCCCAGAAGTCCTCCAACAATCCTAGGTATTCTGAAAGAATGTATCCATCCCTTTTCTTGGCCACGGACTTAATTTCCTTTAAAATTTCCTCCAGGAAAATAAACACTTGATGACAGTAAAGAAACTTGAAAAAAATAGTAAATACAATGTGTATAACTTTGTACTGGAGGTACAAAGTTTAATTCCTGCATCTTCTTTCTCTGCTTTGTATTTTTCAGTCTTTGGATTCACTGAAACACTAATAAAAGGCAAATCAAAATGCAGGAATATTTTAGAAGTGGACTGTTTTCAAAAGATCACTTAGTCACAAAAGCGTAAATAATTACATATATGTTTAAGTTCATGCATACAGGTGGCCTCAAAGATATGCGTCTAATGTGAGTTAAATCAAATATGGGCTAAGTGTTTGTGGTGCTAGGAATCCAGTCTAATGCTCTGGCAAAATAAAACCGATTTCAGAGTAACTTACAATTTTACAGTGAAACAGAAAAATCCATTCTGCAGGTAATAGGCTAATTTTTAGCTAACATCTTTCCTAAAACTGTTATAAATGCAATTACTATTTTTTACACCATATGTAAAAGACAGAAGGCTGCAGCTAATAAATAGCATTTCTCATTTTATTCTCCGAGACTCCCAGGGGAAGACTTTGGCCTCTTCAAAGGGACTGAAATCCATTCCAAGACAAAAAGTGAAAAGAAAGCAGTATTTTTCATTTTAAGCTTCCCCATTTTTGCTTAAGATTTAGCAAAAATAGAACAATCTATTGAATACAGGTGACTAAATACATGATCCCTGTCTATACGGTTGCTGTGTCGTGCTTTGCTAAAATGTACATGGAAATTACCTACCAAATAATAAAATAAATTATCACAAACACATATATTGTCAAATATATACTTTTTCTTCCCAAAATGTGGAATTTTTACTAAAATATTGATATTAGTACAGTAATTACAGGAAAACATTATCATATTGCAGAATCTTTCTACATGTTTGAGAATTTTAGTTATGGAAAGGTATCAACAGGAATGATGTAGACCTGTATTTGAAAAGGCTTTTCTTAAAAAACATCATCCCTTTGAAACACTCACTTTTGGTGAGGCATCTACTTTTCTTCATGCTATTATTAAGAGAAGGTCAGATTTGAATGACTGAAGAAAAAATCCAGCTCTTCGTGCAGATGCCCCAACAACTTTAGTACCACTGTGTCCTTGCTCTGAGCACCTCTTTTTTACAGTCTGTATTTTCAATATAGATTTTTAGTTTGGCTTCTTACAGGAGGCAAACTTACACAAGCATATATAATATCACTTTTTGTCTGTTAGCAACAAATTGGAACTCAGAGATCAAGTTCAAGAAAAATTGACACAGTGGTAAAAGTGCCAAAACTTCCTAGAAGTGTTATGAAAAAGGCTGGAGGTAGAAAAGATCAAAACGGTTTAGCGATAGTGTATCGAGACATACACAATTAAAGCCTGCATATGCCAGCAGAACCCTAATGTAACAATGCAGTTTAACTGTCTATTTGCATTAACTGAAATCTTAGAGATTGTATATGAAGGAATGAGACCACAAGTAAATGAAGTTATTAAAAATTACCATACCAAGACCAGATACACTACAGAAGGTCAAGTCAGATGGTTAAAGTAGAGACACACAGCATCAAAGACAACTTCATTAGTGTCTCTTCCACAGAGAGGTTCTTCCAGCCACTCTCTCCACTGCGGTATGTGCACAATTCGAAGGACTGTGTTGTGCTGCAAGGGTTCAAAGGTGACCTGGGGAGGCCTCTTCAGGGCACTGCTCCCCCAGCTGCAGCCTGGCAGGCACAGCCACACATCACAGGGGGCAAAACCAGTCCTTTGGAGGACTGAGGTGCCTGGACTCAAGGATCATGTTTCTTCCATCAGCTCCCTTTTGACAAAGTGATTATGCTGAGAGACAGTAACACAACTGTAAAATAAAAAAATATGGTCACCATCTGGTGTTCTTTTGTGGTCTTCTGGAGGGACAAAGCATATCCTAATACAGTGCAACAGGCTGTCAAGGTGTAGTGCTTTCCCTTGCTGAGGTGCAGATGGACCTCAGAATTAACATCCCTTGAATGGGATGTCTTTTTTAAGAACAAGGAACAGACTGGCTTACTTTGGAGGCACTGACATTTTGAGCTGGTTTGATTTGAAGAAAGGAAACACGAGGTGAAAGAGTTGCTCTGTTCCTTTATAGCTGGCTTTCAGACCCAAGGACTGAGAGCATAATTTTTCACATGGAAGTAAACCTTGAAAGCAAAGAGGGTGGACTGAGCACTGACAGTTGATAGCTTTTCTTTTTCATTCACTAACGAAAGAGCACCTAGCATTTCACAGCTTATGAACTGATAAATCCTTCTCCTTAACTCTGAAAGGATAATTCTCCAACATTTGTACTACTACCTCACAAAGACAAAACAGTTCTTTCATATGCTCTACAATATTATGAAATTTTAACAGATTTTTAATTATAGTATCACAATACTAATCCTTCTTTGATGGGCTTGTTCAGAATGGTTTAATTGTTGACTACTGCTTTTCATATTTCTTTCAATTAACCGAAAGACTTGGCACAGGAACTGACACAGGAAGAATGTAATGTACATCCAGTAGTGTGCAGATAGAGAGAAAATACACTTGAATATTTATGTTTGCAACCAGTTAAATTACTGAGTACTAAGCCCGTGAGAAACAGCTCAAAAGATCCAGAAATAGTAATGAAGAATATTATCTTCATTTATTTATTTAATATGCACAATATAAGTAAACAAGGATTGGATGAATGAATAGCAAGAGAAAATACACCTTAGGGATAAAGATGCTCATGAAAACTGATTTGAAAAAAGAATCAAGGTGCAGAGGACGGACACTGTTAAAAGCTTTGAAAGCAAACAAAAGAGATGCATATCTGAACAGAGAGCAAACAACAAATTAAGAAGAGGAAGCATCCTGGGAAACCACATCTAGATTAGACTATGCAATTACAGGATTTGCAGCTTGATAAAGCAATTGATTATAGCAGTGGATTAATTTTAAGTCATGAGTGAAGACCAAGATCTGAAAAAGAGCCAGCTACTTTCTCTAGCAATCGTCTTCTCAGAAGTTGTAAATTACAGTTGCACCCACTCCATGATCAGTGCAAAACTAGGAAGCCCTTGTTCTAGGTGTTTAGTAACTTTCAGTGGATACCATATAAGGGCATTCCTAAACACATCAAACAATGAAGACAATATTTATTATTGCATCAATTGCAATAAACAAACTCAAATAGTAAAGCAATAACAGACCAAATAAACAAACAATTATAACACCTTAAATTTAAAATTTTAAGCATAACCTTAACAGCAAAGTGGCCAATACTATTTTCAGAAAGAATACTGAAAATAAGAAAATATATACCCAGTGAATATGTTCAGCATATAAGCTCAATCATCGACATATCCAAATTCTCATTTCTCTACCACCTGTTTCATTTAGCACAACTGTGTTCTGTCCTTTTCTTGAATGATAACACATAAAAGATGGCATTCATGGATTGATCAGTACTTCCTGAAGATCCAATTTTCCCTCACTAAGACCAGCTGTGAGGCCCAGACCAGTAGGATTTACTGTTCAGACTGGATCAAGACAGATGCATACATAATACCTTTATTACAGAAGAACAACCATAATTCTATTGATCAAAGCTGCAAATAGAGATAGTTTAGAGCAACTTGACTTATATGATACAAACTTCTTCATCATTTGTTATAGAAATCTGAGAACTTCACCAGCTTGCTCAGGTTAAACTCTTAAGCATACTTCACAAGCTTTAAGACACTAGATTGTTTGCAGATGCTTATTATTTCTTCACTTCATAAGGCAAGACTCTGTGCTTCATTTGATCTCATGAACCTTCCCCATTGCTCCTCACCATATGCTTCTATCTCTCAGTTTTTCAAAGCAGGTTCAATTTTTCATAAACAAAACAAAAATTATGAAAATGAAACGGAAATTGCCCATTTTATCACACTCTGGGAATGTTTTTTATTAGATTGTTGAGGATCAGATGAAACCTCCCTCACACAGCTGATAAATTAGGCAACCTGGGGCAGTGCCCTGCTAGACCTGCTACTTGCAAACAGGAAAGGGCTGGGGGTAGACGTGGTCAGAGGCTGTTTGGGCATAAGGACCACAAAATGATAGAGTTCTCAGTGAAGTAAGAAAAAGGGTCAACAAACGCTCTGCCTTGGACTTCAGAGAGCTGACTTCAGTCTGTTCAGGACACCAATTCACAGTCTCTTGGGAAACAGCCCTTACAAACAAAGGGGTCCAGAAAAGGAATACTTTCAGAAGAAAACCATAAAGACAGAGGAGCAGGTCATCCCTACATGCCAAAAGAAGAACTGGCGAGGAAGAAGATTGACCTGGCTGAATAGGGAGTTTTTCCTGGAACTCAGGGGGAAAAAAAAGAAAGTTTATGACCCCTGGAAGAAGGGGCAGGCAACTCATAAAGAGTATGAGGATGATAGATCATGTAGAGAGAAAGTTAAGAGATGTAAAAGCTCAGCTAGAACTCAAACCAGCTACCACTGTAAAAGATAATAAGTGTTTTTATGAAAATAATAACAACAAAACAGAATTCTCCATTCTTTCTTGGATGTGTGTGGGGGGGAACATTTTAACCAAGGATGAAGGAAAGGCAGAGGTACTTAATGCCTTCTTTGCCCCAACCTTTAAAAGAAAGACGGTAATCTTCAGGGCAACCACAACCTGCCGAGCTAGTAGACAGGGACAGGGAGCAGAACAGATACCCTGCAATCCAGGAGGAAGTAATTAGGGATCTGGTCTGCTACTTGGACACACACACAAGTCTATGGGGCAAGATGGGATCCCCTGAAGGGTACTGCAGGAGCTGACAGAAGACCTTGCCAAGCCACTTTCTAGCATTTATCATCTTTCCTGAGTTAAAACCTGTCTGGATGTCTGGGCCCAGAGAGTGATGATCAATGGAGTTACATCCAGCTGGCAGTCAGTCAGTAGTGGTGTTGCCCAAGGCTCATTATTAGGGCCAGTCATATTTAATATCATTATCAACTATTTGGATGAGGGGATTAAGTGCCTTTTCAGTAAGTTCACAGATGACACCAAGATTGGTGGGAGTTGATCTACTGGAGGGTAGGAAGGCTTTGCATAGGAACCTGGACAGGCTGGATAGATAGGCTGAGCCCAACAGTATGAGGTTCAACAAGGCAAAGTGCCAATTCCACAAAAACCCCATGCAGCACTACAGGCTTCAGGAGGAGCGTCTGGAAAGCTGCTTGGTAGAAAGGGACCCAGAGGTGCTGGTCAACAGCATGAGCCAGCAGTCTGCCCCGGTGGCCAAAAAGGTCAATGGCATCCTGGCCTGTATCAAAACCAAAGTGGCCAGCAGGAATAGGGCAGTGATTATCACCCTTTGCATTGGTGAGGCTACACAGGGAGTACTGATTCAATTTTGGGCCCCTGACTTCAAGAAAGACAATTTTTATGCTGCAGACCGTTGTTGGTTTTCATACATTTGATTCCTACAAATTTATTGACTCAAATTAGATCTGATCACTTTTGCTACGTAAAAATTTTAAAAGCTAGTAAGGTGTATTCAAGTATGTATAGTGACATATCTTGGCAAGGCAAAAAAGTGAAAAAGTATACTCTGAATTAAAAAATTAGCTTATGCACTTTATGAGGGTTTTGCTTGTTTATCTGCAATAACCAGAAGAGGAGCAGATAAAAAATGCCAAAAAATGGCAACTAATGTTCTTCTCA
The DNA here is from genome assembly GCA_026770055.1 of Myrmophylax atrothorax. Classification (NCBI taxonomy): domain Eukaryota; kingdom Metazoa; phylum Chordata; class Aves; order Passeriformes; family Thamnophilidae; genus Myrmophylax; species Myrmophylax atrothorax. The sequence goes on along the minus strand of JAOXXN010000395.1, from coordinate 21,167,444 downwards.
TTCATTTGTGAAAAAAATAATAGGTAAAAATGTAGTTTGTGTTTAATCAAAAGATGTGTTTCTCGAGCATTTTAACTAAAATACTCTGCATTCCGCAAAAATTATTTAGTGTTAAACCTGTAAGACTGCATTTGACATAGATAAAATGTCTTACTTCATGTTTAGACCAATCTAGGTAGTTATGTAATTTTTGCTTGCTTAAATTTCCTCATCACTGAAAAAAACTCTCCAGTTTAAAAAATTAAGACATAGGAAAAGAAACTTAAGGATTTTATCCCTGAAAAAAACTCTCCAGTTTAAAAAATTAAGACATAGGAAAAGAAACTTAAGGATTTTATCCTCTTTGCTTTTTACTGATTTCAGTTTACACAGCTGTACTGTATGAAAAATTATGCCAGATAGCATGACCCAATGTGCTTTGACAATATGCAAATGTATTCAAGTATATGCATTATGCAAATAATTCCTATACTTAGGAAGTCTAGACATATTCCTACAGGAACAACTACTGGAAAAAATATTTGAGCAGATACATAAATCTGATTTGTTCTGCAAAATATACATTAGAACATGTACGATGTCTACAGCTCAGCCTGTATTATTCTAAAAATTCTTTTACTATCTGCATCTGATGCACGATATCCAACTGATAAAGAAATACAGAATGGGAAAAATAAGAAAGACTTACAGTCTAACAGAAATGCCATTGCCAAGAGATCAACTCTACTTGACTGTGATTTTTAAATAAAAATAATCCTATTACAAGCTACAGAACATTAACCTTTGCTCATCTCTTGGATTTCCTCACTTACCTACATTGCTACAAAATAGGAAAGCTAGTTCAGTGAAATCTACACGTCAATCTATAGTCAGGCCTTCATGAAAGTAAAAATAAGTAAGACTGAAAACCTCTTTTCCACTCTTTAAAGATGCATAACAATTTTTGTCCATTTTTAGTGGAGAATTCAAGTAATGCTGTTAATGGTGAAGTAGAAAACATAAGAAAATACCTTTTCTAACCAATTGTACTAATTCCATTTCATGTCATCCTATTAGGGTTTTTATACTCTCTAAAATTTTATAACTTCCTTTATTAGTGTCTTGAATTGCAAGGGAGAAACAGCTTCAAGACTAAAAATGAAAATGTGCATATGAGAAAAATAAAATTGTCTAGTTTGCAGAAGGTTTGGAAGAAAATGCATAGACAAAAATGTAGGCATATTTACACATTTACTCTGCATACACAATGACCATGATTGCAGTCAACCAACCATTAATTTATCAGAATGTCACAAAATAAAGTTATTGCGCCAATTTCTCGGAGAAGAAGGACAAAGACACTTCGA
>JAOXXN010000395.1:21143885-21165998 GCA_026770055.1 Myrmophylax atrothorax | reverse complement strand
TATATTGATTTGATCATTGGTGCAGGAGTTCCTTAGCAAATGTCATTAAGTTACAAAATCAAATCCACATATATCTTTGCATGCATGCTTGTATGTCTGACCTTTTAAATATCAGGCCTATTTTTACTGTGATTTACATACTATATAGATGATCATTAGGTACTGGGGTAGAATCTTAATGACTGAACCTTGCTCAAGCTGGTTTATGTACATTCAGTGCTCACCTGGCAGGATTTGGCATACAGTGGTGAGCATTTCTGCTCATTCACAAAATTATCAGGGACAAATGGATTCAAGAAGCTACAGAAGTGCACATGAACCATACACTTCAAATAGCCAATAGGCTAGACTACAAAAATAAGGTTGGAACATTCCAAAACATATAGCTGACTTGCATGAGTTAAAATCTGCCTGGGTGGGAAAATAAATACACTGACATGTGGCACTGCTGCTCAGAGCCAGGTCCAATACAATCTTCATTCAGCTCCTGTTCTCTGGAAAAGTGTGCAGACCTTGAAAAATTGTTATTCTAGGGATTGTACAACCTTGCCAGGAAGAAACAGCACCAAAATTGGGCAGTCTGTAAAAGTTAGTCACTGGTTTTGTAGAAATATAAATGTGACTTCAGCAGTAATAGCAGCAGTGGAAAGGGATTAGGGAGGTATATTAGTCTTTAGATGAGGTCCATTGCACAGAACAACTCAATCATAAGTATGCCTGTGCCACTGCAATGGCTACGCTGCAGGACAGAAAGAGCCCTGTCAAGAGAGAACCAGTTTCTCTGCCTCTCCCAAGACCTAACCATGATGCTGGTACAAACCACTCACAAGACCTGTGGAGGGTCAAGGGGGTAGGGAAAGAAAAATGAAGTGCAATAAAAATTTCAGACAACAAATATGAATGGACCGAGTTTAGGGTGGGCAGGCAGCTTAAACCTACAGAGGATGGAGGAAAAGGAGGTGGCTTTGGGACCCGCTCTTAACCCCACAGATGCAATTCCACAGACCTTTTAGGAAAATTTTCTCTCCCTTCCACCTCAGGAGAAATAACATAGGAAGTTCAAATAAAGTTATCAGAATGCATCCTAGAATTCTTATTTAGTAAGCCTACACAAAGCAGGATATTGAAGTACAACATTATTTCAAGAACTAGGTAGTATACCACTGGTATCTGTGTACAGGTTGTAAAGGGATACATACTTAGTTATACTACAAACACGCAACATTCAGCCTTAAAAAGCTGTGAGGACACACAGCAGAATTTTTGGTGAGACTGATGTATAGTGCTAGTGTTATGCTGATCAAAGGCTCTATTATTTTAAGTCAAAACATTTCATTCTTGTGGAAACCTCCACTGCCTCTTTCCTCCCACCCCATTTCCATGTACTCTTCCGTCTTTGGGTAATCAAAGTAAATTTAAGATTTGTTACCACTGCTAACAAATTAGTAATTATATAGGTAATTTACACCTAATTTGTACACCTAACATTATCACTGGTACTGGTAATTTCATCATAAAACATGCTGTGGCTCAGAGTTTCATCTCTCTTGAAGGTAAAAGTAAGTTGACTTGAACAGCTATTTTTATCTCAGATCATAAAGACATGAAAGGTACATTTCACAATCAGTGTCCAACTATTGCACACAGTGAAGTAGGCTCTTCTGTGATATCTGAACTGTTAAAACTAGTCAGACCATTTATTCCAGTGCATTACCTCTTCAGTAAAAAGTAGTTATTCTCTTACCAATACAGCTAGAAAACAGTATAAAGAATTGCAAGTAGTCAAAAGGAAGAATACTGAACCTTATTTCTATTTAGGCAATGGAACAATAATCTCAGTGAAAAATCTCATTATTAAAACCACAAGTGACAAAAGTCTTGAAAAATCTTGCTATTTTAGGAAGTACTTATACTCATTTATGCTGTATTATTAGTAGGTGATTAATAAAAATAATATATAATGTCAATTATTCCCAGACCAACTGAATATAGGTTCATTTGTGACACTTGAAGTAACTGTATTTTGTACTATATATTAGACAGGGGTGAAGTGGGCTTCACAGATTAGCTATCAATAAATCTTGTACAACAGCATAACAATGTACATCGCTAGACCTCAAATATTGACATGGATTACGACACAGCTTAAAAACCCATATAGCTTCTGCAGAAGTAATACATATTATCTCTCTGCAGAGCTCAAGAAATCCTCAAAAATCAAGGGACTGCAACATTGCCAGTCTCCTGTGTTCAACAATATTATCAAGTCCCCCTAGCCAATGAAATATAGGCCTAAAAATCATGAGATTTAAAGATAAAAATCAACACTATGCTTTATCTTCTCAATAAAAAGCTTAGAATTCTTACTTCCAATCTTTTTCCACAATAGCAAAGGTTATTTATTTTCTGGGGAAGTTTGGTTTCTCAGAAAGTAATCCCATTTCACAGCTGGAGCTCTAGGAGAAACACTGAATATTGGTATGTGATATTGTGAAAGCATGTAACACAAAATGGGGTACACAGATGATTTTTTACCCATCACACACCTACCACATGTCCTCAGGGGATGGACTATTTTCAAGTAAAAACACTGCATCTTCCCCAAGAACAAATATCAGTCCTGCATCATTTCATCATGATATATGACTCAATTATATACACTCTTACTGGAAAGACTCTTGTGGCAGCATGGCCAATAGGAAATACCATTGTATGCACTTAGTATGCAGCACTAGCAAGTACAATAGATACTAGTTTAGAGTGGTTTATCCTCTCTAGGGGAAGAAGGTCCATGCCACATCTGTAAGACCCTTTCTCTGAGGAATTAGTCCTGGAAGTTGTAGTGGTCATTACTTGGCGGGAAAGACAGCAAACAGAAATGTTATTCCTGGGGTCATGTCTTTTGCAGAATCTGCATTTCCAAATTTCACAGCCAGGAGAAATATAGTTTAGAGTTTTACATCTATATCATCACCTGTGATTCTGGGAGTGGAGGAATGGGGGTGAGACAAGAATGGGAGAGAAACAGGAAGGAGGATAAAAACAGAGGAAAGGAGAATTCTGCCTGTTGGGAAGGAGAGCTCAAGAAAAGGCACACAGTCATCACTCCTCTTAGACTCTCAAATTGGGGGTGGAGTAGCAATTCTTACACAGATAAGCTGTCTGTCATTTTGTAGGCTTAGGTTTTTCAAGTGGACACTTGCAATATGGCATTTACATGTAAAAGATGGTCTGGAATTTTAGATAAACTTTAGATGCAAATATTGTAAGATATTGAACCAAATTTGTAGCAATTATTACTTAAAGTAATGGTTATTTTTAAATCACATATTTGACTGATCTTTGAATAAAAAGATTCTAAAAAATGTCAGATACTCAAATTTCGTCATTAACTTCCAAACACATCTTACAAAATCAGGGTTAATTTCCCCTACCTATATTGATCAAGAGTGTGCTTTTCACAGGCAAATGTCTTCCAGACATATTTTTTGCATCACTAAGCCAAGGCGATCTGTACAACTCACCACCCAGGGAATAATATGGCCAGTTTAACAAGTGACCAGCTCAGCTAGTAATACTCAAGGGCTCAGTTAAATAAATTAGGTGGTGTTTGGTCAGTGACCTTATTTTTTTTTTTTACATGGTTTGTTAACAATTAATTGAGTGTGCATCCTTGAGCTATAACTGAGAAGAATGCATATGAATTTCCATTACAATCTCTCATTTCAGCACATTATAACTTAACCATAAAATCTGGCCTTTGGCAGAAACTTGGTGTTCAAGAACTCAAAAGATGTATATAATACCATTTTTAAATGGAGAAACCAATAAGCTAAGAAAAATTTTAACAACAACTTTTTAGTTACAGATGTGAGGTAAATCACGTTCACTGAAATGTTTACTTCCATCACAGCCTGCAAAAAAAAATCAGCTTTTTAAAATGTATTCTGACTCTAAAAGTGAAGGAAAATTACTGTCTAGAGTTTCATGGAGATGTACATTTTTAAAAGTTTATCAACATGAAAAAAGCAAACAGTTTCTCTGATGAATGGGAAAACACATGCAAATGATAACTGTTAGATCGAAAGCAATACCATCTTTGAAGGAAAATATCCAAAAATAACTATATGAAGCCTTATTATGTTGCATTGGAATTGTCATATATGAAATAACTGACCCATAAGAAAAATTTAAAACAAGATTATAAATTACTGTACTATGTACAGTAATGTCCAGTAATAGAAATAATAGAATAGTGTGACTTCGACCCCTTTCATTTCACTAAGCTAGTTCTCAAAATGTTTTCCTGAGGTTTGCTGACAGCTACATTCCACTTCTGAGAATAAGAAAAACAGTTGTGAAAAAAAACCCCAAAGCACAGACAACTGAAAAGTAATGCAAAAAGAAAAAAATAAGATTGCTTGGCTAAGTCTTTTGACATCAGTCTTGAGCTATCCAGAAGATTTGAACTCAAAACAGCAGATTATCTGCTTGGGGACAGAAATTATCCTACAAATATGGGGCAGTATTTAAGTTACAAATGTGAACCCTCTGAATAGAGATACCAGACAAAGAAGTCAGATAATATCTTACAGCCCTCTAAGCCAATTTTCAGAGATCTCCAGACAAATCTTGCTCAAATTTACCAACAGTAAAACTGTGCTCAAGTAGCACTTTATGTTGTCTTTGAACAAATTCTATCAATAACATGTAAGTGCAGAGGGTCAGTGAAGAAGGTTTCTTGTAGCCCAGCCTTACAGAACGGTGACAGGTAATGAGACAGATTAGAGCAGCATTAAAGCAATTCTTAAAAGAGAAGACAGAAAAGATTAGGGTGGAATCCATCAAACCAAGAATAGGCCTCTACAATCCAGACATCTATATTCCTCTGTCACCCCAAGGGATCCACTGTAGTCATTGAAGGCCTAGTAAGTAAAATCCTGTTATCTAAGATGAAATGCATTTCATGTAGGAAATAAACAAATCAGGTGCATTTAGGCCCTTAAAGTTCTTCCTTTCCATTAACTAAAAAGGCAAACCAAGAGCTCAGGTAGTAGATATCTGCATCAGTGATGCCATGCAATGAACCCTGTAGCACTTTTTGAATCAGGTTTTTTTGCTTTCTCTTCTCACTCAAAGATTTTTCTGGACTATTTATTTCTGCTAATCTGTTTCAGAAATACCTGATGAATACTACAAGTAAAAAGTATACAGTTTATTAAATTTGAGTTGTGATTATAATTTCTCTGTGTTTTCACAGAAATTAAAAAAAACCCAGCACAGTCTTTCCATGTCTTTTCCATAAAATAGTTATCATCATTTCAATTTTTGCTTCAGGCCACATACTGCATTTTCTTTCTGTAATAAAATATGTACAATATAGTTAAGCTCAGTTTTCCAAAAGTAATCACAGGTCCAGCATTGCCAAAAAAAACCCCTGAAGCTTTCTCAGCAAATTAGTGCAATTATAGTTTTTGCACACAACACACAGCTGCTGGCTCTTTGAACAACAGCCAAGAATTATGAAGTGACAGACTGTAAGAGAAATCAAATTTCAGAAAAGAATCTTCTATTACTTTCAACCTAACAAAATTTTGAATTTCAATTCACTTAGGAAAGGTAGCTCTCCGAAAATCCTGGCTTCCCTCGGCATATTTTTATTCTCCAGCTATCCGAAGTTTCATGTCTCCAGTCTTGCCCCTTTTGATTGACAAAAGGAAAGAACTAACACCTATATGACAAATAGTTCACGTCCATAACACATGTTCCAGCTGTCATGTGTATCAATAAATATTTGTCAACTGCAGGCTAGATCACAACACACAGAAAAGATGTGTGGCTGTTAATTCATCTGTGTATGGCACCTGTGCTTTAAACCTCTAAATTTATCATTTACTCCTCACAGATGCTGATGTTGGCCTAAAGGTTTTGTGGGAAAGGCCTGGGATACTTTACATAGATATTGAATAGGACAAGAAGTACATTTCATCTACTTTGGTCTCTTTACTGGTAATCAACACCAGTTGATTCAGACTTAAATGTGAGATAACAGCAAGTGAGAAAACAGGAAGTGATTAATTGAAGTAACTCTGAACGAAAGGCTGGAGAGCTGTGCTGCACAAAGGGACCTGTGGGTCCTGGTCAATCGCAAGTTGAATATGAGTCAGCAGTGCCCTGTCAGCCAGGAGGGCCAACCATCTCCTGGGGGGCATCCGGCACAGCATCGCCAGCTGGTTGAGGGAGGAGATTATCCTGCTCTGCTCTGCATTTGGGCAGCCTCAGCTTGCATACTGTGTGCAGTTTTGGCCACCACAATATAAAAAAAGATACTATGCTCTTAGAGTGTCCAGAGGAGGGCCACGAGGATGGGGAAGGGTCTGGAGGGGAAGCCGTATGAGAAGCTGCTGAGGTTACTTGGTCTGTTCAGCCTGGAGAAGAGGAGACAGAAGGGAAACCGCATTGCAGTCTTCCAAATCCTCATGAGGGGAAAGCAGAGGGACAGGTACTGATCTCCTCATTCTTGTAACCTGTAACAGGAGTTGAGGGAACATCATGGAGCTGAGTCTTGGCAGGTTGGATATCAGGGAAAGGTTTTTCACTGGAAAAGGCTCCCCAGGGAAGTGGTCACAGCACCAAGCCTGTCCAAATTCAAGGAGCATTTGGACAATGCTCTCAGGCATATAGTGTGATTCTTGGGGTGCCTCATACATGGCCAGGAATTACAGTCAATGATCCTGATGAGTCCCTTCTAACTCAGAATGTTCTATGATTCTACGATTCTGTTTTATGATTCTACAGTACTAGTTATGAGATATTCATATCCAACCAGCTTTTTTTTTTAAATACCTAGTTTCTTCTTCTGTTCCCTCATTTTCCTGTTTAAAGGCCTATTAAGCTATAGATTTGCCTCTAAGTGCAATGTTTTTTGTGGTGCTGTCTCTAATTACATGAAAGAAACAATTTCTGCATGCTGGACACCCACTAGTAGGCAAGCATCAGACTGCAAACCATACCCTGAGGGCTAGGTTGATTACATATGCCCTTTTTATAAGCACAGAGAGTCAGGTAACATTACACTGGTTTTTTTCACAGCCTAATCTGCCATGTATAAAGCTTCTGACATAGCTTATTTATTGTTCCATTAAGGTCAGGCCCATTTACAGACTACTCAAGAGAGCTCCTTTCTCCTCTGCCTCACTAGCAAAGCATAACCACAGGCTCTGCAAGGGACCTCCAGCGTCCTCCTTCCACCACTGCCAGCTACACTTCCCTGCAGAAAGAACTCCCTGGACTCCATACCCAATGCCTCTGACCTGCCTTTGGTCCAAAGCCTGCTGTAAACTCCATGGTTTCAGACTTTCACTCACCTTCATACACAGCACTTCTCTGCCATAACTTGAATTGCTCTGGTTTCCTTTCTTTTCCTCTCCTGGCTCATTAGGTAGACAGCAACTCTGTGCCAGCCAGGAGAACCCTGGCCACCCCTTGTCCTGCTCCAGAACGGGCCAAGAGAGACACTCGCTAATGCAATAAGCACTGCACTGCAATATGACTTCTAATCTCAGCAGTCCCCAGTTCATCATCTCCCGCTTTTCAGAGTCATACAGATAGCAGGTGAAAATAAACCCAACACAAGGCCCCATGGCACTCATCTGGACACTTCCCTTCAACTGATTAACAACCAGTAATGTATTTCCACACACCTATGTTTAAAAGCAGACAGCAACCTGAAATGAGTTGATATCAAATAAGCTTTTGAGAAAGACGCCATCAAATGCTCTGTTAAAATGTAAATATATTGCCTCTGTTATATTCCTTTCCTCTATTAATTTTATAATTTCATCATGGCCCTTTAGTTTTGGTTTCCTTCTAAAAAAACTATGCCAGTACTTTCTCAGCTATCCTCTAATTATCTATGTAAATGAAAGTGCCCTTAAAGATATTAGCTGTTTTGATAGCTTATTAGAGACTGAATTAACCATTCACTGCAAATAGCAGAGAAAACTGTGCCTAGTAATCATGTACCTTACACTTATAGAACTGAAAATTCAGCTGAAAAGTTAATACAAATATTTTCCATGCCTCTGAAAGCCATAATAAAGTTTAATAAATATTTTTGCTATCATAACAGACTCTGGAACTTTTAAAATCAATAAGCTTCTTCAACTTTCACAATGCTGTGAAAGTTTTACAAGCAACATTAGTGATGCTGTTACTCTGCAATATACTAAAACTGCTTTTTAGAAAAACAAACCAAGAGGAAAAAAAAGCCCTCCAGCCACAACAAAAAAAGCCCCTTATAATTGCAATTGGATAAGCTTAAATTTCATACATAGATTAAAACAGTGAAACATTACAGTGTACTGATAGTTTTATTTTTTAACAAATGTTTTGCATTGTATTATTGAAAAATAATAAAAATAGATAGTCTGAAATACATTCAACAGTTCTCAATATGAAACTGCAAAGTTTTTCTATGTAAAAGAGATTAAAAACCCTGGGGTTTATGACAATTTCCACTCCTCAGCCTTTGCCATCCCTTGAAAAAAACACAGAAACAGGAAGGCAGAAAAATGTTAAGCTGTACTCTCCATGCCAGACTTCTCCTTTAGAGGTGTAATACAAAAGCTGTCGACTGGACAGCAGAGTAGAGATGAGATCTTGGCTGGAATAACTGATCAGAGCTTTGTTCATTGCTACTTATCAGTAAATTCTTCCAACAGGAGTTTGCCTATGACACACTTTGGATTTCACAGACAGAAGAATAGAAGAGCAAAAGGTCTCCATGGCTTAGTAAATTCATGGGTTTTAAACAAATATCAAATTTTGAGTTAACAGTTTTTATAAAAGCCTATAAAGCAAATATGCAAACCCAGGGCCTGACTTGCATTACTGTAAGTTAGAAATTTGTTCATATCTAATTACAGTATCAATATTAGCAGAGTTCTAATTAAAAGTCAAAGAGTTTTAACTACTTTCTTCAATTTCTGCTTCTAATTTGATCAATAATTTATTATCAGCTGAAAACCAAACATACCTTATTAATAGTATATTAACAACATTCCGTCTTAATAGTGTTGAAGTTAAACAAAATCTCAATTAGGAAACTCTGATTTTCTCTAAACATCCTATTCTAGGACAGAATTAAATCTTTAGGCCAAGGAGGCCAGCAGATTAACCATTCTGCAGCAAATTTTATTAGCCTCAAAATAAAAAACGCTCTATTACTGAAACAGAAATACATTCAAATCCAAAGCAAGCTACAAGGCACCCACAGCAGAGAGCTTGAAGAAGGAGGGCAGAACACAAAACCTAAGCCAAAGAAAAGAAACACAGAGAACGTACAATAGGAAATTATATATCTTAAGTCGAGGAAGATATACACACACATAGGTAGAAGAAAATGTTAGGACATTTAGATTAGAACACAAAATAAAAAAAAAGGCAATAGAAAATTAGATTCTACAAGCAGAAGTAGTGAATCAGAAGATATGGTAGTGTTACTGCATAAAGTAATAACACAGTATGTCAAGTTTACTCCGTTTCTTTGATTACCTAATCACAGCGAGATTATTGCAATGTTTGAAATAATGCTGCACAGACCAGGCAAAACAGTATTAGGACTCAAGGTTAAGACTCAGAAATTGCAGACAGGTTCTCCTTTCATTCTTTAGATAGCAGTAATTTAGATGAAGTATATGCCAGAAGAAAAATCACAAAACAAAAAACAACAAGAAGCAGTAGAAAATCCAGATTGTTTAACAAGGGCAGGAAGCAAAATACATAAACTGAATTTTATAAACCTGTATTTTCTAAAGTACATGTTTTATGAGTACCTGAATGGTGAGCTCACTCCACCTTATCTTCAGAGATTTAATAAGAGTTACCAAACTAAATCCAATCTTCTCAAGAATATTTGAAAAAGTATATTGATTCACTACCATATAAAGAATTCTTGCATTAGATCATCTGAGTTAGGGTTTAAGAAGGAAGGAAGAAGTGACAATGCTTTTGAAAAAGAGAACAGAACTGCTGTCACACTTTCCACAGGCTGAAGGGGCTGGACAGCAACCGAAGAGAAGGAAGAGAGAGAGAGGAACAATTTACTCTGATAACCACCTGGTCTAGGAGTGAGAGTAGCTGGAGGGAAAAGTTGCTTAATATGTAAACAACTATAGGATGGCTGCAAGCATGGAGTGAGAGTGAGCAGGTTGCTGAGGTATAAGACCCAAGGGCCGAGAGGGAGGCAGGTGGCCTCACTGACTGCTGAAGCTCAGAGTGGTGGAGATATTCCTGGGGTGGATACAGCCCTTATTTTCTAAGATGGAATGGCCCATTCTCAGTTCAAACTTGGCACTGTGAAAGTTTCCAGGGTTTGCAGAAGTCATAACACAGTGTACTTTCATTTATAAGAAAAACATACTTTGATTAAGCAGCAGGTTGGACTGTGTGCATGTATCAATAATACATGGGGGGATTTCCCCAGAATATTTGGTATTCCAAGGCCTTCAATCCACACTGCCATTGCCTTCTATCTGTATCATCAGTACTCAATGTTGAAGTTCTCCTTATGTCTGCTTCTGGGTTTCTTCATGTTTTCTGGAGATGAGAATTACCTCAAAAGCAAGACAGGTTGTCAGAGTTGCACAAAAACACAGTAATACCAGACTCTGGATATAAATATTAATTTTCACAAACCTAGCGGAAATAAAAAGAAGTTGTCCCTTTTCATACTTTTCCACAGAATCACAGAATCATTTAGACCGGAAAAAAAAAAACCTTTAGGGTCATCACATCCACCATTAACCTAACACTGCCATAACTCTGAACATTCCAGCTCTTCCTATCATACTGTAGCTCATGCTGAAATTTACACATTAATTTACATGTACTAGGCTACTACACATAAAAAGAAAAAAAAAAGAAAGAAAAAGATGAAAAAGAAGAAAGGAAGGTGACAGTTGTTACTGCTTTTCATAGTGCTCGAAAGTGCAAAACTGACATGCTTAAAAAATAAGTCTGGTAAAAAAAAATTAAACAATACATGAACCATAAATTTTATCCATAAAATGCACTGATAGAAAATTATGAAGACCTACTGTTGCAGTTCCAAAATAGGGTCCACTTAGGAAGTGTTTATCCCAGTGGAGAAAAACCATTGTCAGTAGGCCATATGACAAAAATACTCAGGCTACTCAAAAGCCTGAACATACCAGTAAATCCTATGAACTGCAGACAGAAGTTCCATTAGTCCATCTTGAAATACTCAGGTATTACAGCAATACTTGTGAGTGCTTTAGGAACCAAGTGAGAGTAAGAGACATTTCCTGCCAAAATAGGTCTTTCCCCTGATATTTCTTACTATAAGTTTAAATGTCTTAAAGGTTTGAGGATGGACCTTTTTGACTTTTTTAAGAAAGCCCTTCCACAATTGTGATCGCAATGTCAGGTAGTTGTTATTGATCTAAACTGTCTCTTTTTATATCCCATTACATCAAGTTGCATTTCCTTTGGCACATTTTACATGCAGTACCAAGACTGTATTATACTAATAAATGCAAAGAATTTAACAACATTTTTGCTGTCCCCCAGGTACTCGCATCATTCCTGTTTCTGTAGGTGGCTACCATATTGCCATTACTTATTATTCAAACAAACTATAGAGAATCATAGAATCACAGAATCATCAAGGGTTGGTGGAGACCTTCAAGATCATTTAGACAACTGTAACCATAATCACCCCTAAACCATATACACAAGTGCCACATCCAGATGTCTCTTGAACACTTCCAGAGACAGTGACTCCAACATCTCCCTAGGCAACTCACTCTGATGCCTCACCACTCTTTCATTGAAAATATTTTTTCTAATATCTAATCTGAACCTGGCACAAGCTTAAGGCCATTTCCTCTCATTCTTTCCCTTTGAGACATGGCTGAACAAACTTCCATCTCTTTTCAGGTAGTTGTGGAGAGTGATAAGGTCTTCCCTGAGCCTTGTCTTTTCTCCAGACTAAGCAACCCCAGTTTTGTCAGCTGCTCCTCAAAGCACATGTTTTCTAGACCTTTCATGAGCTTAGCTGCCCTTCTCTGGTCACGGTCCAGCCCCTCAATGTTCTTTTTGAAGTGGCAGGCCCAAAAACTGAACACAGTATTCAAGCTGTGGCCTTGTCAGAGGAATAAACACTTATGTATAGCCCTGCTGGCCACACTGTTCTTGATACAGGCCAAGATGTCATTTGCTTTGTTGACCACCTGGGCACACTGCTGGCTCATGTTCAGGTGCCTGTCAACCAGCACCCCCAAGTCCCTTTCTGCTCAGCAGCTCTCAGACTCTTTCTCCCAGCTGTAGCACTGTATGGGGTTGTTGCGATCCAAGTGCAGGACCCAGCATTTTCTCTGTTGCACTTCATGCAAGTGTCTTCAGCATTTGCAGGTTTTGCTTTTTCCCTTTCAGTCCTGTCTGACTACCCTCACTGACACCTGAAGGTGGATAACCAATGGCACATACATATTCCATCAGTTCTATCATCAGCATGTTACAAAGTGTCCCAACTTCACGATCTGTTACCTTCTCTAAGCAGATGGTAATACTTCTCATGGGGTGAGAACAAACATCTTGCCGGTCCTTAGGTTTGTCGATTTGCTGATACCATGGAGTAGGTAAATAAATGTAAGTAAAATGACAAAGCAATTGAGCCTCTACTGTGTGCTTGCTTGATGTTCATGTAAAAAAATCACCTGTGTATATAATGATGTTCTTTAGCTCCTTCTCCTCACTATTCTTACCTTCAATTCAGCCCAGGTTCAGGATTCTGACACATTTGTAGTAGTATCTTGACCCCAGAAGTTGTTTTGAAGCATACAGCATAAAACAAAGCACTGTCACTCCCCAGAGCAGATATGGGAGTTTAGGGGCAGCTGCTAAGTCAAGAAATAAGTCTGAGAATCACCACCCCAGAGTGGCTGCTTCGAAGCTTAAGCATTATTGAAGGGAAACAGCCCTATTGCAGGGGCAATCATTCCCTCTATCCCAAATCATGTCCCTCTCCATGGACTACAGTTGGAGCCTGAATAAGAACAGGTAACCCTAAATCATGACAAGAAGCACTCCCTATGTGACTGACTTTCCCCAACAAAACAAATAAAAAAATTAGTCCTCTAACGATGCAGGTGTAACTTTCCACTTGTACAGAATAACTTTCTTCCATTGCAAACTGGACTTCTATGCTTTCTGACTAGTCAACCAGATAAAAATGAAAAAAGCTTACACTTCTGAGGAACAAGCCCAAAGCAATATTCCAAGCATGAAATGGCAGAAATTTTCTGTACCTTACAGCAATACAGTTTTTCTGACAATTGGGAATCAGGGGGCACTATTCCTGCAGTTTATTTCACTTAACTTGGCCAGCCACTTTGAAATCTTCCTCTACAATCATTTCATCACTCTCACACTATGTTAGCTATGGTTCCCCCTCTAAATCAGCCCCTCAAAAGGGTCATCAATTGCTAGATTTTCATGAGATATGAAGGTATAAAACTCTTCAGCCACCAACATAATGAACAGTATCATATACTGCACACGCTACATGGCAGCTTCAGGGTCTTGAAATTGTTAGGTGTTGTAGCTACAAGTTCTATGCAAATATATGTAATAAGTTAAAAGAATGGGGGGAGGGAAAAAAGTAATGACTCCTTTCTGTCAAAACTAAAAAAACACCAGCAACTGAACAATTTTTATGCAATCATACATTTAAACATCATCTATAACAAAAGCATCACAGAGGGAATCTCACCAACATCAATGCTGGAGTAAAATACTCATCTCTCTGCATTGTTGCTCTATCTGCCTCACCACAAGAAATATTCTGGTTTAAATTATTTTTAGTATAAAGGAAACAAATCTGGGCTTGTATTGAGTTTAAAATATTTCATGCAACAATCTCAGTTTTCCCATGTGTGTGCTTTTACCAAGCATTCTAACATATATACCAAGATTCTAATATATATATATAAGCCTCCAGTGAACTTAGTATGACTTGTATGTTTGGTAAATGAAAAAGGAAAGGTCTTGGCTCTCTGCAAATTGCTATACTGGATTATTAGCTACAGAAGTAGTCATGTTTACTGTTTGTTCAGCAATTGAGTGCAGAAGAAAAAACTAACAATAGAAAAGTAAAATAAATTTTTAAATCAAATCAAAATAAAGGTCTGTGTAATGAAAAAATATTTATTTAACTTCAAATAAGATCTTAATTAACCAGATGCTACTACAGTTGCAGTGGCACATGAAGTTTCTCATAAAGCTGATAAAGACATGGATTTTATGTCTTTTTTAACTCCAGTTTTTTCTTTGGATAACAACCCATTCCCTAGAAAGGGTTTCTGTGACTCCTAATGAAGACCGTGGCACAAACATGGCATAAACATGGCATGGGGTTCAGGAGCATATTGGGTCCACAGAATGAACACAGTTTATAATAATGCCTTCCTTTCCTTTTCTTCTTTTGAAGAACAACTAAAACCATTTAATTACTAAGTTTGACCATATAGGCAACATTTTAACACATTCCTGTTCAAATCCCTGCCTTGGAAATAGAACTGGAAAGGTCAAGGTCTGTGGGGGGAAATGAGAATGAGCCTCTGAGTTTCAGGAAATTAAGAAGAATATTATGAAAAGATGAGGAGGTTGGTTAAAAAAATAAGGTAAAAGAATCAGTTTTCTGGCCTGCCTAATTCAGATAGCATTGCTGTTATGAGGATGAATAAGGGGTTGTGCTATTATAACACATATGGAAGACAGAAGGATGGGTTATCTGACAAAAAAGTCAAGAGAAGAGGATGGGAGTCTGAAAAACAACCTCATGAGAGTCAGGAAGAACCTACTGACTACCCACCATATCAGCAAAGCTGACCATATAAAACTCACATGAAAGGGACTACAGATGTTACCCCTGAGTGGGAATCTTGGGCGATTTTCATTGAGAGTCTCGTGGTTTTTTCTTAAAGGAATGAAGAAGCACAGCAAAATAATGAAGATCAAGAACTAGTGCTGTGTCAAAATGATAGTAATAGGAAAACATTGGAATGACTACTGATTGAATGGGTATACGCTTTGTGGATCAGCGAATCCATACAGAAGTGTTAATCAAACTGAAATGAATGATAAAAGGGCTGATGAGATGAGCTTTAAATTAAGGAGTACAGGGGCAATTCAGAAAGAGATTTGCCTTGTTTGCATTAGCTTGGTTATTCAGTTTGGAGAGAAAAAGGAAAACATATGAAGCTCTACAAGCAGGTGAAAGCCTATGTATGCATGGCTGTAGTTTACTGGAAGAGGAAAATGAGTAAGAAACAATATAACAGGAGAAGAAGGATTATCAGAGAAAATTTGAAAGTACAATAAGGGGAATGAAAATATTAATGTTGATGAGAACAGTAAATATGCAATCAAAACAGATAATGAAAGGAATAAGCCAGCCAAGCCTACACAGTTGAAAGGAAGGTAGATTTGCTAGTTTCTAAAGGAAGTAAGTGAACTGCTGAAAGGCAAAGGCAACAAAACGGAGTTATTAAAACTACTGACACAGACCTCAAAGTAGCTAGTGTAAGCATAATAAAAATAGTAGGGCAAACCTGGCAGGAGCAAAAAGCATTATGGAAAGTTGCCATGAATGAAAGATACATTTTTCCCATGAAAGACAGCAATATTATACTGTAAGATAGCACTGTAATTTATTGACATGACAGTACATGAGAAGGTGTAACATGAATAAAGGATAATCCCAGATCTGAATGAATACATCCATTTGCATCCAAAGTTTAAATAAGTCTTCCAATTCTTCTTTGTGCTAAGAAAAAAACACAACTCTCAGACAAAATACTTAATTCTAATCACTTGAGTTCAGTTCCTTTTCAGCCTTGGTGTTCTGGCTGGAAACTAGGTTTCATTACTTTTTATATTAAAGATCACTATCTAAAGTAGCTAAGTAGTGTTTAGAGATCTGTGTGAAAAGTGATGGGAAGCACTGAAGAGAAAGGCATTCTCTCATCTTATTACTCAGTCTGTGGTATTGCCAACCAGAAAGGCAGCAGAGTTGTTAGGGGCTGGTAATGATGTGGTTCCCATCTCATGGAGAGCCCAACAGGGATGAGCCCCAGACATGCATCTAAAGACTAAAGCATCTACTTGGCTAACAATTTAGAAATATTTCTGAGGCTGGACTATTCATTTTTTTTCTCCCTCTTCCAGAGGGAGAAAGCTACAATTTTAAGATTTCATTGATCCCAAGCTGATCTGACTTAAAACCCTCTCTGGTTCAAAGACCATTCTGATTCCTTTGGTCAGTCTCCCTTTTGCAGCGAACTAATGCACAAAACTTAGCAGAACTTTCTATGGCTTTTGAAACCTTGACCACATGTTTTCCCTCACACATTTTTAGATTTCAGCAGAATACACAGAGCACCATTTCAGTAGTGTTTTCTCTGATGAAGTCTAGATGGTAGTTGAGGTGACTTAAGGCAATTAGTCCCAGAGTCTGCTCTTCTGGTTTAACACCTTTCCAAGGGACAGTAACTGGAGCACAGCTTTCCTGTTTTCAGCTGGCATATCTCTGACTCTGGCACCATTCAATGTGTGCTGAAGTTGACGTAGAAAGTACAGGACTTGGTTATGAAGGCTAGAGGGAAAGGTCAGCAGACTAGAGAAATTATAAAAATCACATTCTATGTTTAAATAAAAAGGACTATATGTGCTCTTCATAAAAACTCAGAAGATTTAAGAAAACAAAACCAACAAGGACACCACCACAACCAGCTTGGTCTTGAATACATAATTTAGCATTTTAAACTTTAAATGGATTATTTTACTTCTGATTATCAAAACTAGGTTGTGACATCTCATCCATTTAGCAAAAACTCGGCGGGGAGGGGGAAGGGGGAACTGCCAAAACACAAAACCAAAAAGTGATATCCATTTCATCAGAACATGGTGAGTATCACCACTATGAAGACACTTTTGGGCATTGCTTTTCAATACTTCCTCAAACGACACAATTAAATCCCTGTCACTCAGCAGTTAAACTTAAATTTTCAGATTACTGCAGTATTTTATTTCTAGCCTCTTATGAACCAAAATTCCTAAACATATTGGGCAGTGCTAGTCAACAGAGTACTACAAAACATCAATGCAGTTTTTAAGTGGATTTTACTTCATACACTTTGAAATAAATACATAAATAAGGAAAACTATGCCACACAGAATAATTTGCTAAGTGAATCTTACAGACAGGTAGTGCAAAGTTCACTAAATAATCCCTTTTCAAAGGGGTTGACACAACACAACATTGGAAAAATGTTTAAGCAGCAATTCGGAAAAATTAATATTTGTATAATCTTACTTTTTTATTATAATCCTAATTGCAACATGGGAAAACCTCTGAAGTCGAAAGTAACTTTAAAAAGTGGAGAAAAAGTAAACTTTAATGAAATATACACTTTGTCTTTAGAAAAAAATTTATGAGTTGCAGAGCAATAAAGGAGAAAGAATATGCTTGTTTATTAAGGTATAATTCATGATCAATAATATTGGAAATGATCCTGCACTTGCTCTTTCAGAGATATTTCAGCTTTGCAGCCTCTAATCTTAAATATAATGATTTCTTGACAAGTATAATGAAGTAGTCAAAATTCATTTCCAGGGAAAAATTATTTTAAAGGTGAAAACAAGGCTACAGACCTTTACAGGACCTGAACTTGCTGGTGGTGTAACACAATTCTTTGCCAGAGGGAAAAGGAATGGGACAAATGATTGTATCAGTGCTGATACCGCTTTATTTTTACCATTTCATCTTTTGTAATAGTTTAGAACAACCCTAAAGCAAGATGGATTCAGAATACTGTTTAGACCTCAGAGATAACTTCTTCTGCCAAATAATACAATGAGAAAATAATGAGATACACATTCAAAAAAAGATATTTTGTTTAAATACTTTTCGAAGACCTTTTATATGTTTTTAGGTTCAGCCCAGAAATGTAGGTGCTAAAAATTAGCACTCTAAAAGCACAAAAGGAACAAGCAGGACTAGACTTGTCATGCAAAAACCCTTCCTTAAAAAAAAATCAGCAATGACCAAGTAGTCAGTTTAAATTTGCTGAAGAATGAATGGTTTCAATTTCAGTCTGTATTTCCAGGGACTGAAAAGCCTTTGTGTGTAATTTGTCAGTTACAGCTGAATAGGTGTCAAACAAAGAAGTTCGTCTGGAGGGTGCATAAGTTATTAATGACTCCTATGCAAATTATTACAAAAGTAGGCTTCTTTTAATTAAAAAAAATACATTAAACAGATACTGTATTTTTTTCCTGTGTTTTGTCATGATTGTTTGGGTCTAACAGCGGATTTCAGGATTTCAAGTTCTAAACCAGATTTTTGCCCACATCTTGTGAAAGATCTGCATTCACCTTTCAGAGTAACTGATCCTCAAAACCTTATTCATATGAACAGATTAAACTTTCCTTTGCTGGTATTCTTGCTTTTAACACAAAGCTCAGCAAGCCTTTCAAATGATAGAAAACTGTGCATGTATATGAGGTGAATGTCTTCACTTCCCACACCAACTCTGTGCCTTCCAAAATGTCTTTTCTTCTTTTTCACTCTTTTTTCTTTCTATATTCCCATGCATTGCTACATATTTTTTCCTGTTTTTATCTTACGCTTCGACTTTAATGCCAATTTCCCAGTATTTTGCTTATACTTGAAAATGCTTTTCTTTCTTCCTGTAAATTATCTCTTTTCAACCCAAACTTTTCTGAGAGCACACCACTTGTATGAATTAGATTTTAACCCTCTATATGTTTATCATGTGTGTTGAAGCTGAATCATTTGTATTTGATTTACACAGCAGGCTTCATGAGTCTACTCTTTCGTGTATTTGCAACAGCCATCATTCTGATCAGAAAACCTGGGCCTGAATCAGTCATCTCCAGTAAAGAACAAGAGTCATGACTCTCTAAGCTGAGTTAACTCCACACCTATGCCTGTGACTAATTCACAGTGTTGGTCCTTTGAATTCAGTTGGGCATCTGGAACACATTCCACATGCCACTGGTGTCTGAAGACATACCTCTTCAATACTTACTGAAACATCAAGTGCATTATTTATCATACTCCACAAAGAATAACAAAAATACATGTCTACTACAGAATACACAACTACAGAGCAGGACAATAGGCTGAGCATTAAGAAGAACAGAGTAATTGGGAAAAAAATGCTTTCAGAAATAAGTGTATTTTGTAGGCTGGTTGGGCAATTCAAATATACACAGCATAGCAGTGAGTTAACTCCCAGCTGTTTCTGTTGCTGTGACCTTTTCACTGTGTCAGCATTAGAATAATCATTCAAATTCAAGATTTTTTTATGTTAATGCTCTGCTTAGTTTATCACAGTAGATTTCAACAATTAAGGCTTTTTTCTTTAAGTACATCGTTGAAAGGTGTACCGGCTCTTAAGCATTAAGATATTCCCATGATCTTCTAACAACTTTACAACAAAAATCCACCAAAACACCACTATTAAAAAGGTAAGTGTGAGCCTAACATCTAAGGGTGACCTCTTCTGAAAGCAAGAGCTACTTCACAGTATAAAACCCTTTCACATCAGCTGCATCCTGAACTTTCAGTCATCAAAGTCAGACTAGTTACGTTTCACTAGCCCTGAGTCAGTGAAGATTGAGGCAAAGACAGCAGTGAGCAATTCAGCCACATCTGTCTGCTGTTACTGGTTCTCCCACCCCATCTAGCAACAGGCCCATATTGTTCTCATTTAGTCCTTTATTACTAATATAGTGGTAGAAACTCTGCTTGATGCCTTGACAAGTCTCAATCCCTGTTGAGTGCTGCTTTTCCTCAAATCCTCCTACATGCCTGGACAATATTTCTAATTTCCTCTTTTGAATCCTGTCCCTTTTTCCACTTCTCCTCTCCTGTTATTTTGAAGTACTCATTTCAATTACATAAACAGTAACTGCAAAAAGAAAAAGAAAAAAAAACAGTTAACAATTTTGACTGTCTGGACCGAGGAATTGGTTCATCCAGACATAGGCCCTTTTATGGGACTGAATTTTGTGCACTACCAATAATTGTTATGCCTCATGAAACTTGACAGGTGGGTATCTCAGTTTTATTTCTCTATCCCTTAAGTTAGTATTTTTGCCTCATATGGACATTATCTCAGATATTACAAGCATTGCAATTCAAAATCATACTTTCAGAAGGTGGGATAAATCTGCACTTTTTATCTGTCTGTATAATTCAGTATTACCATAGATAGTTTAAGTGAAGGCAATCATTTAAATGAAAGCAAAACACAGACAGCCTCTGGAAGAATAGCTGTCCCCTCCTTTTTGTAACCTACCAACTTGGACTCTGCATAAACAAATATTCTTTTATGTGTATCTAGAGTCATGAAGACTCCTAAAGGACTCAATGCCATACACGTATTAACCTGTGCAACCACATGTTACAAGAAAGAAGCACTTCCCATTTGTTGGAGAACTCAACCAAGAAGTGCCCGTTGAGTTCAATTGACTGGCCACATGGTGGATATTTGGGTTTTTCTAATTGCCCCACTGGCTAAATCCACTTATGCCTTAGGTTGGTCAGCAGAAGACATTCCAGGCAGACCTTCTCCCAAGACCCTGACCAAAAACATTGTTTGGTTTTTTTCCAACATCATAAATTAATTAGTACTACCTTTACCAAGTTTCTTTAATTCTCCTAAATTGATGTGATGATATTTTTTGATAATTTCAGATTGAACCTTATTCCTTTTTGACAAAAGAAATCCTAATCTGGTATTCACCTTGCCAGAGAAGATCACAAAGGGTGTAAGCTTTCCCCCTCTTCCCCTAATCCTACTAATTTTGCCCTTGCACAGGCACTGATGTACCACTGAATAGTTCTTTCTGCCTGTTTTATTCACTTGTAAGTACGGTGGCTGCTTAGTGTTGCACCAAAGTTATACCATTGTGCCATTGTTCAGTTTTTCTTTTGTACAACATTTGCATTATCTTCATTACACATTATTTGCCACAAGTAACACAGCCTCATAACTTCAAGTGCATTATACTCATGCATATAACCAACAGCTGCATTTTCTTCTCTGTTGCTCTAATGCTCTTCCCTCTCTACCCTTACCAAATTACATAGTCTATGTCTATATATATGACGATACAGGTATCACATGCCAAAACATTTATTTCTGGATTCAAGCTTGACAGTAAGTATATTATAAACTGAATGTTGCAAATCACAAGAGTTTTGTTATGGTGCTTGAAATATAACAACTATATCACATATGAAAGGATAAATGAACAGAGATGCTTGGCAGAACAAAGTGAATTACCATTGCAATGATTATTTGTACAGCACCAAAACTGATTCTTTGTAGACCTCTTAGGTGTAATGTCTTGGATACAATGAAACACTGTGAAAAATTTAGTGCAGTGCAGGAGCAGTATCAGAAGCACTGGTAGCATTACTGGTGCTGATACCAGCACTTAAAGTATTCTAAAATGGAGCTTTGAAAAGGAGCATGCAGAAGAGGCAACTTGGAGAATGAGAAGTGAAAGACTTTTGACAGCAAAAGGGTACCAGGACATAAAGTGCTCATTTGAAAGAAAGAGGGAGAATGGAAACAACTATTACACTGATCATTTAATGGAAAAAGCTGGCTGGACAATAGCCAGACAATAGCAGACAGACTCTACACAATACAGTATTCCAGTGGACCATTCCACGATATGGGCATGATAACACCATGACATTCAAGTTTCTGCACTAAAGGCTTTGACATACTTGAGATGAAAACGATACTTAGAGGAATCATGCAAAAGCCATGTGATACATTGTTTCAAGTAAATCTGAGCCACCAGACAGGGAAATGTGAATGCTACCCTAGAGGAGGTACTGCACTTATCTGTGCAGTAAAGTCACTGCCAAAGCAAGCACAAGTAAATAAACCTCCAAGAAAACTAGTAAACCATGATCTGTATCAGAAAAAGATATTTTGCTCAATAGCATAGCCCTTTCACAATATGCAAACAAATGTTGGTATG
>JAOXXN010000395.1:21113399-21143747 GCA_026770055.1 Myrmophylax atrothorax | reverse complement strand
CAAGTCACCTGACAATTCCAGGCCTAGTCTGGCCCCCAAAACCTAAATTTAGGCCCACCTAGGTGAACCCATAACATATATGTATCACTGCATGGATGGCACTGACTTGAGCAGAAAGCGTAAGTCAGAACTTATCCTTCTTCAGGGAATCCCAACCTTAGGACAGCTGGAGAGCCTAACACCTCCTGAAGCATCTTACACTGTTGAGGAAACTGTTTGACCTCCTGAAAAAAAAAAAACTGGACTAGGAAGACTTTACTGGAACAGTTTTTCATAAGGAATCCCTTTACTTTTCTCTCAAAACAAAGAGAAAACCAACCAACCAAAAAAAAATCCACCACGGCAGATCAAAGGGATCAAATTATGAGAAGGAGAAACTAGTGTGAAAAGCAGTACAGTGCTCTACTAATGCCTTACAAAGATTAATCAAAGGAAGATCCATCTACTCTTTCTTGTCCACAGGTGATGAGAGAGAAAAACATGCATGCCTATCATAAAAGGCTCCTGAGTCAAGATAAGGACAGGGAGAGAGCACTCACTGATTACCATCGCAGGCAAACCAGTTGTAGCTAGGGGAGTCTGGAAGGATCACAACCTCCTTCAGGAATCCATCTGCTCTGGCATGGAGTCCATCATGGGCTGCAGGTGAATCTCTGCTCCACTGTGGACCTCCATGGGCTGCAAGGGGACATCCTGAATCACCAGTGGCTG
The DNA here is from genome assembly GCA_026770055.1 of Myrmophylax atrothorax. Lineage (NCBI taxonomy): Eukaryota > Metazoa > Chordata > Aves > Passeriformes > Thamnophilidae > Myrmophylax > Myrmophylax atrothorax. Next base: position 21,143,036 of record JAOXXN010000395.1, on the reverse strand, counting down.
CAGGGCAGTCTCAGCACCAGCACCTGGAGCACATTGTCCTCCTGCTTCTTCACTCATCTTGGTGCCTGCAGACTTGTTTCTCGCATATTCTCACTCCTCTCTCATCTGGCTGTAGTTCCTGGTTTGCAGCAACTTCTTTCCCCCCTCTTAGCTGTGTTATCCCGGAGATGCCACCAGCGCACTCGGCCTTGGCCAGCAGGGGCTCTGCCTTGGAGCTGGCTGGTATTGGCTTTGGTGGACATAGGGGAAGCTTCTAGCAGCTTCTCACAGAAACCCCCTCTGTAACACCTTGGCTACAAAAATCTTGCCTCACTAACCTCATACACATTGAGGGGCAGTCCCATGGTGTAATGGAGAGCACTCTGGACTCTGAATCCCAAGGACCTGAGTTCGAATCTCAGTGGAGACTGTCTCCCTGGGCAGTTCAATGCCTCCCTGCTATCCAATCCCGTCAGATCTTGGATGCTCAGCAGGGTCAGCCCCGGTTAGTACCGGGTGCTGTGACAGTCCCGAGGACTTCCCTGTCACTGTCGAAGCTCGCTCGGCCATGGCAGATGGACCTTAGGAGTTAAACGGTGGGGCCAGTTCTGCACATGCTGTGCTTGAGCAGAGCTCTTCCCAAATCTTCGTTTGCAAAGTGTAGCCATACATATACAACCTCATACACATATTTAACCCCACCATGCCTTCTCTATAGCTCAGAGAAAAGCTGAGCTGGTTTCACATATTTTCTTCTGAAACTTTGACAGCTCTCTGCTTGGCTTAGGGTTTTATTAAGCTGTAAAGTACTTTCTCTAATCAGAGTGGGGAATACTGTTGACAGTGGACTTAGTTTTATGAGGAAACATTTAAAAAGCCATCCTGACATTCAAAAGACATAAATGTTAGTACAAATTGAACTGCAGCACTCTGCACTTCTCATTTGTTTTGTGAGGCACTCTGAGACGATTTGCCTGGGGAAATGAAGCAATAACATCTGAAGGCCTGATTTTTCAGAGACGTTAAGACATATAGCTCCAGATGTTGTCACAGAAATCCACGGTGCTCACTGGTTCTGAAAATTGGGCTGCGGATGATAAAGCCTTACGTTGTGCTTGTCTAAAAGGTACATAGCAGAGGACAAAAAGTAACTATGGTGCTTTAAAAATAAACCTTGTCTTGCCTCCCCTACTAGTGTAAAATTATGAATGACTTTACAGCTGAAATTAAAACTTGAGGAAGTAAATTTGTCTAAGCTTTCTTTTCATTTCTAGCAATTGATAGAACAGGCCTTCAGTTACACCTCAGAGATTTACAAGGAAAAAGTCTTCAATTAATAACGGAATTCTGCCAAAACTTCATAAGCTGTTGCCCTGGAAATGCAGGACTTTACTATGGTCTGCAAACTTTACTATGGCCTACTATATAGCTCAAATTACTCTAACTTGAGCTATATAAGCTCCCTAGTCTTGCAAAACCCTGTCTTGCTTTGACATACTGCAGTCTTCTGTGTACATTATGTCCTGTATGCATCAAAGAGCATGAGGGTGTATATTTTTCATTCTATAGAGTACAAATAGACACAGAGACAAGGGTATTCTTACTAGTAAAAAGTACTTCTAAACATCTACCTTTGCTTTTTAAGTGTTATCAGTAGGCAAAACACATTCAATCTATGTTTTCATCACAAAAAACCAAAGTTTGCTTCTAGGCATATGAAAAAAGTGATTTTCATTCTATCAATGGGTAAGGAATTTCCCTGAGTTGTAAAACAAAAGGTTGTTCTTTGCATCACTGTTAGTAACAACACTTTGCAGACTTCTGACACCTATTACCTCTTAGTAGGTCCATTCAAGACTGCCACTGTTAGGTATGTCAGCATTTCCCTTTAAGTCTTTCTTCAAAAGTCTCAAGTCTGGTAAAATGGTTCAAATTATTGCTCTCTTTTGAGCAAGTAAATCTTCATAAGACTGACCACCCTCTCAGTAAAGAAATGCTTCCAAATATCAAGTCTAAATCTCTCCTACAAGGTTAAAACCCAGGTCATTAAATTAAAAGTTTGTCTCTTGACTTAAGAAGGTGACCAGGCACATTTGTTTAAACGTTGACCACTACCATGGTTAATTTGAAATATTTAGGATTGTTTTTGCTATTGTTTATCTAGCCTCCAGTTCATCATACACGAAGAAAATAACTAAGTACTTGTACTGCATAACTTGAGTTCTGAGGAGAGAGAGAATGATCTGAGCACTGCAGAAGGACAGCCTCTCTGCAGTCAGGAGCTCAGAACAACCACAGTGACCCCACAGCAGTCCTTGGTATTTCAAGCACAAGGTTTGTGCCTGGGGTGAGTGACAGCAAGCCTTTTCTCGTGTATGCCAGAGGTCAGACCAGCATCCTGAACACCTTGAGGTGATTTCAAATGCTTTTTTCCTATTTTCATTACGCAGAAATGAATTGTCTGTTTCTGTGCTGGCATCTAGCATTTGTCCTGGGGAAACATTAGTGTCAAACTATCTGCTTCAGAAATAATGACTTAAGATGTGACTGCACACTACTTACATGTTGGCACCTCTCAAATAGGTGGGAATGCAGATAGGGAATGTACTCTTACCTGCACTGCAATACACAGGATGTCAGTTTAGTTTAAGCCACCATATAACAGCAGGTAAGAAGTCACTTCATAGCCCAGCTTACAGCTGGGGGTGGCAAGTCCTTCAGAACTGCTACAGCATGGCATGTTTGAGGAGTGGTCAGCATATGAAGACAGTGAATAGTCCATGAGAGTTTGCAGAGTTCAAATGCAGACTTTGCTGTAAAACAAGAATTTGTCTATATATGTACTGTGTGGCACAGATAACATGAAGGCTACTGAAGATATTAAAAGATAGAACCATGTTAAAAAGTTGCCATTTAGGATTTCTAAATCATACTTTTTCTTTTTTTTTTTTTTAAGTAGCTTTGATTTAAAACCAGAAAGAAAGAACACTTAGAGGAGGAAGAATAAAAAAAGGTGCGATGAGAATCAACAAGAATAAATAAGATTTCAGTTGCAGTACTTTTGCTTGTAGGCAATTACTGTCAGATATCATCAACACTTAGGAGAAAAAAATAATGCTTTAAGAGAAAATGTTGCCTGCTTCATTTCCTGCTTTTTGCATAATGACTGACTCTTTCTTCCCTTTAGTTTCTTCTAATTACTACATCTGCAGTAGCAAACAGTAAATTCTCTTTTCATTTCATTTGCTCTTATGACATTTGAGGTCAAATCTAACAAAATCTCAGGCTCTGTCCTAGAATGAAATTAAAATATAAATGCTTTGGAGAATCTGTGTCTCAAAGGCAGGTCTCTCTTTACTATTGCTATTGCCTAAATTATTTTGTTCTTGAATTAAACTATATCCATCCAAAATGAAACATCAAAAAAAATTGCTTTCCTTCTGTTATTCAATCCAGATCATGAGATTCAGACCCAGCTTATACAGTGCCCTGTAAATTCAAAAACTAGAAATAACTATTGGATTTTTGCTTGTTAACATGTTGGAGAAACTCAAAACTGAATTTCATTGAATTAAAAGGCACAAACTAAAAAACATTCTGGTTTGAAACATACATGTAGCTTCTTTTCGTTCTTCTATATTTAAAGATCTTAAAACTAATTTTTATGTTTGTGAAAACTGTATGAATTTTGCAAGTATATCTGTTTCCAAGTGTCTAATAATTTTAAGTATTAAAAGAAAAATATTAATACAGTTCAACTGCCAACTGAACATAAAGAAGAGTGTTTGTGTATTTTTAAACTTTTACAATCTGTGTGCTGCAATATATTTCAGCTCCTAAAATAACAGCACTTTGGTTTAATGTGTGCTGCATGAATGTAAAAAGGATGGCACACAGCACTAGGATATCAACTGCCTACTTGGAGGATGATTAATTTAAGATAAATACATGCCTGGCTTCAGCTTCACTGATTGTATTTCCTATCCCAAGCTGCAGAACGAGTGTTTCCACTCAGATGCTGTAAAACATATGCAGAAATCATTCTTTTCTACTCACAAACCACAGTGCATTACAGATTTAATCTTGCTTTTCTGTACTCGTTGGCTGAATTTAATTTTACTTCTGCCATCAACCTAATAGGCAAAAAATGTTTCCTATTTATTTTAATACATAAAACTTTAAACTCATGTTATTCTGATTTCATCTCACTTCAATTTCTTGGTTTGCGGGCAAATAACAAAAAGCTTGACTCTGTCTACAAGTTCATAATGGAATCACTTGGAAGAAATACCAAAAAAAAAAAAAAAAAAGAAAGATATTACAACATAGCTAACTGAAAAAAATATCTGGTTTCATAATGATCATGGCACTTACCAGACATGAAAAATGCATAAAGACACGGAAAAAAGATCTTGCCTTTTTTTTTTTCAATGCTAAAAAAAAAGACTATGAATTTGCTCCATGGCAAAATATATTTTTTAAAAAGAAAAGCTAATGGCTCAGTCTTACGAGATTGCACATCCTTGAAAAACTTACCCTCTGGGTTTAAAGCAAACAGTCACAGAATGTGCTAAGTTGGAAGGGACCCACAAAGATCATTGAGTTGAACTCCTGGCCCTGCACAGGACCATCTCCAAGAGTCACACCATGTGCCTGAGCGTATCCACTCAGTAAAGTGTCCCTATGACTACAGGATCAATCCCACTCACAATAAACAATTAATTCACTCAGCCAGTCAGGGTGGACATGGAAGAGAAAAGAGGAAAGATAAGATGGGATCAGGCAAGGCTAGAACTTCATTCAGCACATAAGTAAGTTTGAGATCTAGCAAAAAAATGGGGGAAGATTCTTAAAACAAACAAAAGAAAACCAGACCAGTGTGCTGCTAGAAAAGCATGGTTATAATGGATTTACCACACAGAGCTCCTGGAGTGGATCTAAGAAACCAGGACAGGAGTAAGATGTCTAAGGGACAGGAGCATCTTTCTTATGAGGACAGGATGAGGGAGTAGTGCCTGTTCAGCCTCAAGAAGCGGCAACTGAGAAGGAACAATTTTGTGGTTCTAAGTGCTGGAGAGACACTCTTTGAAGGAGACTCCCTGACAAAGGAGCAGAGACACCCCTCAGGGACACTGATGCAGCCCATGGGCAACCCCACACAGGGACAAGGACACTCTCAAAGGCCTGTGGGCTGCAGATGACTCCCAGCAGGGCAGATGACCACCAGTAAGAAGGGAAAATTAGCTAGTAGAGACCTTTACACACATGATCACAATTTTTCTCATGCACCATCCCTTGCCTGTCTGGGGAAATTGAATTGGATGGAACATAGTGACCTGCAGTGAACATAAAAGAAGTAGAGACTAGGAAGAAGCAGACTGAGTGTTTAGCTTACATTGAGCTTAGTAGAGAGGAAGGACAGGTGTTCACTTAAGAGTTAGGTTGATAATGACCCTAAGCATGTCTTAGAGTAGGTTCTTCTAAAAGCTTATTAGTAATTACTGATTAGTAACCATATTCTCAACCACATCACTGGAGAGATTTTTGTACAACTAGAGATGAGTCACAGAATAGGAAAAAAAAAATCAAACTGGCCTTGAATCGTAGCAAATTCTCGTATCAGCCAATAGCACTAAGTCAGATAAGCATCCCTTGAGTTGTATGGAGAAAAAAAAGAAAAAAAGAAAAAAGAAAATAGGTCTATGTGCATTTTAATATTAAATTGCTTTTCTATTAGGCATATGGGTTCTTATAACTAACCTCAACATTTTTATTTCCTCTACATAAGCATTTAAAGCAGATGTAAATGATTCCAGTAAACAGCCTGGAAATTTGTCTACCCTATCACAAAAAAGACAACAATAAAGATGTGAATATTAGGAACCACCTATAGAGATGAGGGATGATTTTACTCCTCATTCTCATTTATCTCCTTTCCAACAGTATTCCAGTCAGGGGACCAGTTAGTGCTGCACAGTGATCTAGAGTTTTAAGCAGTTGTCCAAAAGAACCAACCAGCAATTCCTACACCACTTTATGTAAACTACTAGCATTTAGCAGATGATGAAAAACTTAACTGAAATTGCTTTTTCTAATGGAACAAAATATTTATTACACACAGTAATTTTTAATTATGTGCATGACTTTATTGTTTCTAGTGCTTTCTTTCAAACAGTGGAAACTGTACCTTGAAAACACCAATAGGTGGTTATGTTGCATCTGTTGTAAATCCTTGACAGTAAACAGTGTGAGAAGCAGCTCTTACCTTTACCAGGCAAAATTCTCTGGCTGAAAAGATTGAAAAGATTCCTAGTATGTTACCCTGTCTTAAAAGGTTGGATATTCTTCCTCTATATCATGCCTTACAAAGAACCAATAAAAGGACATTGAACAGTTCTCAACTTATGTCTGCAGGCAGACAGGGGCTACTTTCCCAACTCCACAGCAATTCAAAACCTTTTGAATATCCCTTACTGCTCTTCTCCTGCCTGGTACCTGCTACAAGTTACAGATTGTGTACAGCAGATTGACACACGCTCAGAGGAAATGTGTTCACAGTGCCAGTGCCAGTTTAACCCCAATCAGCAGCTCAGCCCCACACAGCCACTCGTTCACTCCCCTCACAGTGGGGGAGAGAATCGTAATAGTAAAAGTGAAAAAACTCATAGGTTGAGATAAAACCAGTTCAATAGGGAAAGCAAAAGCTGAACACGCAAGCAAAGCAAAATGAGGAATTAATTGACTATTTCCCATGGGCAGTCTAGTTGTTCGATCATCCCCAGGAAAACAGGGCTCCATCACACATAATAGTGATTTGGGAAGACAAATGCCGTAACTCTGAATATCCTTCCCTCTCTTCTTTCCCCAGTTTTATATGCTGACCGTGACACCATGTTATGGAATATCCCTTGGGTCAGTTGAGGTCAGCTGCCCTCCCAGGTTCCCATACACACCCAGCCCACCTGCTGGTGAGGTGAGAAGCAGAAGAGGCTTTGTGCAAGTACTGCACAGCAATGATAAAATACCCCTGAATTATCAACACTGCTCTCAGCACAAACTCCAAACACAACTCCACACTTGCTATTGTGAAGAAAATGAGCTCTACCCCAGCCAAACTAGCATATACAGTCAGGATGCTTTGCATATATGGATGTAACTAGCTACATGAAAACGAAAAAATGCCCACTACAACGGCCCAGCAGCAGCACCACATACTCTTTCACATGTTATGCAGGCACAAGTATGCCAGATTAAAAGACAGGTAACAATACTCTGATGTAAATTACATCACTAAGGTGCAAGCCACACTCTCCAAACTTAAGAGATAGTCATAATATTATTGAAAAACAGCAGTGACATCAACAGGGCTACAAGGGTATAAAACTGGAAAAAGCAAAGTGAGATTCTGGACATGTGTTTTCTATCTAGCCATCAGTTCATTTCTAAGAACCTAGTGACTACCAAATATCCCATCTTCAAGTATCCAGACCATTTGGTACAAAGAATTTTCCTTTTTTGTAACATTCAATATTCTGTACAGTCAGCAATTACATTTTTAAGTGATGAGTGAGTCCCTGTTTTGAGTCTTGTTTGAATGAGAAAAAAGTATAAAACATCACAGCAACATTTTTTTTCTCCTAGGAATCACTCAGACTTCAGCAATATAAGGAGGATACGCAGCTGGTAAGACTGTAGGAAAATGATAAGCTAAATTAGGAAATGTAGTACAAGCATAAATTACTTTATGATACAGCAAATGAAAAGTTGCCCTAAAACTTCACCCAAGTTAAAACCAAAAATGTAAAATTCAACATTCAGATGACTACTGACACTTAAAGTATGGCCTACATGAGTTTTCCTTCACAGCGTACATTTTAAAAATAATTTCTCAGAAATAAGTGCCTTAATGTAACTTAGATAATATGGAGAAGGAGTCATTTTAAAAAATAATAAAAAAAAATAATTAAAACAACAACAACAGCAAAATAAAAAACCAAAAACCAAACCAAAACAATACAGAATATAGCCATAGAAATATCTCCTGGTGCAGCTATACTTCACTTAATTCCATAAAATGGGATCTTCTAATGCACCAAACTGTCTCAAACATTTAAACCTGAAAGGAGGTTAAGATAATTAAGCAAATTGTAAAATATGTGTTGTGGTGTCGGGAAAGTATCAAGCACAAATTTCTGTAATATAATTACACACCTTGACACTGCATATACAAAATCAATTCCCACATATGTGTATATATAGAAAATTTTTAAATCTCTTACCATACAAGCTTGAAAGCAAAATTTTATTTGTCAGAAAATTTGCATGCAATTTTATAATTCAGATAATTTTTAGCTATATGCAAAACAACAAAAAAAAGATGTTTTAAAGTTTGTTTTAAAACATTTTTTCAAGCAGCTGATTTAAAGATCGGAGATAATTTGTCCTTAAAAAGAAATTATGGAGAATGCTAAAAGTAGCAATTAGGATTATATCAAAACTAATTATTTCTTGCATTGACTATGTGCTTCTAAGCAATGCTTTAACTTTTATTTGTGTCAGTAATACTATTGATTCAGTTAATGAATTTTATTTTCAAAAAGTAGAGCAAGATACCAAGAGAGTATCCCTAAAACTAGAGATAGACAGTATATGACAACCACCTGTAGGAGAATACACTTTTCTGAAGCAGAAAGTTGAATTCTGTAGCAGTGCAAGTGGATGGATCTGTACTGCTAGTGAGCTAAAGGAAGGAAGCAGGAAGACACAAAGTACATAGGGGCACAAGAGAGTCTTGCTGTTTATGCCTGTGTTATGATTTCTTTGGATTACTTCATTATTTCTTGGAGCCTTCCTTCTGCTCAGTGAGGCATTGGGACCCTGTACCTGCCAGTGTGCAGAAGGCAAAAAGTCTGTCCCAGAGCCACACAGAACCCAAGCCTGTTTGTTGCACATTTAACCAGCTCTGTGATTAATCATTTCCCAGTTTTTTACCGTCATGCACAACACAGAGGTCTCTAGACAGCTCACCTCTCAGGCAAGCCTGAAGCATGTGCCTGTACTGAATTTCAATTTCAGTCTGGTTTTACCAATTACTGTTTTCATGAAAAGCATTCTTACCATTTAAGCTGACTTCAGCAGCCTGCTGCTATTGATAACCTTTAATGTTTAGGACACAAAGAAGAAACATTTACTTACGGATTTCTAAGGCTCTCGTTAGTGATGGCCCAGGAATGTAACACTTAACAAAACAAGATGTTTCTGAGTATCTGCTTTACATCACAAAATGCTGAGTCACATTTTGCTCTCATTTACAAATGTGATACAGAAATGATTCATTGAGATCATCTGCATAGAAATAACGATTGAACTTCAGTTTTCAAAGCCAAGTCTTCCCCACACTCCAAACCACACCCATGGCAAATACATGATCCTGAGCTGTGACTGGTCTCCTCAGTAGCCAGTAAGTTCTCCTGACAAACCTGATTTCTGTTTTTGATTGCAAAAAAACCCTCAAACCCTGAAAGCTGTTTGCAATGAAAAATATTTATACCTCATTCTGTTGCAAGTAGAAGCCCACTGGAGGGTGTCCATAGCAAGGAAGGTTCAGTGCAGAATGCAGAGGCGAACCATGGGATAAAGCCATGAACTGTAGCCCATGATCACACTGCAGCTCTCCTTCCATGAAGCCTTAGGAAAAGGCTTCTGAAGAGCAGATCACATATCCTGATTCTTTGCTTACAAGTGTTTTTGCACAGACCAAATACCTCAGCACTCTGCATGGTCTGTAGTGTAATCATGCTATATCCACGTAAGCTGAACAGAGCTTATGGTCGACTATGGTTATATCTGAAGTCCATGAAAACTGTGGCTTGCTTCTTGAGTCCACACCACACATTTATACCATCTCCACGTATGTGTGCGGCAACACATACATGTCAATTCTAGTGAGTGACATTTAGACACTGTTGAACATGAGAAGAGTGCCTGAACCTCGGAGCCCATTGCTGCTGTGAATCAAAGACGCTTTGCCATCTCAGAAATTAGCTGCTTTTGAAGATAGCACATCCAGACAATGACATCTGTAGGTGCTGAGCCCACAACAAAGGCTGCAATGGAACCAAGTTGGTAAGTATTTATCTTTTACTCTGGAATTTGACTTGAAAAAGATGGTTGAGCAATTTAGAGTTCCAGTTTTCCAAGTTACTACAGATTAAAGACATGTGCAGTTACAGAAAAAAGTGCAAATCTAAAATCTCAGATTAGCATTAAAAAACAGATTGTTCTGGTTTGAATACTTTGGCAAAATGCCAAGTATAAACCAAAGTGACAAATCTCCTTCTTCCTGCTCCCCACCAAGAAAAGGGAGAGAAAAAAACCTGAAAAACTCAAACTTGAACTTAACTAGTTTATCCATTTACAGGAAAGAGGGAAAATTAAAAGTAAAATATAACACACACACACAAAAGTTAGAAATAACAAACAATAAACCCCGCTCTCCATCAAACACTAATCCCACAGTTTTAGCTACAAATCACCCAAGAGAACTCAAATCCCTGAGGGACAGACCCAAGCAGAGAGAAAACTATGAATAAACATTCTACTTTCTCAAGATAACATAGTGGGGAGCTGGCACTGGGCCTGGTCCTCCTGGGACAGCACAGTGTGTCTTCTCAGGACTCAGCCATGATCAAAGAGAGACAGAAACTCCTCCTCCCTCTCTTTTTATATTTGAGATGATGCTGGAATATGGTATGGAATACCATTGACCAGCAGAATTCAGTGTCAGCTGGCCTGACCCAGCTTGAGTCAGCTGATAATCCAAGGCCTGCTCTAAAACTTAAGCCTAAATCTAGGCCTAAAACTAAACACAGGACACAGATTCAGTGACATTAAAACAAAACAACAAACCAATGAAAAAACCCACAACACCCTAATCCCTACACAAACTCTTAAGTACCTTGAACAGAATTCTGGAGATTTTAAACCTTTCAACCAAAAGATAATAAGTACTGATCAATCTGTGCCTAGAACAACCAAAAATGTGTTTGAACTTAAAGATTGCCTAAAAGCAGTGCCAAGAGTTCTGAACTCCCTGAAGTCCCTGTTAGCCAGCACCAACCCCTTGGCTGAGTTCCCCATTTTACCAAAACAGGCACCATTTTTGGAAATGCCTGGAAGAACAGGCTTGTTCGGATCACAATAAACACACAGCAACATAGATTCATAAAATCAGAGAACGGCCTGGATTGAAAGGGACTTCAAAGATCACCTACTTCCAATATCCCTGCTGTGGACAGCAACACCTTTCAGTAGACCAGGTTGCTCAGAGTTCCATCCAGCCTGGCCATGAAACACGATTAGGCTTTTGCATTCAGAAATACACATAGAAAAGGAAAGCTTACACAAACCTCAGTGCTAAAAAAGCTTGTCCAAAAATTGTGAGCACCACATTCTGTGTCCTTTTAACTGTGGCCAAATCCCAAACCTAATCTACAACCTCCCACAGGTGCTCTAATCATCACACAGGTGTTCATACTTTAGAACTTTTTTCACTTTTTTTTTTTTTAAATCTTACAAACACCGTGAAGATGGAAAAGCTAGATGATGATTGCTGAATTTCTTCATCTTTAAAAGCACATAGGTACCTACTTCACAGAGGCACTGCAGGAATGCATTAGTTAAAGCACAGTGAATAGGCAAGAGCAGTATAAATGCCAAGTATGTTACTACTAGCAGTAGTAATAACAATACTTGACACTAGTATAGTGCCTTCCATCTGAGAATCACAAAACACTTTACAAAAATCAATTATTAAGATGCTGTGAGGTGCATAAGCATTATCTCCCTGTTACAGATGATGAAACATAGGCTCATATTGGTCAATTGAATCGCTAAAGTTATCCAGGAGGCAGGCATAGAATCACAATAGATAGTGCTCATAAGACCTCCTCTGTCATCTCTAACTAACAGGAATTCTTCTTTCCAATGTGTCACTTATTTGCTCTCACTTATCATTGTTGTGAGCTGCCTTCTACAAGTAGTTTTCATTACCTTTCCTATCATTATAAATGACAGAGTTAAGGACATTACAGTAGAAAATATACCCCTGTCCCTTCATTTGCAGGATAGGTTCACACAGCATTACATGAATAATCCATTTACATGTTGTAATACCCATTAATATTTACCCTCCTTATTCTTTTTTACTGTTTCAGTGAAGAAATAAAGTATAGCCTATCACAAAAAAATAATTAATATGGTAGGTTTTACAAAACCAGAAGCCATAAATAAAACTAACTGTACTCTTTATGATCCTAAAAACTGACAGCCAGATTTTGTTATCCTTACCTATGCTTAGTAACATTGTTTCTTGAAAGAAGTACCTCTGATTAGAGGAAGATTCCTTAATGCTATTTATTCACTTATTCTCATGCAAACACTGCACAATCTAGTTACTTTCTCTTTTGCTCACTGAAGAGACGGTGAGTTTTATTTCATTTCTTTAGTAACATGAAATCATGCCTATATGGTCAGGAACGATCACATGCCACCCCTCTGTAAGATCTCAGCCCTCAAGCTGCTCACAGATTCCCACTGTTAAATGCACCTGCATAAGTGAGTCCAAGCTGCGACTCCAACTTCAGAGCTCAGGCACAGCCCAAGGCTGAGGACGACTCGTGTTGAATGGTCCCAGCCTGGGACTGCACCTCACCTTGGTAACTCACAACCACTGATGTAAGACTGACTACTGCACTAATTATTCTGCATAATACATAAAGCTCTCAGTGGCCTGCAACTTTTACACTGTCTTGACCTTAATACTGGTGACTACCACCTCAGTTCTGACAGAATTTTCTCCTTCATTAACAAGGTTGATGTATTATTATTTTTTTCAAAAGTCAAGTACTAGCTAGATATTTAAGTGCGTGAAGAGCTTCACAGACTGGAAAAGGAAGAAATCTCATTAAAATTTTCCAAGCCAAGATATGTCAAATGAAGTATACAAACCAGGCAAAAATTACTCGCACTTTTTTCATATGTTAATGTGATAAATTATTAGTCTTGTTAGTATTAACATAAAATGAATGTATAGAAATGTAATATACAATTTTAATTTAAACATCCATTTCCCTACACACATTCCTTCCTTCTCTAATAACAGTATTATGAGAATACTAGATCCCATCTTCTCTAACTTTAGTAAAAAGGTACTTTCCTTTCCCTACTTATACATCTTGTAAAGACATTATTGTGGCTTAGAAACTGGATCATGTTGAGTCTACATGCACATACATATTAATCTCACCTGATTTCAAGGAGTGTCCCTTTACTTTCTGCATGCAGTTCATAACCAGGAAGCAAACTATGCCCTCAATTTGCCTCTTACTTCCCCTCAAAATTAATGGAAGAACTTCACAACTACTTCTGCTCTCTCATGCAGCCCTGTCTGCACAGGGTGCTTCTTGGAAGAAGGGAACATGGTCATCTTTGCCACCTCATACCTTCCTTTCCTTAATTTCTGCTCTCTGCACTTCTCTGTTCAGTCAGTTTGCCATGTGTGTACACTCTGCACTGACCCATCAGGAAGTGGTAAGAGCAAAACACCCTGGAGTATTCTAGGAACAACCATGGAGACATAATGGAAGCAAGGAAAGCATTCCTTCATACAGCAGTCATTACAGCCTTCCTTTTCTTCTGACTTTCCTTTCTCCAGCCTTCCTGAATGTATTTTTACCACACTAATGCATAAAACGGAGGGAAAGGGGGCAGTCCTGTGTCCATAAGATTTCTCATACTCTGTGAAAAGACTACATGTTCCTCCTCCTGTCCTCGGGCTGCAGTAAGGAAAGCTAAAACCAAATTTAGGTTCAAAGCTCTTTCTGCCATAGAACATTCAGTGACTTTAATTCAAGCTGACTGAGCATGGGAAGCCATTGCACGTGTGAAAAGACATTGTTCCCCCTTCATGAGAGAACATGGAAACATTATTTCCAAAACAGCCAAAGAAGCTGACCTAAATTTTCAGCTAACACTGCCATCATTTTGATCCTTCCTTCCTTTGAAAGAGCAGAATAAAAAAAGAAAAAGAACAAAAAAAAAGAAAAAAAGTAGTTGCAAAAATCTCTTTATTAAGGATGGAAGCAATAGTTATTGGTCAGAAAAACTCAAAATAAATTATTTAATCAGCCTCTGCAATGGGTTAAAATGTGAAAAATGACTAAAGTTTAGCAAAAGTATGGCAGTCTTTAAAAACACTATAATGGATAGTGTTTGGAATGCTAAATTTTACACACAGTCCTTCATCCTAATACACTTCCCTACATATTTACTGCATAGTGATACCAGCTGCTCAAATCCACATTCTTTAACAGACCAACCATCACTTACAACACACATCACTTACAATATCCTGCATAATCCCAAATTTTCTATGCTTTAAATCCAGCACCTTCCATACTCTCACCACTACATGCCTGTAAATCTTTGAAATCAACTTCTTTTAAGCTTTACACATTTCTAAACTTTAAAAAGACATAGTTCTGCTGTTGATTCTGAACATTGGATTACAACTTCTAAGCTTTCTGTAGGAGAAATCTAATTATACATCAGATCACATTCCAAACACACGCAGCATTTAGCTTGCTTTAAAGGCATTTCAGTCTTAACATCTCAACCTTAAAGATCATTTCAAATTAACTCAGCTATACAACCACTTATATTAACCTTGTTTGCTGTCAAGCCAAACCTCATAGAAACTGCTGGTAATCTCCAATTACCACTTGCTAACACAGGTAACATAATGATCTGAAAGTAATCTGACTGACTATCTGCTTCAAAATATAATTATAGGATTGCAGATGTACTTTTTCTTCATGAAAATAAAAAAATTTGCTGTAAATTTGGTATTATATTCCTTTATTTGCCATTGTTTTTTATTAATATCCTATGCCCATATGTATTTTATAACATGGGGTTTTCTACAACTAGGAAAAAAGCAAGACCTTTAAGTGACAATCATAAACCAAAACAACATCAAGAAATCTTCTTAACTTCAGCATATGCAGGATCAAGCCCTGAACTGACAATATCCATCACTGTGTGTGTATAACACAAAATTAATTCGATATGTTAATTTTGTACTTGTGGTAGCATTTACTCTTAAATACCTCTGGAAGGATAAAATTGTTCATAGAATGAGTAAGATGTGCCACTGCATATGGGAGAGCAAGTTCATGGGAGACAGGATTTTCTACAAACAATTTTTCAAGAGATTTTGCTGCAAATCTTGAAAGTCAAGCTCAGTAAAACTCCTTGAAACTACTATGGGAAGCACAGATTTATTCCTGTATTAGTTACAGGAGGAAATAATGTACCTTTCTGACCTCTCGATGCCAGCCGTCAGTGCAGGGATGAAGCAGCAAGCTGCTGATGCCTTCTTGTCCCCAGCCCGCCATCAGCACTTGGAGTGCCCATGATGCTTTGCTGATATTAACAAACGGCTTGGACATAAATTATTGCACACGCTTCCTAGGGACATACCTACCACGAAAATTGTGTTCCTGCAACTAGAAAAGCTTCCTGCAAAATAATTCTCATACTGAAGAGGGGAACTCCATTTTTTCCTGAAAAAAGTTGAATTTTCTCAGACTTTCAGTTTGTGATAAACACACTCACTGTGCTAACAGAGCACAATTTATAGTTTACACCCACTAATAATAATATTGGAATTATAGTCATGCAAGGGAGGCAGTCCACTCATCTCCATACTAAAACCAATCCTACTTCCATTATGTTGCCCATAAACCATACATACATCCAGACTAACTACAAATAAATTAACTAATATCCTATGTCATCTGTATCTGTACTTCAATTGCTTTGGGGGTCGGATTAAACCAGTGCCAGAAGGCTAAATATCACAGTGAGATAGCTGAGTCTATTTCCAGCTGCAGTTGTGGACTAGTTCATTAACCAGCTACAAAGAGAGCAAAAATATCCCCGTTCAAAATTGCCAAAATTCTGTTTTCCAAAGCTTTTACTTCTTTGTGTCAATTATTTTAGATCTACTGTCATGTTGCAGATCTTTGGCCATGGATGCACACCTTTTCTTTAGCATGCTATCAGTATGAAAACAAAACAAATAGGAAAAAAGTGTTTTCCTATATTTTGCTTACCCATTTTATCCTGTCCCTTTCACCTTCCCAAGGCATTTCTCCACATTAACCTTTGCCTGCTGAACTATGGTGAACTCCAAGTGCACCTCTGGCAGGATAATCAACCAAGCTCTTCAATTTTTCATCTTCCATATTCTCATGCTAGTTTCCTCCTGAATGTCTGCACAGAGACAGAGTACTGACTGCTGGGTGCACGTAGCGTATCTCTGCTAGCAGACGCACCAAGAGATGGGCCAGAGAAAACTATCACATAAATCCACCCCATTTAGAGAAATTGAAACAGTCCCACAAAACCTCTGGTATACCAACAGATGTCATTTTCCCAGGCTTTATTTTGTTGTAATTTTTCCAGACTCATCATATCATCACTTAGATCACAAGAGAAATATTTACCAAGTTCAGGTAATAAAGCAAGATAACTCTCTCTCTCTCACTTGCCTAATGGTGGGATCAACAACACAAAGCAGTAAGACCTCCAACAAGTGAATTCCTTTTCTCCAGCAAAGCACCAAGATCAAAAGCTTTTCACCACTCAGCGGTCTGCAGTCACACAGATTCCCACAGCATCCCTTGTGTGCACTCATCTGCAGAACTGAAACAGCACAGTGACCGTCCTTGTGAAGAAAGATACCGTATGTGGAAATAAGTGCCAGCCCTGCTATTTTATCTGAGGGTAGGGTCCCACTGAAATCATTAAAGAGCAGGATTCCTCCTCAAGTAGCCTTACAAATAATGACTGTTGACAAGTTTCTGCTACACACTATGTTAGAGGAAATTAACAAGGTGTCAACACTAATTAAGAGGAAAATAAACAAACATAAATCCCTAACAGGGGCAGCTGAACATACAAATCCAGAAAATCCATTTTATGTTGTTAATAAAGTGTCATGCATTAGATTTCAAATGAAATCTGAAAATGGCACTTGTCCTCCATAAGAAACTAATCACTTCACAAGCTAAACAGCTGATATTAACTGGCCTAGTCACTCACTCACTCATGTATAAAAGTTGAAGCAGCAGAGAATGGGTTATTAGCTTAATATTCAGTTATTAAGATAACATTAGGTTAGCAACTAATATTAATATTGAGATATTAATTCTGATTGCTACTTCATATTTTAAAAATGCACTGCTCTGCATTTATAATCCAGCAAAAGTTTCAACTGACTTTTCTCAAGCTTTTTCTCTTTTGGAAGATTAAAAAGTGATTTATATTTTATCTGATTTATTCCAACCAGAAATCTGGATCCTAAACGTAAGTGGCCCTGATGTTACTATGCTGAGCCTCTAAAATGTCTAGTATAACACCATCCCACAGTGAATAACCCATAATTATCCTTCTTAATGAACACCTACCTGCTATGAGGATAAGGAATGTGGAAGCAAGTTCTGAGTCAAACTGTGTGTGTGCTCTCAGGGAGGTGTGCAAATCAAAGATGTGCTCCACAAAAAGAAAGGTGTTACGTTAACTCCTGGACTACATGGGCTAGAGCAGCACGGTTTGTGTTTCAGTAGTACAGAAAAGACAGTCTCAGTATAGAGTCCAGCAAAAATATATAAGGCTTCATTTCTGGAGCATAGTTGCATTTTTGTTTGAATTGAAATTCTGTGATTGAATCACAGTGATGCTTTAACCCTGGAGGTCCTAGCAACCCGTATTCACTTTCACCAGATTACTAACTAAATAAAATCTAAATAAAATCTGAGGACCAAATCCGTGCTGGCTTAAAACAGCATGGGAAATTTCAATCAATTAAATAGATTAATTTACACAAGCTAAAATCCTGCCCTGAACAGACAGCTACTGTGCATTTCTGCTCCTTGTGAATTTTAACAAGGTCCAAAAAATACTAAAGAAAGTGCTGAAGAAGCTCATTATGATTCACCAATATCCTCTCATCTGCTCTTTATCTTTGATTTTTGTTGCCTGAGTAGTGAAGTTGAACTTTCTCTCCTTCAGTCAGAATATGCATATCACATTTACCAGGAATCCTCCTGTCAGAAATACAAGACAGATTTGTAGTGGAATTTGTGGGAAAATCCAGCCACTCCATCTGATCCAATCACCACGCTGCTGTCAGGAGATCCAACCACTACCCTTCAATCTTCACATGTCCCAACACGCCAGCATATAGTCCTATCTTCTGCGCAGCTTGAGGGAGCTGGAGCCCAGGCTACACTCAGTAACTGAACAGAGAGACAGGACATAGATTCAAGCACTAGTACACAACCATCAACATTGTTTTTTTTATAATGCTCTCCAGCACACTTCTGACTCAGAGCACCCACCACTCCCTCCTCAATGCCCAGTTATAGTTTTGAGAACAGCATCTGAACAATGTGCATCACAGCTTGTTTGCAGTTCCATATAGGCAAAGGATTTCAAAAAAAGAAGGGAGACACTTACCTGCCTTTACTGAGCAGCTCATGTCAGTGCCATTAAATCCTCTTGGAACTGAAACTGCATGCTGGTAAAGTTTCTGCCCTATCCTAGTTCCCAAACCCTCTCCAAGAGATGTCTGGGACAGTGCTGCTTGTTCAACACCACAAGCATACAGGAAACAATGCTCTCAATTTCATAGTTTAGCTGATTAAGCTCCAATGCCTGGCACATTCCCTGGTGTTGTTTACTAAAGCACACACTGCCTTTGAGGATCTGAGCCTCAGCGCTTTTTGTAGCAAACTCATTTAATTTGCAATTAACCTCTCTGTTCACACTTACTATCCCATTTCCATTCCTCTTGCCAGTCACTTCTGAAAACCACTTCCTCTCCATGCCTGCCAGCCATAATGCCTGCAAGTCTTTGCTCATTGTCCTTCAGAGCAGAGACAAGGATTCACATTTTTATTGTTTGTTCTCCTCACTGTGAAGTACAATGTACAAGTGCAGTAGTAAATCACTGTACTTGAAGGCTCATTCTTAACATGCAGATCTTATCAAAACATATTAATACCATCAAGCAGAAAATTGACACCTTCATGTTTCTTCAGATACCACATACCCTTTTTAACTCTGTGAGAGATTTGAACTCTACAATTTATCCTATAGTATGCTGTAATCAAAAGCATCAATCTTTTTAAAGCTGTCTAATGCCTAGTGCCTGCAGTCACTATCCTTATTAGCCAGAGGTTAGAAGTCTAAACATAGCTAAGTACATAACGATGATAGAAAAAAAGAGTTTCTTTTGTAACGTATAACTTAAGCTCCGATGCCTTTCTTTGTAGGGAGACAGCTCAGAAGACTTTATGTATTTAAAACACTTCAGAATAAGCTGCTACAATTACTTAATCAGTTATTACTCTTAAGAGGCCATCAGGAAGCCAATTAGGATTTCTATAATGGCTCTCAGGCAAGTAGAAGGTCAAGAACTGAACTTTACCTGAGCAGACATCGAAAGAAAACCTGTCAGTGATTCACCACATTAATGATGATCTCATTTGCTAACTCTGATTACTTTGCTTTGTTTGGGGGTGTCGTTTGGGGTGTTGGTGAGTTTGGGATTTTTTTTTTTTAATTATCCAAGGTTATTGTATTGCTTAGTACAATGATAAATCACAGCAGTTAAAACAGTTTCTAAAATACACATTTCAAGCACTTTTTATATCATAACTTTATTCTTCAAACAATGCTAGTTAGAGCATCAGGAAAATAATACTACTGCAAGATGTACTTTGGTAAATGCTTGGAATAAGGAACTGTATTTGGTGTTCAAGGTCCTTATTACTGAAGTTTACTGTTGAACTCCAGATCTAAAAAGAAAGGTCTTGAAAACTGTTTTTCTTCTGGAATGTTTCTAAGTGTACGTATTCAGTAAGCCTCATTTACTATACCTTAAGAAGGGAGTCTTCAAGAATACACAGTGGAAACAAAACATTTTTGCTGTGGATTTTAAGGACATTTCTCTGGTTTTTATTGACTGTGATGATTATGCAGGTTCTGTTAAGTCATTCTGTAATCTTGTTTAAACCTCTTTCAAAGAAAGAAATCTTTTTATTTTCTTCCAATTTACTGTTTATAATGATCTTCACTGATGAAAGCTGTCATGTATGCGAACCAGCATAAATATTTACAGGCTGATTCCACAACCCATAGATATGAAATTCCATCACCTACAGCACCAGTGATTCTTTAAGGTGATGAAATAATAACACAAATCCAGGTATTAGATAGCTGCGAAAAAACAAACCAACAAACAAAACCAACACATACACTCACCCCCCAAAAAACCCAAACCACCAACCAAAAAAACCTACAAAAATTCAACCCATAGTTATTTGTTCTATTATCATTTTCCCATTAGAAGTCATAACATGGCATATGACTATAACCCTCTATTTCAGTCATCATATCTACTTAATATAATAAAAAGCCCAGTGCTGTCTATGTTTTTTTTTTAAATTTCACAGAATGAAAACTTGTCCCCCAACAATAGCAATATAGCTCTAAACCTGTGCTGCACAGATTTATTAACCTAGACAAGAGGAAAGGCATATCTTTCTCCACCAAGTGTTATCATTTTCAAATAAGACATGTCCTCTAGGTAATAAATTTGAAGACTGCTTTTTGTTTATTTTGAGGTGAGGGTTTACTTCTGAGATAAATAACCACAATATTGCATATGTATTTTCTAAAGTTTAACTTCTAAAATATGCTTATTATAATGTTAAGCAATCAAACAGTATATACACAAGAAAAATCTCCTGTTCCACATAGTATACAATACATTAGTTTTAAACAGGTCTTCAGCAGAACATGAGCAAAATATAAAACCAGTAAGCTTACATGCAACACTTATTTCAGTGTCATTTTGTTTTCTAGGATAAAAATACAATGTCTGCATGAAAGAGCACACATCTGTGACTTTTCCATTGATTATTAGTAATCATAAAAATTTCTCATTCACTCCCAGAAACAAAACTTTTTCTAAGTGATGTTTATTTTCTTAATGATCAGTGTCTCCAACATTGTTTCTTACATTACTTCTTTTCCATACTTAATAGCCAAGGATATATTTATGATTCCAATAAAAATTTGCAATCTTTTTATATAGCACCAACCTGATCTTTCTTCATTTGTCTCCCTTAATTTTTTTTCACATAGGTTTTGGTATCTTCTCTTTAAGGTGAAGTAAATGCATCCTGAAACACTAAAAGGAAACATTAGTGTCTATTCATGTAGATGCATACAAGATAACAACCTTAGACTTTTGTATAGGAAGAGCAATATCACAGCCTCGTAAGGACGGCAGTTAAGCATTCAGACAGCCAAGAGAAGCTGCATATGTATTCAGTGACATTTCCGGGATGTGTATTTATTATCTGGGACACACAAACTACTTGCATACACATCACATTGTGAATTTTTTTACTTTGGTTCCCTGGGGACCTACATGACTGCATTTTTGAGTTTCATTTTCTGAACTAGTCCTCAATAGTTATGTGAGAATTTCTGACCTGTGCCCATCGGACCAGGCAGACACTATCTGTGCTGAGATGATGGGGACAACTCAGCTGCTGTTTGGCACAGACTTGTAGCCACACGGATTGTGGGAATCCTGGATTTTCTGTTCCTACACATCTAATGCACCATCAAAAACTTATTGTAATCACAGATAAGGGCACAGCAGCAGGCTCAAAATACCAAGATTATAATTTGTGTCTAACACAGAGTGGCATAAATATACACATTCTGCTTGTTCTTAGATCTCCCAATAAAGTCAGTCTTACACACCTCACAGAAAGTCATACTTACACTGAAGATGTAATGATTAGCACTGAAAAATGGAGTTTAGTGTAGACAAATAATTTGTACTCATCACTTCTGAAATCCACAAAAGCTACCACAATTAGATCTATAAAAATCTAAATATGAAAATTTTTCTCTGAAAAAAAGCCTCAGAACACCTTAATAACTGTAAAGATTTTCATTTCTAGCAGACTTTCTGATCAGAGTATTCAGACAGATTTCATTTATAATTTTACGTCAAAATCCAATCTACCAAATATTTTGCCACCAAAGGGTATACTTCAGGGAGTTCTGTTTTTACACTTTCTAATCTAGTTTCACAAGACTTCCTCACAAGTTACAGTCTAAGTTTGAAATGCAGGCTGCAGATTTACAGTTGATTACAGATGAGAATTTCCTCAATGACACCAAATACAGCTCTCAGTCTGAGCAGAATATAGAGAGAATATTTCTGTTGACACAAAAGTATTAAAACTGTTTTAAAATGTGTTCCAGGGAAAACATCAATTGAAAAATAGATATCAACTAGAGTTGATTAATGTATGGATTGTTTCATAGCAGCATGCAATCTCACAGCAATAGTTCTATTTTACTTAAACCAGCTTGACAATTATCATTATGCATAACTATGAAACCGGAACAACATTTTGATGATGATGATGATGTTTACATCTTATACAGTACGCACATAAATTTAGTCTCAAAAAAAAAAGAAAAAAGCTGTCATTAGAGTGCCTTCCAACTGGGTACAGAACAGTATGTTCTGCACAGTGAAGAGCATTTTCAGGTATCTGTACATACCCCTAACAAATCTTGATACTCATGCGCTGTAGTTGATTGTACAAGACAAGCAGTGATATGTGCCCAGATAAAATACAGAAATGCAGGCGTGAATTCCAGATATCTACCTCTGTATTACAGTAGCTGCCTCTGGTATCACGTAGGCAGATTATCATCATAAATCAAGTCATTTTAATCCTATTTATTCAGAGTTTTGGAGGTTCAAAGGCTAACAGAGGACAAGGTTGAATCTTCAAAAAATAGTGCTTACAACTGTTGTGAATGCTAAAAAGTTCTTCTAAGGATCTTCTAATTGCTATTCATAAATGTTTACATGCATAGACTTCTGCACGAACATATGTTTGCAAAATTAGTCATTCTCCAGTGAAGACTGCTTAATTCCTTGGAGGGTCAAACTGGATTTTAATGGTACTGCATATTATGTTGAGAATTCTGGTTCCTGCAAGTCCATGCATGGGATCTGCATTTGTCTTTGACATTACCTTGAACTTTTAAGTAAATTATCCCTAATCCATGTTTAGGGATTTTTTAACTGTTGTAGGTGTACAAAACTTCCATAGTAAGATCCTAACTCTTTTGCTATAAAAGAGGGTTTGCAGCTTCTGCTCTGAGTTGTAACAAATGTGATGCACTGTCTTTCAGAGTGAAGACCTTGAGGGCATCATGGAAGGTACGTCCATGTAAGAAGACAGGCTTATACAGATGGATAGACACAAAGCAGTAAAACTAAATCTCCCACAGTGTACCACAATGGGATTTTAAGATAACAGTATTTCAGCAGGAAGATAAAAACATTTTTTAATTTCTACTTTTTCCCCACAGAAAAGTCAGCACTTTCCCCAGAAGTGAGAAAAACTACATTTGCAGGTAATGATGACTTGAGTCTTCCTAAGTGATCAGTTGTGATGTTATAGAAAGACTTAACAAATGATCTTCAAGTTAAATTAAAAAAAAACCAAACAAACAAAAAAACCCAAAAAACAAACCAAAACAAAAAACCCAAACAAAATAACAAAAACAACAACAACAACAGCAAATTAAAAAGCCTTAAGCCTTGCAGCTAAAGGCTATACTGTCCCCTAGGGAAGTAGGGAAAAATGCCTATACTTTGGCCAGTCTTTGAAACCTTTCTTTTCCTTCTCCATTTAGGTACCTTTAACAGAGAGCTTTTGCAAATCCTTTTTGTAGGGAATAATAAGATTCAGATAATGAGGGGGTTTTGGCCATAGGTTTTTTCAAGGAATCTCATCTCAAATAGAAGTATTTGCATAAACAAAGTTACTCCATTTATTTAGTTGTTAAGTGGTCAAAACATTCATTTAGATATAGGAAGGAATTGTTGCATCCTCCCAAGGAAGACCAGGCAAGCACTTACCATGGACAAGATGTGTGCAGGAGCCCAGAAAACAGGGTAGGAACAGGCAGAGAAACAGTCTTTAATGCCTAGAGCATGGTTAACAGCTCAACCAACCATCCAAGGGAGCGCCTGTTTCACAAACACTAGATCTCTACATTCATTTTCAAACTCGTTCACAGGGCAGAATGAAAAAAAAATTCCAAAACCCCACTGAACTGCAATGCTCTGGGTGAGTAAAATGCATATGAACTTAAAGTGAGAATGTAAATTGATGTAACAGCAATAATTGTGGAACTAATGGACAAACAAGCATTGCCACATGAAAAATAACAGAGAAATCAATCTGGCTTTAAGAACTCAATTGAGGGACCAATAAAAATATTAGAATGCTGGAAAGGCACTCTCAGACATAAAGCACCTGTTTAACATTACTGCTAATTGTGGGTAAAGGAAATGGCCCCAACAGAAATTGGTTGAAGATGATTAAATTTAATTGCAATGCTATATACAAAGTGCTACCCACTCACTGAATTAGAATCAAAATATGCTCAGAAATTATACATTCCACAGGAGCAGCAAGACTACATGTGGCAAAAAGCACATTCCAATTTTCTGAAAGTTCTTTATCTCACTCACATGTTGCAGAATTGCACAGAAAGCGCTGCAACAGGAACCATGAACTCAGGAAATAAGGTCACCATAAGGTAGAGTGTAGGCTGCAAGAACGCTCATATTCTCCAGCACAGTGGAACAGTAGGGTTGGTAGGGAAACACACTCAGCCCACTCTGAGACACAAAGTGCCAGGAATCAATGAGATCAGAAACTGCCTTGGTTAGTGCAAGGCAGATACCTTGGTAAGTCAGCTCCACGCTTTCAGAAGAGCACACAGGATATCCCCTGGCAGGCAGCCACTTCTGCTGGAGGCTGCTGCCAGAGACTTTTGGCATAGAAAAGCAAAGTATCATTTTCCATTTTCTTTACTATTTCTCCTTTTTTTTCTTTACATAATATTTAGTTAGTACAATTGGAGTTTTTTCCTCCCTTATCCTTTTGTAGAAGGACTATTTATTAGAACTGCTGGATCATTATCTATCTGTATTTTTTAACTTAAATTTTACTCTCCATGCATTTTCCCTGGTAATGCCTAGAGCATACCCTTCCTCCCTGCTTACAAGTGCTGTGAAGGGTATAGTCACAGTACTGAAGTATGACTAGCTTACAGTCCGAAAACCATGAGTTATTTGGTCTTCCAGCTAATCACGGATATATAGTAGGTCCTCCTTCTAACCTGCTGCCACCCAGACCACACTTCACATGGTACACATCCAGCATGTCTAGCCTTCAAATTGCTTTCTGACAACTGTGTTTGGCACACATCTCTCCTCTCTGATGGCAAACACAACACTGTGGCAGCCTTGGTTGTGCTAGTGTTCCCCCATTAAGCTCAGGCAGATGGAGAGAACTGCCCATGCCCCACCCCTCCTGTTCTCTATTTAGAGTTGCTCAGTCCTCAGACCCATGTAAGTTTTCAAAGAAGTTTCCACGTGTGTAGTGTTGTTATACAATGCAGAGAGTGCTAAGGTGCTACTCAGTCCTGGTTATATTTGCTTTAGTGCTGGAACAGCTTGCTTGTGGCTCAGCATCAACTAAACAGTCATTATTTCCAAGTACCTGCAATGTACTTAATTAGAACTACTGGAGCCTCTGTTCATGGGGTGAGAGCTGTGCTTTTTAAAAGGTAGCTCTGTGTAACAGTGAAGAAGCCTTTCCCACCCCCCACATCCCAAAGAACTTAGACAAGCACTAAGTGCAATGGAGCAGCTGCTTGACAGCCTTATTAGAAAACAGCTTAGAGAAGTACATGAAAAATACTGTATTCAGCCAAATCTGCAGGGAACAACAGAAGAAAAATAATTAGCCAAGTCAGAAATTGGCTAAAGCACTGAGTCTTCTGAGCCTTCTATTTCCTTCAAAATAACAAAAGGATCTTTAAATACCAAGTAGTAAACAAGACTTTGTTTACATCTTATCTTAAAAAGCCACAAGCAGAACAGTGCACCCTAATATCATCCTTTGCTCAGAAATGATTCAGAAGCAAGGGGGCCATCTGCTGAATTCCAAGTACCATTTTCTCCTGTATCCTGGATGAGATTTTTTTAAAGTTTCACAGCCAAGTACTTTTCAGTGTCAGCTCTGCTAGGCTTGTGAGGCATGGCAGTAAACCTCTGGGCAGGTTAAGCTGCAGGTGTATACTACAGTGTAGCTATCAGGACTGCAAAACGTAAAAGCAGTACACCCATCAATGTAATCTATTCTGGACTCAAAAATATCACCAGTCTGAAGTGCAAGTAATATCTCTATCATAATTCATTTCCTTAAACAGAAATTTTCAGAGACAGAAAATTTGCTCATAGTATGTTCATGAATATAAATTTTCAAATAAAATATAAAAGCTTAAAGCACAGAATCAGGTCTCTAAAATAAGCACCTTCCTTCTTCAGCTTGTTGCCCATTATCCTTAGTAATGCTGTCATGATGTTCAAACTCAGTATTTCTTTCCCTGTGCAACTCCATCACAACTCCAATGATAAAGGATTCCCTGTTTCTAATTCCACTCTTTTTTAATTCATTACCACTAACTTCCGATCCCAGCTTCACTATAGTCATAGCTAGTCCCTCTTCCGATGTGAGAAAGTGGGCAAAGAAAAGGTAGAATTTTTAAAAAATTTTATTACCCTTCACTACACATTCACATGCACAAAGTGCATTATCTTTGTAGTTCTCCCTATCTTGTTCTCCTTAGTATTGCTACAGCTAAAGGTGTCTCTGCATAGCAGGAAGAAGGACCAGAATTGTTTCTGGCACAGTAATAACAAACTAAATAACAAACTAAATAAATAGTACACAAACACTCAGACTGAAAAAATCCTTGTTCATATAATCATGAAATTTGATAAAGGTATTTAAAATATTCACCACTGTTCTCGTTTCTTAAAGCATAGCCTTAAGTCTACTGACATTTCATGGTCTGTTAATACAGAACACTTTAAATACAGAAAGGTACATGTTATCCATTAAAGACTATGTAGGCTCATGCATAAGATCATTCATAGTATAAAATATAAGATTGTTCAATAGTACAAATTATAAAGCTGAATCATCAATGCTGCTTCCAATTCAGCATTTTAAAAATGACTGCAAGATGTAACTTGTATCTTTCGAAGTTATAGTCAGGAGGTATTAAGTAGAAGCACAGCACAGGGAATACAAATAAATGAGACTTGCTTAAGACTTCCCTCTTATGCATAAGAAGCAGTCTCAAGTTTAACTCAATAGTTGGAGGGTTTGTTTGCATTGTGTGGGGCATTTCTCAACTTAAAACAATTTCACTACCTCAGTCAATACTAAATCTCAATATGTATGACTCCCACATCCATAAGGCAAAAGTGTATCCAGGTGGTGATGTTTGCTTTTCACTGTTCCCAACTTAAGCACACTGACAGGCAAGAAGGACATAGTCTGGACAATTATAAAGTTGTAGGCACATGCAGCTTACTCACTGCTTTCAGTATTTAATAGCCAACTATTATCCTCTTTGCCAACTAAGTATCCCTTATTTATCTCCTAAAATTTAGACTTCTGTATCAAAATAGGAAAATAGAATACATAAAACAGCAGTAAATCCTAAATAT
Organism: Myrmophylax atrothorax; assembly: GCA_026770055.1. Taxonomy (NCBI): domain Eukaryota; kingdom Metazoa; phylum Chordata; class Aves; order Passeriformes; family Thamnophilidae; genus Myrmophylax; species Myrmophylax atrothorax. The sequence goes on along the minus strand of JAOXXN010000395.1, from coordinate 21,115,285 downwards.
CAAACACATAAAAGAGTTATAGAGCTACAATTACCCAGCATTAGTAAAATGTTATCATACACCTTTAGTTCCATGAGCCCTTTCCACAGAGCTTAGCCTATAACCTCAAAAGCCTGACTAGCTTCAAAGGGTAGCCACTAAAAGAGGCAAAAAGAAATTTTAAAAAAAAAAGTGTGTAGAGAAATGAAAAGTTTTCCATCTAGAATTTAGAATGAAAACTAAGGATTGCTAAAATTCAGTCCTTTCTACAGAAATGGTCCCAAAACATATAAAGCACATCAACTCTTGGTCATATGAATCTCAGAAACAAGTCTTAGTGAAAAGCAATACAAAGTGCACTTGCTAATTTTTTTTTCATACACTGGAAAGCTCACCTGAAAGAATGTTTCTATATAGCAAATGAGATTTGAGTTCATTTTCAACTTTGTAATTTTTTTCCCTTTCCCACTAAACCCTAGTCGGCTTAAGACCAAGATGCTTCAATGTAAAGCAAAACTCCTTCAAAGAAATGCAGCTTTAAGCAATAAGAAACATCAATACATTTTTGTTGGTCTTCTCTGTCACTTGCATATAAACAGGAATTACTCCCACCTGAGTAGCAGAACTATGTTTAAAATGATGGTGTTTACTTTGTTAAGTATTTAGACTGAGTGGTGTGGATACCCACTAGATAGTTAGATAGAAAGGAAACAAATTGGAAAGTAAACAATTTGGAACATAACACTATTTGGAGGGCAGTATCCTCTCTCACTTCTGTTACTACTCGACTTGAACATCAGTTGTTGAACTTCTACTAAATAAAAAGTATTTACAATCAAGATTGTTCCCATTTTAGACCACTGAGATTTTTTCCTTTGGATTTAATTTTGTACAGAAATCTCAGTTAACATCTCCTGCGTTTTGGGAGGTTCTACACATGAAGGTGGATCATCCCATAGGTCAGAGAATACAAGCACAGCTCAGCCAACGTGTGATCGATGATACCTGCGGCACAGTTGTATTATATTGCACATGACAGATACAGCAGTACAAGGGAAGAACCTGCAGGTGCTGTATCAGAGTGCTGGTGCACAACACAGAAGGGATTTTAAAAGTGTAATGAAGTATTTGTCACTTTCTGTCATTAAAAGCCACGAAACAGAAAGCAGGGACACTAATTTCCAGAAAGTATTGATGGTGCAGGCATAACCTGGCACTGCCGAAGTACTACCAGTGTTTCAAGGTGCCCCTGGTACTCGTGCCAGTATGGGCGGGTGGCAGGACCGTTCCCCTCCGTATGTCACATACTGAGACCAGGCACAGTGACAGGCAAAGTACAGTCGCGACTACAGAGGCAATTCCGATACCAATGCCACCACGGCGTGGCGGAGTAAAGGCAGCGGGGCTTGGGCGCCATCCGGGAGCCCTCGGCTCAGCGGCTCCCCCGGCACCCCGCTGCTCCCCGCCCCGGCGGCGGAGGCGCTCCCACGCAGCCCAGGACACCCACTTGCCCTATGAAACGGCTTTAGCGACTCACGGAGACCGTCTACGGTGGCTCAACGGGTCTGCAGTCCCCGCAGGACCGCCCCAAACTTCACACACGTTCTGCCTAGACGTCGGTCTCGACAGGTAGTTCACAACACGCCGCAGCCAAACTCGCAAGTGCGTTTTTTTGGAGACGAAACCAGAAGGATGATCGCTTCACTCCTCCGCCGCGTCAAAACCTTGGACAAGGTACTAAACCGCGACACCTGGAGCCGACACGGCGCCTTTCCCTCTACCAGCCTCCAACTTCCCTGCAAAGCGTCAGAAATTAACCTCTCCGTGGGCATGAGCCCGAGACGCGGTCCACGGATAACCCCAACTAAGCAGCAACCCCTTCGCCCCACCACGGAGCGTCAGCACCG
>JAOXXN010000395.1:21094217-21111610 GCA_026770055.1 Myrmophylax atrothorax | reverse complement strand
GCTGTAATGGAGGAGCTCAGTCTGAACCTGACCCCTCCCTACTTGGCAAGCACTTCCATTTCAATGATCTGTCCCTAAACAGATCCATCCAAGAGCTGGGGAACAGCTCCATCCAAGGGCTGGGGAAGGGGGGAAGACAGCGGGGCGCGCTGACCACCCTCCTCGTCCTCTTCGCCCAACTTTCCCGCCTTCGATGTCGGCAGGTAACGTCCCTTTACCGCCTGCCTCTGGATGAGCTTCCACCTGTCCCCCGCATCCCCTCCCCTCTCCTCCCTTCTCCGCTGTCTCGCGGGCTGGCCCTGGCAGGGGCCGTGAGCGGACACCGACCCTCCGCAGCCAGCGCGAAGACGGGGTGACGGGAAGCACCGCTGCGCCGGTGCCCGCCGGTGGCTGGGAGTGCAGACTGCCCCGGGACTGTGGCGGGACTGCGCTCCACTGGCCGGGCTGCCTGGACACCCCTCGGCTTGTGGCTGGGTTTGTCTCCATCATCCCCCCCGAAAGCTCGTGGTTTTAGGTGCGTGGTGTCTTTTACGACCTAAATAATTTACATAGAATCGCAGGTATGAAAATCTTCCACCACTAAATAGCTGGAACAGTTTAGGTTGTTCTCACCTTCTGTAAGACAGAGGCGTAATATACCTCGGACCCGCTTGTGCAGACTCAGCTTCTTCTCTTGGAGTCACAAGTATTGTCTCTGCTCTGCTGCTTGCTATGTCGATAAAAATAAATCAATAAATCACATGGCCTTAGTAGTCACCTGCGGATCATTCATTTCTGCAAAGTAAATTGCTTTAAATTGCAGATAAGAATTGTTTCTTTTTTTTTCATTTAATCCTGTAAAAGCATATGCTTTCAGGTATTTGGTGAATGCAACCGATAAGCCACAATCATTCTAACTTTAGCCTTTCAAGAGCTTACCTTCTATGAACCTAATGTAAACAAAAGAAAAATCTCACACAATCCACCAAACTATATAGATAAAAAGGTCATGACAAATCAAATGTCATTTTTTGAAAAAATGTAAAATAGTGTTGTACAGTCCTAGGATACAGTGTTGTATACAGTATTTCAGATACAATAGTAAGTTTTATTATGTATTTATATATAAATAAATCAAATATGTATTTTAATATGTATTTTATTAATATATATACTATGTTATAAAGACAACAAAATACATCTGAACTTGGAATAATCAAAGCTGGAAGTAATGTATTAAGAACATCCTTATCTTAACCATCATACAGTATTTTGCAATGTAAAACACTGTTAGTGGGGGTCAAATTAAGCTGGTAAAATCAAGGTTTGAAATAAATAAAATCTTTGCACAATGTGTGGTTGAGCTGTGGGACTCCTTGCCAAAGGGTGTTGTGGATCATAGATTAAACAGTCCCATGAATCAGTACAGATCAGGCTTTGAAGCCTGGGAGCAATACAGTGCCCGCAAAAGAGCTCTGGAAGACTTTTCTGAAGCAAGAAATCGCATTGTAAAGTGAGAGTTTAGAAATTATACTGTAATGGAAAAAAAGTTGTCCACTGTTAATTTGGTGGTGAAAATGAGCTTTTATGATTATCCCCTCCTACAAGTCACAGCTATGAGAGTGACTTGATATTTATTCTTGTTGGTGTATATGTTTTGTTAACTGCACGTTCTTTCTGAAATAATTCCTCTGCAATCCTGTTAAAGATAACAGTATTAACTTTGCTTTGAATTTTGGTCTGCAGCTTAACTTTCTGACTCTGCACTGAATATGTATCGGGAAGTAAAGACAAGCACCTTTTCTCTTTGGCAATGCAATGAACTTCCCAAAACTTTACTTCTCTATGATGCAACTGTGGTTTCTTAGAACAGAAGGAGAGTACATCTCATCTCAACAGCTTGCACAGAGGTCTCCATTTCTTTTATGTTGTGAAAAGACATGAAAAGTCCTTTGCTCCACAGAGCTGATGATGTTCTGTTACAAAGTGAGGGAGAGGGTGCAGAAAACCCACACCATATGCATATAATGGAGATGTGAGATCGTGTGTTGCAGTTACAAGGACAGACTGGCCATGGCACCTGCAGAGGAGGTTCAGCACAAGCTGAAACTGTGCAAGCGCTTTACAGTAAACTAAGGGACAATACTTTCCTCCTTAGACTTAGAGTCTTCCACAGCTCATTTAGCAAGATTGTATGAAAGAGAAATTATTTGCCCCAGAATAGACTGCGCAGTATTCATTTTACCCTGCTGAGGAGGATGATGTGCTCAATTGACCCTGCTGTGAAAAGTAGAAGTCATTTTAGGCTCACTTCACTTTGCAAACTCAAGGGAATAGTCACTATGACCACCAATCTAACTTATAAATAATCTGTAGGATGTAAGCCTGAGAAAATGAGATTAAGAGTTGTCAGATGGAACTATTACTTATTAATTATATCACTCCTTGAACATTCCCCGAAGTCTCTGGAGATGCTGCACCTCCTTCTCTTTCATCACAGGTCATGTAGAAATATGAGCCTTAACTACTAGTAGTTTCATCTGGGTCCAATCCCTCACTACCTTAGATCTCATAATGTAATTTTCAGCTGAGCACAGTAGACGTAAAATACTGCCTTTCAGAACATTATGCTTTCTTTGCGGAAGTATTAGTGACTTTTCAAGATGCAAGGAAGTTGAGAAGCAGGTCAGCTGTCACTAAGAGAGGATGATTAGAATAATGAGATGCTCTCCAGTTCATCTGTCCTTTCAGTTTAAACAGTTTTTTGTCATTAATAAAGATTACTTTGCATTTATTGTCCCCCCAAAAATGTCTGTAAGAATTTTGTTACTCATTCTTTGTAGGAATTGTCCTCATTGCACAATACAGTGTCTAAATTAAATTACCAGCCTAGCTCTAATGCTGCTAGTTCTGATACAAATATACTCTGAATATCAGGCATCTGAGAACTATATTAATACAGTTATATTACTTCTAATGGTTGAGCTAATTCTTATGTTTCTTTGCAGCATCAGTCAGTACTGTATAGACACACTCCTGAAATCTTGTCTGAATTGTGAATTTTATTTAAATTGTAATTCTAGTACTGCTTTTAATATAAGTTCCATTTGCACATGATGTCCATTGTACTGATATTCTCTGCTGTAGGTAAAAACTCCAATTAGCATAATTTTCCAGCTGCTAATCTAAGTATTCCTCACTGTGGATACAGGCTAGATCCACTCAAGGGTCCCAGTCCTCAAATGTTTTCCACAGTCCCCTTTCTCTGCCTAGAAAGAACAAAGACATCCTTCCTGATGCCTCCAGATATGAGAAAATTGAAAGACTGCAAAGCATCTTCTGGCACTACATCTGTAGAAATTTCTAGAAAATTCACCATCAAACAAAAATGCATGGTGTGTAGACACACGGCTTGAGTACTGTTTCACAAGCTAATTATTCTCACTTGAATTAGTTTAACGTGTTTTCCAATGCGGAAGAACCCAACTGAACCCTACAGTAAAAACATGGTCTAATACTGATGTGATTTTTACAGGTGGTATTTTTCACTGTAGGGAGGGTGAGGAGGAGGGAGATCAACATCTTGGCAAGACAATTCAGGTATAAAAACAGACCATGAGGTTCCTGACATATAACAGAAAGGTCTTAGTAGCTTTACAGTATATATTATCTTGAGACATAAAGGAATTTTTAAAGCTGTAAATCAAGTCCTGGCAATACATGCAGATCTTTGGATTATAACTGCCTAAACTACATGTCCCTCCACCCTCAGTGCCTCTAACCCATGCACCCAGCCTCTAACTCCTCTCCACTCTTGTGGTCCTTAGATACAGCTGATTCCTCTGGGTTCACATGAAAAGTGAGCTCCTGCCCCACCAAAACCCAGGACAGTTTTTGACGTCTACAGAATCAAGAGTTTCTGTAGAAACTGTCAACTGTTAAGTATGTTCATGTATGGTAACAAGCCTGAAATGTTCTATTACATTAATTGTTCTGTTATTTTACCTGAATAGATGATCTAATATCCTGAAAGAGTCATGATTATTTGAAAATGAGAACCATATACTAGAAAGAGTCAACATTTCTGTAGATTGCATGAATAAATTTTAGTCTGAATGTTTATTTTTCTCAGTAAACCATGTATTTTGGGAAATATTTTATAAAGTTTGATCCTGGTGAATATAAAAATACAAGGTAAGCTGATCTGCATAAAGCTTTGTTTTGCTTTCAGAAAAATGGCAATTTCAAATCTGTTCTTTTTACCCCTGAATCTTAAAAGACAAATTTTTTTCTACTTTTTTCTTCATTATATCTGTCTTTATTTCATTACTTAATTTAGGATATTTTAGTCTTTCTGTATTTTACTCCATTTGAAGTAAACATAATACTGCTTAGCCAAACATTTTTAATCCCAGGCTGACTCTTTTAATCTAAATAGTAGTTCCATTCCTCTTTTGAATCATTTATGTAAGCAGCTTTCTATTACCCAAAAGTTGAATCTGTCAAAGTTTATACACTTAAAAACATTGACGGCTAACTTATTGTACTCTCTAGTCCATGCAGAATCAATGACACTGTTTTACTTTGGATGAAGCTTTTTGAAATGTCGTAAGTGCTGAACAATCACTTTATACTTTGCAGCTTGCTATTAATTTTGTAGCCAGCAAGTACAGCTGTCTTCGTGATGATCAAACCCAAGTGCAAGTGTGTACATCAGTAAAGTGCAGTAAGTCATGCCCTACTTTCCTTAGAGGATCATGCACTGCTGGTTTTTAGAAAGTCATATAGTTGAACAAGAATCTAATTCAAATAATTCATCTTTACTTTGATACATGTCTTATGTGACATTCAGCAACCCCTCTCTACTACCTTTATCACAAAAAAAGCCAATGTAATATTTCCTTTGGAGTTATTGTGAGAATTAATACTGTAACCACAGTCATAAAGAAGACTGCTAGGTGATATTGGAGAAAACTGCTGCTTTTATAATCAATTAAAAATATGCAATAAATCTATTGTTTTCAGAAGGTTGCTGGACATGCCATTCACTTAAATTCATAGATCAGTAATACAAATAGGACATTAAACTTATATTAACAAGAGGTCAGTGTTTCCAGAGTATGTGTCCAGTGATGTAAATATATCTTTCATTTTCTATGCAGAAATAATATTCATTGGTTTCTTTTTATTGTTAGATATATTCTTTACCTAAATTAGAATGAATATAGAAAGAATAATGACAAGTAGCCACTGTTATGAAAATTATATGAGTGCCAATTCTGTTTTAGCAGCAAATCCTTTCTTTCAGGAAGATGATATATGAAAGAGATGAAGGTGTAGCAGTGTTTTCATACACTTACTAATTTATTATGCTTGCATAAATATTTAATGCATCAATCTCTTTCTAAAGGAAGAATATGGTTTACATATCAAGTCTTGTAGTTTTCTCACATTTTCTTTCTTGTAAATCCTACCAAAACCTTAATTATATCGACATCCACAAGAGAGGTGATTCCTGTTTTTCATTTCTCATTGATGGTCATCAGACTGATCTCCCAAGGTTAGCACTGGATGTGCTAGTGGCCTTAATATCTAAAAGGTGAGTAAAGTTATTGCATTTTTATTATTAGGAATCAGAATTGAAGATTAACTGGAGAACAGATATCTTTAAATTACATTAAAATAATGTAAAAAATGAAAACTATTGTCTAAACTTTCCATAGTTAGCCATGATATCCACTGATACCCATAGCCAGAGAGGCCAGCAGCATATGTTTCAGCCAGAGATACATTAATTTCAATAACTGACAACCACAGCTTTTAATCCCTTTTCCAACTCATTTAATTCGGGGAGTGCTCCAAGGACAACTGTAATGAAGCAGCCTAGGAACAGGAGAGGATACCCATTGCAAAAGAATGATGAAGGCAACTTCCATCACGTAGATTTTACCATCTGCAGAATAGGATATCTCCTTTCTCTCAGTATTGTCTACAAAAGTAGTTTGTCTTATTGCCATAGGGAACATACTTTTACACACTCACTATGTGCTGATACACACCTGCAATGATATCCATAGACAACTTCAGCTTGACAAGTTAGCATCTCCCTTTTTACCTGGCACTAACATTGCCATAAGGCACCCACAGACCATCAGCACATACATGTTATTTTTTAATCTGGCTGCATCTTCAGCCATTGAAGCCTAATAATTGTCATAAGATGTGTACAGTTTCCAAAGGACTCTCAAGTTACAATTGTCAGAAAAAAGTCACATTGCTTTTTATGAAGTGAATGAAAATTCAGCTCGGGAAAGGAGAGGGTCAAGGGGGAGTTGTGAGAAAATTACAAGGAGAAAGCAACTCTTGTGTAACTTGAGAAGAAGTAAATGAATATAAATTCTGCTGAACTGCCAGCAATAAAATGCATTTTTATATACTTCTATATGTTTTATATAAATATGTTTCCATATTACAGATGGATTATTTTATATATGTGTAATTGTGTCTGGTGTCCATATACTAATGGGATAATAGAAAAATACATACTTAAATACTTTAAATGCCAACACCTATACCAGTTTATTTCCTGTGTGGTTTCTCTTTTTCCCCACTTCAGCAAAGTGACAATTTATTCTATTTTTGGGAGGGAGCTCAGTGACAGGAAGGTGGTTTAGCAGTCTTCAGCAAAGCTGTACAGAACTCGAATCTGAGATGTTCTTACCCATTTAACCAGTGTACTACTTAAGCTATCTCAGATCTTCATGTTTCCATGGTATTATTTACTATGCACTGCCACAAAATCACCCTGTTAGTTCTGTGTATATCCTGTTGCCAGCATTTCATCATCTGTCCACATTAATACTTCAGCAGGCAACCTTTAAAAAGGCTTTACAGAGAATGATATGAAAGGCACAGGAAAAATTTCAAACTGACAGTAGCATTTGTCAGCTGGAATCCACTGGAATTCAGGAGTCCTTCATGTTATTAGGAATCTATTAAGCAATAGTTCTTTTTAAGACTGGCACCTATGTACTTTCTCTAAAATAGAAAAATATACTAGGAGGTTTTGGGGTGTATTATGGCTTAGTTTTGTTCCTTAGTAAGTTTAAACATTTCAAGCATTCTGTAACATCCATTCAAGTAGTAGCAAAATTTCTTTGTACCTTGAAGAAAATTGCTAATACTGTTGTAATCACTGAAATTTCAGTGATAATTAGTAAAAACTGAAATATGCAGTAATATCAAAAGGTGAAATTAACTTCCTAGCAAAAAGCTAGCACAAGAATTATACATCTCCTTCCTCCCCCATGGTATTTCCTAAAATGTGCTTAAGTGTCTTATAAACTTGCTGGCATCTGCCCCGTGCATATCATATATGTGGATATCATCTGATTTCATCTGAAGTATGGTATCTAGCAACTTGTTTATGGCCAAAAATGTCACAGTTTTGTAGGCAGAAATAAAATAGATGTTTTTTTCAAATAGAAATTCAGTCTCTATTTTTGCAATCATTTTGTGTTCTAATTATAACAATCTAATTCATAAACAGCACATGCTGAGGTTTTGACAGTGAATTTCTGATGAAACACAGAGTACAAATTTTAATTACATACAGTTCTAATACAGTGAGCACTGCAGCATTTCTGTCATCTTTGAAATGGTAACAAAATGTAAAAAAAAGTTTTTTGAAATACGAGGATGAAGGTAATGAGATCAATAAATGTCAGCTGGAAAAAGTAATCACAACTCCAGAGACTCACTAACCTTTCTACAAATTCCAGAAATAATAAACTAGCCTGGATGAAGAATCTTTAACAATGGGAAACAGATACAATTATAAGGGGGGAGCAAGCCAAAGGCTGCTGAATAATACCAGAAGCATTGCCTTTTAAGTAAATGAGAGAAAAACAATCAATATTTTTGCTTTTCCTCCTGTGATCCTCACCAATGCACTTTCCTTTGCACCTTCTGACTTTGACAACGAAATATAATATAAACACATATGTAAACCTAGAGTAAAAATATAAAATAACGCGTAAAGTGCAGTAAGCGATAACGGTTTTCCAAACTGATGGTCTGATGCTTCTCTCAGGGAGACAGGAATGTTACAGCATTCATTGACCTCCACATAAATTCCAGATATTTAACACTCCCAAGATTTGGCAGTGTATGGTTTCTAGAAGCAATTTGTGCAAACCCAGAGCTTAAGCATGAATTGATTCAAGACAAGAAACCATGTGTTATGTTTTAATGCCCCATGGTAAAATCTAAATTCTGTATGAGAAAACATATTTCCTATGCAAAGTGTTAGATCAAGTAATATTTAAAAGGGTCATGTTGGTATTTTTTTAATGGAAAGTGCAAGAGGCATTGAACCGGAGATGAAAATGGAAAAGAAAAAAATAATTTGTCAAACTTATCCAGATGGGCAATAATATTTTGGTTTTTTTCGAATGAGGCATACAATTTTTCTGAAAACATATTAACATTTTATGAAGGATATGCAAAATGCAATAAGGATTTATGCATATAATACACTTATTTTAGGGAAATTGGCTTTAAAAAGAGGAGTAGAAATAACATGGAAATTAATTCTTATTTTACCATCAATTTAATTGTTTTTTTTTTCCCCAGCATTGACTGAACCATTTTGGATTTTGATATTGAAGATAGATGGGCAGAGATTGAGATCCAGTGATTAGAGTCCACTCAGTGTTTGCAGGCAAATGTGTGCTGTTTTTATGATTTTCAAATGGTTAATACTGGCGTAAAACCAGCTGAAGATATTAGCAGTTCACATTTCATCGTTTAGGTGCTAATCTGAAGTAATAATTGCAAAAGGGCTCCATATAGAACTTACAAAGTATTCCAGGATCACAATTAACTTCTATGGGCAATAGTTTTTATCACTCTGTATGTCCTGTTGTAATGAAAGGCATTGAAGAACTAAAGTGCTATTTTTGAAATTGTGTCTATTTCCACACGCATACATTTTCTCCTTTCTCCTTTGCCTTGCTTCAAACTACTCTTTTGAGTGTGATTGTTCATTTGTGTACATGAGCGTATAACATTTTTTATAGATAACATTTTACATATATACACATGTATATAATATATCTATATGTGAATGTATATAACATTGTGCAGGGCTGGAGTTCCTCCAGGGAAGTAGCTCTGCAGCTAGTGTGGAACCCAATATAAAGTGGCCGATGCCCGTAATGGCAACCTTTTTATTTTTTCCAGCCCAGAGCTCAAGAAATGTGCATCATAAAAACTGCTTGTTGAGGGCCACTCCAGGAGCACAAACTGGATTTCAAGTCAGTGTTATTGACCAGGACTTACCATAAATGTGCTGTGGCACCAGCTATATAGGAGAACTGCAGGAAGAGATGTGGACAGAAGCTTCTCTGCTCCAGCCACCCATGGCTGTGAGGGCAGCTGTGGGGGCACCTATGCATATGTGGGTGCACATCAGGTGGCTCACAAGTCTATGTAGCTTTGGAAGTCAGTGCTATGTTAAGAGACCAGGTATGTGTGTAATGACATAGGAGCAGCCCAAAGCCAACAGAGTATCTGGAAACATGCTGAATCCAGACAAGGGAGAAGGTTTCACCTTTCAGAAATACAGACAGGGTAAGTGCCAGTTAAAATGCTGTGGTTTGTGTTCCATCACCCTGTGAAGTCAAAACTCAGACAAGGGCTGTGTACATGGGGCCATGGTACACAGCTATGATCAGGAGGCTATGTTTAAGGATATACATCTTTTCAGCCTATGGTTTTAAATGAATTGAGTTTCAATCAAATCAATTTTTGGCTGTAAAACCTTTGCTGTGGTATACGCTTCCTCATACAGAGTTGCTCAGAGCAGCTCAAGTAAAGCAGACTGCAGTGAGCTGCAGAAAGATCCTGCAGGTGACAGAGCAGCAGAATAGCAGTTGAAACCCAATGTCAGTAAACAAAGTAACATGTATGGGGAAAATAACTAAAAGTATGCATCCAAGATATTGGTTAATTACCTATTGCCACTCAAGGAAGAAATGTTTAAGTTTCTGGATAAGGTTATACAAAAATGCCAGATCATTGCACAGCAACAGTCAAAAATGGCAGTCAAATGTTAGAAACTGCAAGGAAAGCATTGAGGGACAAAAGAAAACATTGCAACAGATGCTACTCTAAAAGCAAGGGGAAACTAGACTGGGACTGGAGAAGTAGCAACGGTGCATGAGCTGAGCTGTGGATTATTGTTTCAAATTTCTCAATACAAAGAAGCATAACAAAAACATTTAGAGGAAGCAAGCTTAAAGCAAACAAACAAAAAAGAGTTTCTTTGCACAATCAGTCATCAGATTATAAATTAATTGCTAGAGGAGGTTTGTCAGCAAAAAATATAAATTGAGTCAGTTCCTTTCCTACTATTGAAGAGAAAGGTCAAAATGCACATACCAAATTAAGAAGTGCCTAAACTACTGATTTGCTAGAGACAGTAGCTTATAGGAGAGCACAGGCAATTTTAAATTTTCTTGGTTTATGGTATTTTTCTCTCATAACCATTGTCAGATAAAAAAAATATTAGCTATCACAGCATAGAATTTTGTATGTTCTTAAATTACAATGCAGTTATAATTTCTGGTCCAAATGATGTACTTATTTGAATACTGCATAGAATTGCCATTCAAAGTGGCTTTGACAGACTGAAAACACAAGCTGACACAAACCCCACAAAGTTCAACAGCAACAAAGGTGACTTCCTATGGCCAGTACACAGTAACCCCATGCAACAGCATGGACTGGAAACCAAAAGGCTGAAAAGGAACTTTCCAGAAAGAGACCTGGGGGTCCTAAAGAAGAATTGAGTCAGCAGTGTGTCCCTGTGGAGATGAAGACTAACGGCGTATATCTCTCCTAGCAAGATTGTAGGCAACAGATCAATTGATGTGATTATTTTCGTCTACTCTACTCTTGTGAGACCCACACCTGAGTACTGTGCCCAATTTTGAACTCCCCAAGATAAAAGAAATAATTTAATATACTGGAGTAAATCCAAGACAGTTATGGCACTGCAGCACACTGGACACAGGGAGACTGAAGGTGCTGGCTATGATGACACTAATTACCTAGAACTGTCCTGCAAAACAAAGCACTGCTGCGATAGCAAGGTAGAAAGTGGGAGGAACTTCATATTTGCATGGAATTGACTTGCCTGCGAAATGTCTCACTTTCTGCTTTCACAGCACATGCTATCTCAGTGATTAAAGAGAAAAACAAACAAACAGAAAACCAAAAAAAAAAAAAACAAACAAAGAAAAAGCAGAAAAAACAATGGAAACAAAGGAGAAAAAGTAAATTAGACTTCCATCTGATAGCCCAGTGCAGGTGTCTGAGCTGTGCACAGTGGCTATCAAGACTGCAGACAGGAACCAGCTGATTAGCTAGGTTTTGGACAGTATCAGTCAGTCAGGATCTCTTTTTGAGCTAGAAAAACATTTCTCTTTTCAAATTAGATTTGTCCAAATTATAGAATTTAACTCTAATCTCAAAATACAGCCACTATGCACACATGCGCATTCATGCTCCTACTCAGCTGTGGCAGTGGAAAACTGCTAAGATGTTATAGCTTCAAGAAAAAAATCTTTACCATTGCACCAGAATTAAAAGTATCCTCTGGTATAAGTATTTACAAACCTTTAAACTTTTCAATGGCTAAATACAGCTATTAATTGATAGCATTAATTCTCACCACATAGAGGGGCAGTATCTCCCTGACTCCGGGGAAGACAAGTTCCCTGCTGTCAGCCTGTAAGAAACAAGGTTTCTGCAAGGACAAGGAAGACTATCCCAGATGACAAGTGCCAAATGGAGGTGGAGAGAAATTACACTAAAACATACTCCCTGCAGGACCTGAAGCCAATATCCAGTCTGGATAGATCTATATTATCATAATGTTTTCAGAGGTATTTTCTGGCAGATAGCATTAAAGAAGATCTATTTCTCCTGTTTACCACAAGGTGGAGGTGCAGTTACTCGGAATCACTCATTAAGCGATCAGGAAAATGGTGGGTGTTGTACAACAGGCATTGTAAAATTTTATGGACATATTTAAGAAAGTAATAAACTGTATGCAACTGTGAGTTATTATTTATCAATTTATTTTAAGCCAACTGTGTAATGACATGACCAACCATCTCTGAACAGTGTTCAAAATGCAGCAGCTTCAAATTTCCATTTGAATTACTAAATCCTTCAGATAATCGTGTATCTCTTGGAGGTGGAGATGTCTGATAATGTAAGTTCTCCAAAAGTATACAAAGTGGTGATTGCCAGTGTCAGACGGGTGCCACCTTCTTGGATACATTAACCTGAAATGATCTTTCCCTGTATTAAGCCTTCTGGAACTTATTGCCAATCAAAGAAAATGATAAAGGATGTTTACTTCTGTAAAAAAATAAAGGTCTGGTTATTCTCAGAGACATTCACTCTGGCCTCCATCAGCAGATCCAGAAAGGTGTTTGCTATCAAAAGACTCGGAAATGGCTTATTAAGTCATGTTTATAGTATAGTTCATTTGTTTAATGCTGAAGCAGAGAGAAGTAAGGGAGCCTTTCTACATGAGCCCAGCAGACTATAGCAATGAGCTGTTCCTCTCCCCCAAAAGCTTTGTCTTGTGAGTCTGTGTGGAGAGGTTCTTGTTTTGTCCTTTCTTCTTTTATTTAAAACTTCAAAGGGAAAAGGTTATTTTTTCCTGCAGCTTCACCACATATTCAACTGGTTATTTTGCTGTTTTAAGGAGAACTTGAAACAGAAGTGAAATTGGTTTACCTTATTGAACAATAAGACAGACATGGAAACCATCAGAAAAGAGAGCACTATGGAGACCTAAATTTTGATAGTTTTGTGCCAGTTGGATACTTTTGATGTTAAGTGTAGCTACGTTTACATTAAACAAGTTTGATAATATAGAGAAGTGAAATTCTCTTTAGACATGCTCTGAAACCATAGACACTCTTTGCAGGACCCACTGTGTAAATACTGACTTCATCTGCACATCACTCCTTTGCTGCTTGGAGCCACAATCCACTGGCTGCATGGTTTGTATGACCACGGTTTAGCTGGTTTTAGTCAGATTAATTTAAACAGATTAAGATTCAAGATCTGAAAACATGTTGATATCTCCCTAATGTAAAATAAATTACATTTACATAGCAAGAGAGGCCAAAGAAACAGTAAGACTATGAGAAGGAACTCTCACTATTGTACACGGTATCTGAAGGCAGAACAATTACTGCATGCCTTCACAAATGAGGGTGAATTAAACTTTAAATTCTTAACACAGACCGTTAATTTTACAAATTCATTTTACATGAAACACTGGATGCTGAAAGTCTCTAGAAAACAAGTGCATATAACAGATTGAAATCCTACTTCATATATCATTACAGAGCTGTTACAGGTTCCACATTACCTTTAATTTTCAATTGGTTCTTTGAAATGTGAGGTTAGATTGCCAGAGATGTGTTGTTGGAGAACATGCAAGTTTTCAGGCTGGTGAGCCAAGGGCAGTTTCCCAGCTGAGTGCCTCAGAGGTAAGAAAGGAATTTGCCAAGCAACCTTGGGCTCATGGCAAAGTGAGAGAAGAAACCTGCTGAACTCCGTGGAGAAATACATATGAAGAGCTCTTTTAATAAAGTTAAAAATAAGATAGGTAAGAACTGTTTAGATCCAACAATTTTATGAAGTATGTATTAGTTAATATTTAGCTGTAGCAGTGTATTGTTAGATAGTTTGGATAGTGTGTATAAGTTTTAAAAATATGTGCAACTGTGTGTTAAAGTAGTTCTGTAAGTAACTCTTCTTGTACTTTGTAAGATCCCTGCATGGGAGAGGATAAAAGTACCTTAATGTAAACATAGAGTGCCTTTATCCACCATTCCTCAAAGTCGTTGTAACCTATGATGATGAGGACTTCAAATAAAACCTCAAAAAATTTAATTAGATGCAGGCAGGTGGGTTTATTTAACAACTAGATGTTGCTGACCTTGTAGAAGCCCACTGAGAACTGTATCTGTGTGAAATTAGAATGTCGGGACAATGTATAGCAGAAAAAAGTCACATTTAGGGAATAAAAAAATAAAAATTAATCAAAGATTTCAGTTGTAATTAGATTTAATCTAATATTCAAATGACAGATTCTTGCTGAGCAGGCTTGTGACTTACCTCATACCACAAATAATTTCCTTTAATTTCCCTTAATTCAAAAAAAAATCCAGAAAAAAACCCACTAAATCTGAAAATTTTCAATGAGTTTCTAAATGAAATTCCGATGGTTTATTGCTATCACAGCAAAATATTTCAAATCAAAATGTTCCCAAGCTTGGCAGGGGGACTGAAATAGATAATATCCAGAGGTCCCTTGCAACCCTGCCTATTCTTTGATTCTGTGTTCTGACATATTGAATAATTTTTCAGGCTACAAATATTTGAAAAATAACTTAGTCAAGACGAATGTGTATTTATTAATTTAAAAATTTTTTTCCAAAGAATAACCAAACAAACTTAGCTAGAGAAGTTTACATCCAAGTGTTTTCAGTCTCTAAAGTAACAAACCACAATTAACAACAAAAGCAGCATATATTGAAAATAGATTAATATCATAGAGCATTTAATAGTCTAATTATAAAAGAACATTCTTCATCATAGCTGATTTTTACACACTACATTTTCAACATTGTTTTTCATCTTTCAGAAAGTCATTAGAAGTCTATTTATGTTGTTAAATAAAGCACAACATGTAACACTGATTTTTGATGGGCAGATGTTTGCTATAGTTCCTTATCTGAAACCACTGGCATATAAATGTGGTTATAGTAGTGAAGAGGGACAGGTTAGTGTCAGAAGAAATCTGTGGCAGAGGCAAAGATGCCAGTTGTTCAGGTGACAAATACAATCTCTCTGTCTCCCTAGAACTCTTCTAGGTATTTACAGATGTCCTTCACCACTGAACTGTTGAACAGGCTCAAGATGGCCACTCATGCAGCAGCTGTATAGCTGAAGAGGAACATGCCTTGTGATGAAGTAACAGCTCCTTCAACTAATATTATGGTCTTCATAGAAAGACTTAGCTGATTTGAAGGTAAATCTTGTGGGCTTGTGACTGTGGCTCCATCAGGATGATGACCTCACCTAAGTTAATACTTTTGTGTTCTGCAACTGAGTGGTCTACAAAAATACATGTGGTTGGTTACAGGCACGGCAAGTAGTTTGCTAAGCCAGTCACTTGAGAATTACAAATTATTTGATCATAAGCATGGGCACAGGTGTATAGTTGAGAATAATACTCCTACAGCTTTGATTGTTCCCATTAAATAGATACCATGTATTTTTTCCATCAAGATTTTCTTGTATTCTAAATTGAGGGTTATTTCTAAATTGAGGGTTATATTGCTTCAATTCTACTGATAAAGATAAAATGCTATACAATTAGGGGAAGACAATCCCTTCAGATTTATTTATATCCTATTTAATGCAAATATAAAGGTTTTTCTATTCCACATAAATATGCAATCACTTCCTTGAAACTTGCTAAGCTGGCTGCATCAGCAGTTTCTCATGAGTTATACAAGTTGCTAGTCTTGGAAAAAAAAATGCACAGCCTCCCCTTCACCATCAAAACCCCCTCACATTAATATAAATTTCAGCTCCTGGCAACCACAGGTGAGCATCAAACAACAGAAGTTACATAATTACAATTTTGAGGATTGAAGAAGTGAGCTAAATCCTAACATTCTTTTGCATATTTATGCAGTTTTCAATAGAAATTCACATAAACTTAATCCTAAAAGAGTTTGAAGCAGAATGAAGCAGGAGGAACCAACACTGGTCAACTTTTAAAGAAGTGAAAAATACCAGGTTTTAAATTGAAGCAGCAGCCTATCTATAAATTATTTTTTTTACTTGACAGTTTAATTGTAAACTGAACAGAAGGCTTCATTTCTTTGGGTATGTTATATATTTTTAAATTATTTTTGTCCCAAGCAAAACAAGTTGTCTTTTTTTTCAAGAGGGAATGTCAAATTTAAGTCAAATTATATCACACATTTACTAGTTTTTAAAATGTATATACTCTTTTTGCTGAAAATATTTGTGACGTTCCACACAAACATTTGTACTATCTTGTCCAGCTCGAGTTATTTCACCAGATGTAATCAAAAATGGAATTATAAATCCTGTAGATTTGTTTTATTGATCTCTTTCTTATTATTGCTACACATTTATAGTAGCTTGAGACAGTTTAAAATACCATGTCACTGATATTTTTATCAGTTTTTAAAGGTGAAGAGATTCATGTCTTCATTTGTAGATAGTTTAAAAGTCTTTACCATAGCTCTGAAAAAAATAGGGTTTTTGTATTATCCCTTTATTCTGATGCACCTCTAAAAACAATATGGTATCCCTCTTACATTTCACTTAAGTGGGATAAGAAAGATTTGGTACTTTGTTCTGAATTCATTTCAGTTGCAGTGGAGAAATATCACTTAGAATTTACATGGGAATAGATTCAACATGAGACCAGCATTTGGGACAGGATTCCAGAAAATTCTGTTCATTACTATGAAATAAATTAAAGTCTCAGTGCTAAGTCCACCTGAGACATAAATGAGGAATGATTTCAATTCAGTAAATTCTTTGAGAGTTTGTTACTTAGAGTTCTGTGTCTGAAATCCTAAGACTGATATTAAAACTACTTATTGAAGAAGCAAATGAGACCTAAAGAGCACCAGGTTACAAAGGAAAAGTTGCAGAACACATTGAGACCTTTTTGTCCCAGACCTACAGCTGATAGCATCCAGAAAAGCAGTGCACAGACCTCTGGCACTGCCCCCATGGAAACATGCTCCATGTGAATGACTGCTTGGATAAGCTGCACATACACTCCAAGGGAAGGTGCCAAGGGCGTCCTGAGCTCACCTACTGCAAATGAAGGGATGCCGAAACACTCTTTGAAGACCCATTGTTGCAAACTTTAATATAATTAGCATTGACGCAACTCCTTTGACAAAAATATGCTAAATACCATTCCAAGAACACAGAGCATGATTGTTTATAAGGCTTATATAATTTTAGTGTTAAACAAATATTTTAGCACAAAGCCAACTGTGTATTACTACAGTTTTGCTTTGGCACACACACTAAGCCTTAATGCAATTGCCAAGATGACCAAAGCCCTTGTCAAGAGCAGAATGCCACTGTGTTAGGCAGCTCAACAGCTGTTTGATTGTGAAGATTAGATTTCTGCTTTACTCCAATTGACAGTAAAGTATCACTATGCTGTAGATATGAATATATTTACACTTTATGATGAGCTTTTAAAATTAAGTGGTTGTTCACAATGTGCAGGGGTATTTTGAAGATTTAAAAGG
>JAOXXN010000395.1:21057435-21093622 GCA_026770055.1 Myrmophylax atrothorax | reverse complement strand
AAAAGGTAATGTGCTAACAAAGATGAGAGCTGTTGAGAGCAGTGGGATTTTTTCAGAAATAGAAGTTCTGTTGCAGAAATAGTTCTGTCTTATTGAATTACGGGACATCATCCTTGTTTAAATCATGAAACAATGCCAGGAAGTATTCTGTCTGAACAAGTCATATGCAATATTAGTAGTACCACAGGAGAGGTTTTTACCCTGTAATTGTGGTAGGATTGTAGATTGGTGGTTGGTTTGGTTTTTTTTCCAAAGTAGACCATTTAAGCTTATGCAGATATTCAAGCAGTCATTAGAAAGAATATGTTTTTCTAAAATGAAGAAGTAGAAATCTCAAAGGTAACCAAATAACTCTTTAGTCTGTTTTCTTCAATTGTCAGGTAAAAAATATGAATATGACTATTAACATGCTTAAAGTGGCTTTTGTATGTGCTATGCAAAGTGGAAAATCAAGGGCAGAAGTATTGTGTGTGATTCCTCCCACAGAAAAGGAATGACATTAAAGAGAGAAGCACCTGAATAAAGAAATAAACTTAACAGGGAAATGGCCTGCATCCCAAAAGGACCAAGTTTCCTGCTGAACAATGTTAACTTAATCAATTAATAGTCCTGAAGTACAGTGTTGGGCAGTTATTGGCACCTTTTGCTAGCAAAATGCAGCTGTCTAGATGGTACTTTTGAGTAAATATAGTCAATTATGAATTTCCATTCATAGTGCAGTGTCTCCAGCGAAAAGCATGCAAGTTGGAAAACTGGAAAGTAAAGGCACAGAATAGCAAATCATAGTCTTCTTTTAAGACTATGGCTTACTGTTTAAGATGGCAATCTTGACCAAAACTGGGGAAATGCTGTTTTAACTGGAGAACTGAAGGGTACCCAACCACTTCTTTGAAAACAGAAGAACCATGAAAATCTGAGCTTTGTGGACTGAGCAGTTTAATCTTCTCTAAGCATAGTAAGTGACAATATGGATTTGCACATATTTTGGAGAACCAGCTGTGCTTTGGAAATTATTTTTCTCCATTCTCTCTCCAAAACCATCTGTATTTTCCTACTCACTTGCATAAGCAGAAATAAGATAGACCTTGTAGACAGTAACTACTCTCTCCCCTCTCTTCTGGCAATTTGCAAAGGCATGCAATTAGGCATAATCTTGAAGGAATATATTTATGGAATTTTTAAGGGGGGAGGGGGGGGGTTGTGTGGGTTTTTTGTTTGTTTTGGTTTGGGGGGGTTTTTTGACCCTAAAAGAATGAGTATCAGGAGATGGAATATAGTGTGTAGTTACATTTAATAAAATGAGGATAATTTTTTGCTGACAATTTGCTAACAGCATTAGGCTTCTTTCTTTAGCCCAGACAACAGCAAATCTAGGTTGACAATTGTCTCCAGCCAAAATTCTATGGACAGATACAGATGGGCCCTATAGGACACCAATGGTATGCACCTGTTCCAGAAAGCTGTTGCAGATGCTCTGGGGCGAGTGGGATAAGTTGGGAAGCAGTGCCATGCCTCCAGCAAGGACTGCGGAACATGCCTCATCTGTACCCTAGCGACCTGGATGTGGAAGGTCAGGGTGGTTTGCAGAGAGTCTGGACTTGCCAGCTTGCAAGGAAACAGTACATGTTTCCAGGAAGGGTCACCCACAGATTGCTTGGCACAGGCATAGCAGTGCATACTATTGTTATGTGACACAGTTATATTTTAGTTGGTGAAAAATACTTCATTTAGTCTTAGTGATAAAGAGGATATCTGTGTGAGAAAGCAAAATCAACTGTGTAAGTCACAATTCTACCCTGAAAAATATATCTTCACAAAATGTTGGGACTGGAAATGACACTTTTCTGAGGCTATGTATTCAAAAACTGTCGATTTGTGGAGAATCTGGGGCAAGATTTGTTTCCAGGCATTTAACTTAGACACAAGATTTCTTAGATTTCTTGCTTTTACCTCAGAAAGCTTTCTTCTGCATCCTAGTAAATATATATTTAGCAACAGCATCTGCCACATCAAAATACATTTTTACGTATTTACAGTATTTTTAACATTGAATTTTAATGCAGTGCTGTCTAATTGTATAGTACTGCACCATACTAAATAATACAAAACCAAAAAACTAACTACACCCCCCCCCCAATAAAAAAAGCACAAAAAAGTCTAATTTTTTCATCTTTAACCATTTTTATTCATGTCAGAAAAAGGATTACCAGCCCCATAATTATTCACCCTGTGTTCTTTTGTGACTAGCAGTCTATAGGAGGGCATCATTCTGTAATAAATGTCAAAATGCATGTTTTATCTAAATAACTCAACACACTCTACTGACAAAATTTAGTTAGGGATAATTTATACTCTTCAGTAGCCAAATTAATCTATGGGTTCTTTTAAATTGCTTTTGTTTCCAAAATAAACTCAGTTGACTGTGCAGCGTGAAGCAGAATTTAAAGCAATATTTCATAAATCTGTCTCCGAAGTTTAGAGTAATCTTTAATTTACAAATGATGTTACCAGCTCTGTACGTTGACTTTGCAGAGCTTTGAAAATTCAAGCATCTCTCATGCCTCTATCAAAGCCACTCACAAACTCACAGAAGAAAAACTACCAGGTCCAGAAACTGTCAGTGCAGCTTCTCTTGTGTTATCCAGCCTTCAGCTTGCAGTCTTCATAATTAAACAGTAGCTAAAAAAAAAAAATATATATATATTGGGTGGGCTAAGTCCCAGGTAAGCCAGACTCTGTGAAGAATTGCCTTCTAATACTGTCAGTTAAATGGCATGGGAAAGAAGATGTAGATGATCACAACTATAATTTAGTTACAACTTTCTGTCAATCTTTGTGCAATGCAAATGCCTCCTGGAATTAAGGAGCTCAGAGAAGGTAGTTTGTAATGATCTTTGTCTGGAGGAAACTAGCCATCACCACAACAAATGAAGCAATTGTCTTCCAAAAAGCACTGAAGGGTGAGGTAACATAAAATTAAGAGATAGAACCGAACAGCATTTGAAGATTATTTCAGTAATTATACCTGCACTAAAAGTAAAAAAAAAAGCATTCTCACACTCAAAGATACAGGAAATTTTATTTACAACTTTCTGAAACCACCTTGTTATAATAAAACTTTTACCACAACCTTCAATTTGCTAAGCACTTATTGTAATACAAATAAGTGTCTTCTAAGCAGGTAGTTTCCATAATATGAAAGTTAGGTATCCAGCCTTTGAAAGTGCCACGTCCAAATTTAGATGACAGAAATTCAGTGAGGTGGTTTGTTTATTTTTAATTTCAATTCCAACAGAGGCCTACTGTTTAAAAAGAGACAAATTCTAGGGCTTTTTCCCTTTTTATAGGAGCCAGAAAATAGCAATTTAATTTTTTACAAGTGAAAAAACCTCATTCAGATAGTTTTAGGTGGAATAATAGTCCTGCAAGAGAAAGGATATGCAAGCATTGACAAAACACAGTATATTATAAAGACACCTCATCATTATTGTAAGTATCAGAAAACAGAATGTTTTAAAAATGAGCATAAGTTAAACATTGTCTACTTCATTGCTTTAAGCATTTTAGTCAGTACCTTCCCAGATTAAATTCTATGAAATAATTACAGGGCACAAAAAGACCTTTTCACAAATTCACTTTTTTTTTAAAAAAAAAGTAATTTATTCATGAAAACTGCTGCAGATGAAAAAGCGAATGTCTCAAAGGCAACACTGTTATAAAAGACAGCATTGTGACTCAGCATACTCTGAAGAAAGCTGTAGTACTGGTCACATATTCTCTTTCCTTCTCTTAAGCAGGTTGCACCTTTACAAATCACAAGACCAAGAAAGAAATCTAAACACAAGAGGAGGTCAGAAAATTGCCTTATCACCAGTGGGAGAGTGCAATATATCACCCATTAACCCAATTTTAACCTCTTTTCTATTTTTTTTACCAAAATATATATATGTACATATATATATAATTCTGAAGTATTAGAAAAAATCAGATGTCAGTTGTATCAAACCCAGAACTATGCCTTAAGCCACAGTGTTCACTTTCAAGGACTTTATGTCTGAAGGCAATGACATCTAAAAAAGCAAGGTGGTTGCCATATAGCTTATAACGTAAGACAGTGTGAGGGCAAAATTTGGTTCACATTTTCACAAGTATAAGTAAGTTCACATCTTGTATGTTTTTGTCATTTGATAACTCTAGAGGTCTTCATTAATCCCTTGCAAAGTTATGAATCCTATATACTGTGACAATGTGGTGCTAAGAGTTAGTGGCTTCTAGGCACTGGATCCCAGGAGTCAACTGTGGTCACAGATGTGTTTTTGAGGTCTGCTATGTATTTGGAAATCCTGGAATTTTTAGTTACTTCCTTGACAGTGAACAAGTGCCTATTATGTACTAAGTGGGATGATGAGTAGATTAAAGCACAAAAAATAAATAAAATTAAAATACTTCAAATTCATAAAAAATAAATACTCTGAATTAAGGGACAAACTGCAAAATGTAAACAGCATTCAAACTATTATTTCATAAATCACCTTTGAAGTCTGCTAAACAATGACTATTTGTGGAAATGGTTCAGGTTGAAGTAAATGGTGCAGCACAATTATTAAAAAATCTAAAATTATCATTTCTGTGTCAAAATGAATACTAGCAAAGAGAAAGGCAATTTCACATGTAAAAGATTGTTGCATACTGTTGCTTTACAGATTTATGCAAAGCAATCTTTTTACAAAAAGCCTCTGCATGCACGAATGTACACAGAGAATTTTAGAAGCATTATGCAGTGTAATAAAGATGACCTTGGCACATTACAGCACAAGATGAGAGAAAGCACTAAAAATACTATCCTATCCTTACCTCGAAGAGTCACAGCCTTATATAGCAGAAGAAAAAAGATTCACCCAGTGATGTGATGAGTCCAACTATGTATTCAAGCAACATGCACAAATTGTGATAAAAGGTTAAGTTCACTACAATGTAGAGAATGACAAAACGAAGTTACCAGACCAAAATCTGCTCAGTCACAACTGTATACACTGATATTACAGCAATACCCAGCATTTGCTTACACAATACAATTGAACAAAAATGGGCATCCTTAATCAGATCAAAGGTTCATCACACTGCATCCTGTCTCTGGCAATGGCTGATAATGCATGACCGGAGAATAAAAAGAGAATATAACAATATTTCCCCCTGTAATCTTCCAGTGCTACATATCTTGGTTTACGGATTTCTTAGCGCGATAGTAGTATCATTGCACTTCACAGCATCTGAGGTTTCACACTCTCACAGAATTATTTTTTCAGCCCTGTAGGCTTGCTTACACACTTGGAAAACAGAAGAGTGAACAAGCAAATAAGGAGATACTTCTCCCCTGGGTTTTCTGTAGAAACATGATCTTGTATAATGTATTACGAACTGAGATTTGCAAGCTTAGTGTTAGCATGGATTCCTACACCACAGGCTTCAGGTGTGTAGGGTGTGGGTCAGGGCTAGTGTTCACATCTGGAAACCTCTGATCTCTGCTGCTCTAAATTTTGCTCAGGACATCGTGACTCAAGTGGAGGACAACCAGGCTTCTAGAGAAATTTGTGGGGTTTCAGGTTTGCTCTTGTAAATTAATGTAGTGACCTTAAAATAATAATAAAAATATAGTTAGACCAAGAACATGCTGTGTTCTATTTAAATTCAAAGTAGTGTGAGATCTGGGCCAAGGGCAACCTATGAGAAATGATAGAACAACACAGGTTTAAAAATGCAGGACACTGATTACAGCCAGAAAAAACATTACCCAAGTTTTTTTATATTAATATGTAACTGTACATGTGAGGAGTTCTGCTTTTTTACCTAGCGTAAAATATTGATTTCTCATTCCTATTTTTTCTCATTTTAATGTTGTACCAAGTTTTCATTCATATGAATTGCAAATAGTGTCTTGAATGTCTTAGCTTCAGATTTTAAGTTCTTCTATTTCATAAACAGTTTGTAAGCAACAAAGTTCGTGGTTTTTTGTTCAATGTTTAAGGCTTGCAAAGTAACCAGTCAAAGTAGCATGTCAAAAAGAAAAGTTAATAAATCCTGTCATTTCTTATATTTAGTGCCAAAATAACACTAAAGTAATAGATGATACAGCATTTATCTTCACCGAAATTCAACAAAACCCTCAAGGTAATCTCATTGACTTTAAAATAACAAAACAACCTGAACAAATTAAAAAAAACCATAATGAATAAACAAACAAACAAAAAATCTAAGATCTAAGATCGGAAGTATTCTAACACAATTAACAGTGAAATAGAATCTCAGCAGAAGTGATCAATTCACCAGGACTCTAGCCAGCCACATCCAGAAAGGTCTGCCCAGTGCCATCACCCCTAACATCCTCTGAAAGCCCTGTCAAACAGATGTCCTTTGCAGCATGCCCAGAATGTCACCAAATTCAGTGTGCTTTGGCACAAGCTGTAAAAGAGCTTGTTCCAGAGGCTGAAGCCATCTCAGATGATGCCCTGCCAGTCACCTTTAAAAAAATAACTAGAGGAATCCAGCTACAGTGGCCCTGCTGACTGCAGCTGCTGCTGTCTGGCCCAGAGAAAGAGGTGATTCCTCATTCATTCCCACTGACTTCTGAAAACCACAGGGTCAAACAGTTCTATTCAGTGAAACTCATGCTTCTAAACATAAATTAAAAGTGCTGACAAACATCAACTGAGCTCCTATAGACAGTCAATAAAACTATATATAACAGTTTAAGAGACCCCCTTTTTGATGGCTGTTTTCATTAACATCATTCAATTTACTGCATGCATTACAGTAGGCAAACTCATTCTTCTATGCAGAAGTGTTATTAGGCAACCTAAAGTGTCTTTTTTCTATTTATAAATATAAAGGCTTTATCAGATTAATCATATTTAATGCAGGTTTTGTTATTTTTTTTCTGAAAGTTTGAATGTAGGTAAGGAGTTCTCCAAGCTATGATAACAATTTGCAACTACAAATGTCTTCCAATTCAATTATACATGCAAGCCTTGGCTCAGAAAAACATTGGACCACTTACCTAAGTCCCTCAAGAAAGCAAACTTTCACCTTTTAGCATCTAGAAGCAGCTTTCACACAGCTTGAGCAGTCCTTAGCTGTTGTAAGCCTTGACCTATGCACGGGTGTCATGGGTTTAGCTAGACCTAAATGTAGGCTTTGATTTGCAAAGCAGGCCCAGCTGACTGGAGCTGGGTTTGGCCAGGTGACACTGACTCTACTGGTGTTCCATACCATATCCTGATGTCACAGCAGGTACAAAAACAGGTGTAGGAGGGACTTTAGTTAGTGCCTTTCATGGCTGGGTGCTGAGCAGACCTTCTATCACTGTGCTGGATGTGTTAGGCCTTACCACCATTTCACAACTGTTTAGTTCAGGAATTACACATTTTTTGTCATTGGTTTGTTGTTTTTTTTTTCTCCTCTCTAGCTGGCTATCCTTTGGGGGGTTTGTTGGGGTGTTTTTGTGGGCTGAGGTGGTGGCGGTCTGTGTTGTTGGTGGGCTACTTGGTGGTGGTGGTGGTGGTTGTTTTCCACATTTGTATATATATGTGTTATATCATATTGTTTTTAATTTTCTCTCTTCTGTGCAAAATACAAAAGCTTACTATTTTAAGTGTTAGTTCTAGGTATTTTTCCCTCAGGGTTGTGCAGGGACTCTCCCTCTGTGTTGGGCAGTTGGCATTTTGCCAGCTCAACCTAACACAATGTGGTGATGGAAAGGGAAAACTATGTAATTGTGCTGGTACAGGGAGGCTGACATGCAGAAGGAGGAGTCTGGAGAGCTGGGGAGGATTGAAAGGAGAACAATGGGGGTGTTGTTGTTGGCCAACATCTAGGCATCAGTCCGTGAAAATGGGGGAAGCAAGACCAGTTGTTACCCACTACATCATAAATTACTACATTGCCCAAACAGAATACTAGCCATTTTATTCTTCTTCATTGCTCTGCCTTATTTCTTCTTGCCAGTGGGAAGTAAAGGCTGAAGTATAGCACTTACACCTTTAAATACAATATTCCTCTTGGCAAACTATAAAAACATTCATTTTCCAAAGGCAGTATTAGAATGAAGGATCGGTAGAAGCCTTTCCAATAGGAGTTCAGTAACCACCAATGTAATCCATAACATCTTGCTACATTTTCACACAATCTTAGCCAAAGTGAATTGTTTCTTGGAGGAAAAGGGCGACTGAAACGAGCTGCAAAGCAGCTACTTGTAGGTGTTTCCGTTATTACCAATTACAAAACTTGTGTTCCTGCAGTGCCTGTGATCCACCTGAAGAATTTACCCAGGATTGCTCCAGTTTCCTGGTGCAAACTGGGCTACCCAAATGTCAAATCAAATATTATTATAGCTATCAAAAAAGCTGTGTCTACAACTACAGGAGCTCAGGAGACAAAAAAGCTGTTATTCTTAGGAAAATGAGACCTTTTAATCAGTTTTTGTGTCTATATCCTCTCAGGTTTAGTGGGGTTTTTTTTGGTTTATTGTTTTGGAGGAGGGGGCATTGTTCATTTGTTGATTTTGGGATTTTGGGGTCTTTTTGTTTCAGGTGGTAGTGGTTTTGGGGCTTTTTTTGACTGTGGGTTTGTTGGGGTTTTTTTTCCAGGGGGATAGGTTTGTGTTTTTTGTCCAACATATTGTATGTATCATTGTCTTGGGTTTACCTTTTCAGGTTTTGGTAGCAGAGGCCTGCAGAAGTGGCCTCTGTGAGAAAACACCAGGAGCTGCTCCTATGTCAAAGACTGTTCCAGCTGCCCCTAAGTTGGACCTACTGCTGGCTGAAGCTGAGTCATAACCCATGTTGGTAGTGTCTCTGTGATAACAGAAAGGGTAAAAAATGCTGCACAACTGAAACTGGGAAAGAGGAGTGAGAATACATGAGAGAAAAAACTGCAGACACCGAGGTCAGTGAAGAAGGTGGGGAGGAGGTGCTTCATGTGCTGGAGCAGAGATTTCCCTGCAGCCCGTAGTGCAGACCATGGTGAGGCAGGATGTCCTCCTGCAGACCATGGAGGTCTACAGTGGAGCAGGGACCCACCTGCAACCCATGAAGGAGACTGTGCTGGAGCAGGTATGCTGAAAAAAGAAGCCAAAGGAATGCCCCAAAGGAAGATGTGACACGGTGGAAAGGCTGTGCTGGAGCAGGTGTGCTGACAGGATCTGTGGCCCTGTGGGGGAACCACAATGCAACACTCTGTTCCTGAGGGACAGCATCACATGGAAAGGACCTGTGCTGGAGCAGTTCCTGAACTGCAGCTCACACAAAGGACCCATTTTGGAGAAATTTGTATATCCCATGGGAGGGACCCCACAACCAGAACAGGCAAAGAGTATGAGAAGGAAGGAGTGGCAGAGACTGCAACTTCCTTTTCTGCTTCACCTTGTAGAGAGGAGGTAGAAGAGTTGGGAGTGAAACTGAGCCTGGAAAGAATGTGGGCTTAGACTTGTTCTTATTTCTCATCATGCTACTCTGTTTAAACGGTAATAAATTAAATTAATCTTCCTCAAGGTGAGATTGTTTTGCCCATGATGGTACCTCCTGAGTGATACCACTGTCTTTCTCTTGAGATTTTTTTGTACTTTCCTCCCCCATTCTGTTGATGGAGGGGGAGTGAGAGTGTGGTTTGGTGGGCAACTGGCAACCAGACAAGGTCAACCTACCATAACCAACATAAAAACAAGAAAAGGATAATTATTATTATTATGAATTTTAATTATGCATCTGAACACTCAGAGAAACACAGACCACATGCTAACACCACCAAATTAAGGCATTTGTTATGCAGCCCTCACAGACTAAATCAATGGGACTGGGTGTTGTCTATTAACCTAGGGCAGCATCCTGCTTCCGCACTTCAGTGAGAAACAACATGAGTGATGAGAGGAGCCATTTATTATACACAGTAGAATGAATTATTAAGCTTAAGGAACATGTCATGTGGTCAACTATGCTTCAAAAAGAAGGTCCCTAAAATGCCAGAAACTCCAAGACATACTCTTAATTTAAATGCATTGGTAGGATCATTAATTGTTTCCAGTTCCCTTCTGTTTTGCTGGTTTGTCTTTTAGTTTTCCACAGTCCTTAAGACTGTGGAAAACCAGATCATATATCAAAACCTTCCTTTCCTTTACAAACTGATGAAGAGAAAGTCAGCTGGGATGGAAATTCATTATTCAAGAAAAAAACCCACACATCAGCATACCCTGATCTCACTTGTGCCATGCCCTCTCAGCCTATAATTTGTCTTTTCCTATCTTCATTGTCAGAAGGGGCTGATTTCTATGCTGGAGGGTTTCCCCTTCCTTGTGAAGCCTGATGCTTTCTTTTTCCAGCTTCTGGCATAATTATATTTAGAATTTGCAAGAGGGACTTCCAAATTAGTTTTAGAATTTTGTCTCATTGTGAATCCTTGGAAATGTACCTCTACTTGCCATAAAAAGTGTTCATATACATCCAGTACATCCCACAAAGATGGAGGGAAATATTTGGACATACTGGGTAGCTAAGATCCTAGCGGCAATCCAACAGCATCCATAGAGGTGGTACCCAAGCTCATATATGTATGGTTCCCAAGCAGCTTTTATCGTTCTAAGGTAGATAAACCTCTTGAATAACATGATCATCATGTTACATAAGTGAAGGTTTTAAATAGCCAGAATAGTTCTACTCAAAAGACCATTTTCTGATCAAGTTGGTTCTTGATCCAAACTTCATTTGCTATCCTTCTGCAAACCTTTAGCATGATGAAACACAAGCAGTGATAGGATTAAGATCTCTCATCTATTATGACAAAAATCTGCATGCCCTGTAAAATGCTTTTCTGCATTGGATTTGGTGTCAGAATATAGTCCAGAAAATACAAGACCAACTGCAATTACAATGCCTTGAACAATATCACATACTCCTACTCTTCCCCTAAAAGCAATTCCTCAAAATATTATATTAACAATATAATATTATTAATCAGGAAAACATTCCTTTTTGCACAGTTCTCATGCAGAATGTGATGTACTATTTGCATGTATACATGCGTATGTCTGAACACACACATACAGATAATTACATGCTTCATTACATTGTCTGCTGTTCTCTCATTTTCCCTTTTAATTTACATCAGTTTATTTTTAAAGACTGAGCTCTTTGCAGTAGTATTCTGGGTCTGAGTCCATCAGCATTGAGAGATTAAAATAAGATTGAGACAAAAATGTTGCCCAAGCAAAGTCTTTGTTGTACCTACACAATTAGCAATTGAAATGATTGACATCAACATACTACCACACTCCAATGTCACAATCATTACATTATCATGGCTAGGCTTCGCTAACAAAGATTTGGGAAGGACTTGACCCACGCTTGCTGCAGGCATGCTGGTGTCTAAAAAGGCTGACACGGAATGGACAAGTCCGGTTGCAAAAGGCACAGCATAAAGTCTCCTTAGGTGATATTCGTGAGGAATGGTTCTTTCTGCATTATCTTTTCTCCTCAAGGCTGATTCTGTGTGCGTTCTCAAAGGAAGCAGCAGCATTATAAATGGTGTGCCTCCATGAATCCAAATTGGAGGCCAGAGTGGACCATTGGTGGCAGTCAATATGGCCAAGACTGACATATTGTTTCAGGGAGTCCTTGTATCTCCTCTTCGGGGCTCCTCTCTTGTAGCAACCAGTGGTGAGTTCACCACAGAGCACAATCTTCGGGAGGCGGTGATCCTCCATCCTGGAGATGTGCCCTGCCCAGCACAGTTGCATTCCCATCAGCATGACCTCGATACTGGTGACCCCTGAGTGTTCAAGAACAGACACATTAGTCATGTAATCAGTCCAGTGGATGTTTAGGATTGAACGGAGGCAGTGCTGATGGAAGTGTTTGAGGAGTCGCAGGTGGTGGTGGTAGATGACCCATGATTCAGACCCATATAAAAGAATAGACAGTACAATGGCTCTGTAAATCTAATCTTTGTACTTTTCTTCAGGTGTTTGTCGGACCAGACTCTTTTATGGAGTTTTCTGAAACCTCTGTATGCCTTTGCTAACCTGTTGTCTATCTCTTTGTCAGTCTTACTGTCCAAGGAAATGATGCTTCCCAGATAGGTGAACTGCTGGACTGACAAGCTCTGATTCACCTATGGTGATGTGGGGATGATGAAAGGCTTCCTGAGGTGCAGGTTGGTGGAGAACTTCTGTCTTCTTCAAGCTGACTTCCAGCCCAAAAAGGTCAGCAACCTCTGCAAAGTAGGATGTTAAGCGCTGCAGAGCATTAACAGTGCTGTTAAAAGATTAGTGCTCTTTCCTTTTACAAATATATGAAATATAAATTTACATCTTGGAAGTCTAGTGAGAGTGTTTTGCTGACCTGAGGAACACATGACTGACCAAGTCAAAGAGCAGAAGACAGAGCAAGGCTGTAAAAGGCAATGCTTTTTGGGGGACCATCTCTCAGCCAATTGAATACACTACCAGATATAAGCAACCAGCAGGATTATACTTTGTCACGTCTAATATTAAGCCTACTTAATGCTCTTCCTTCTCAAAGCATATATTACAGCTAAAACCTTTAAGAAAGTAGACTGCTTAAATATTTAATATTTCATGTGTTTTGCATATGGCAATAGTAATTTCTTCAAGTTCCGGTATGAACTTTGTCACTTTAATTTAAAAAAAAATACTTTGTACTTGACATGTTTGCTTTAATCACACTTTCAACTCTTTGGGGAAGTCAGTTGAAGCATGAAATGACATTTCATTTTTATAGGGATCATAGAAGAAAAAATCAGTGACAAAACCACTGTTTATTGCTTATTCCCTATAGCAAGGTACAAACTGTTACTTTCATCATGAGATTTTTGCAAAGACAAATACTTATCTGATGTTATTTTAATAGACAGGAAAAACTGTTTCTAATAATGTAAGTACAAATATTTAGTATTTTATTAAAAAGAAAAAATAGGATAAAGTTTATTCTGATTATCCTAAGTGTGAGAAAGTTTGACTGTATGTGATTGTATATATGATATACATATAGTTAAGTAAAAATACATATATATGTCAATATATGGATAGAACTGTAGAGCTTGAAATTGAAGAGACCTGTTTACTTGCTCCTTGCTCAGTCCAAAACTTCCAAAAAGTAATTAAACCATAGAACTTTCTGCAGATTTCTTAAAATGTCTGTGCAGGATTACAAAACGAAAAAATTAAAAAAAAAAGAAACAAGAAAAGATAGAAAAGAGGATCAAAATAGTTCTGAGAACCTAACAACTTCTCTCAAGTAGCCCAGTTGATATCTTTCAGGATACTACAGAAGGAAGGGAGGTATTCTGAAAACATTTGATAAAGAAGTGTTCTGAGTTGGAATCTTTCACTATTAACAATGTCTCACAACCTGATGTTGAAATCTGGATCCAGAGTCAAGTAAAACTCAAAAGTTTGTTGAATTTGTAGTTTCACAAAGAAATGAGACACCCATCAGGCACTTCAGTTCCAGATTGTGATCCAGAGACCAGAAGACTTTACTGGTAGCTTATTTTGGTCCAGAATAAAATAATTCACAATAGAAAAAATAAAAAGTTCTTTTTACAGTGAGTGGTTTTGGAACAAATCACTCCCTCTTTGTCAAAGCCCTAGTATTGTATTAAAGATGGAAAAATCCATCAGGAACTACAGTAATCTTTATTATAAATTACAGTAGATAAAAAAGTAATGTAATTTTTGTACATGAAAGTTTCTTTCAAAATGTCTTCTGAGGAGTTGGGGCTCCATGGATTTTTTTTTTTTTTTGAAAAATAATAGGATTGCTGGATGTATATTACTGATATTTTCACCTAAGACAGTAAAGATTGGAAAAAAGATATTTTTCCAGGGCACACTCAATCTTCTTACAATCTCATAGAGGAAAGTGTTCAATGCTAGAAGAATAGTTCTAAGAGTACAATCAAAATCATCGATCAGCTTGGAATTAACAATAGGGATGATTATCTGGCACTACAGATCTATAGAGATTTTGTTGCTTTCCATTATTTTATAAGAATTTATTGGGATTTTTGACGATGAATAAAGCATCACCTCTGTAAACACACTTTAAGCAAACAGTTATGAGAGCTCATGGAGCAAAAATTTAAATCTGAATTTCACATGCCTGCATGAAAGAACTGTCTTGC
The DNA here is from genome assembly GCA_026770055.1 of Myrmophylax atrothorax. Lineage (NCBI taxonomy): Eukaryota > Metazoa > Chordata > Aves > Passeriformes > Thamnophilidae > Myrmophylax > Myrmophylax atrothorax. The sequence continues at coordinate 21,079,432 of JAOXXN010000395.1, read as the reverse complement.
ATGTACATGTGTTCAGAATTCCTTTTCAATCTTCTTTATACCTTCCCCCCCCCCATAGTTCTTCAAATTCATCTCTTCTCTTCCAGTATTTTTAACAAATTAAAGTCCTTTTCCCCTCAGATAAAAGCCGTAACTTTTCATGATGTTTCTCTCTAAGGCTTGCTGGGAGTCTTGATGAGTTAAATTAATATTTGAATGTAAAATTTAGCCACACTGTTTTTATTTACAATTATTCATTGATAATGCACAATGAACACAGGCAGATAACTTTCTTTCATTCTAGCGTTCTGAAATGAAGGAGATTGAAAAATGAACAACAGAAAAGGCTTAAATCACAAAGTTGGAGATACAGATGTGTGACAGCAAGAATAAATTATTTATATTCCACTTAAGAAACATTTAACCATTCATTCATCCTGAGAATACAGGCTAGTGCTTAAAGCACTTAACTGCATTATAGGAGGGAATAGTTTAGATCCACTTGGGCAGAGGCAGAAGTATTTGGGGCTCTCTCATCACCAGAAGTGCTCAGGGCTCTCCCACAGGACCATCAACCATGCCAGAGAGTTGAAGCACAGCCTTTTGCAGACTAGTTCTTTATTTTCACAGCTCTGACTTTTTAAAGAAAAATTATTTCTAAAGTTAATTTGGAATTTGATTCAAACCGAAACAGTTCTTACTTTACTTTTGTTTGGGACAAAGAAGTTTAAATTTGATCTTTTCACAGGTCTTTTCACAGCTTATTTTCACTTTTAATACAGAACCATCCAAACCAGCCAATGAGGAGAAGGCAGTGTTTGTGAGATTTGCTCTTAATAAATCATCATCATCAACACATAATGTCTCCGTAGCCACCACCTATAGCATAAGGTTACCAGACTGGACAGCTCTGCAAAGACAGATGCAGCTTCTCGTGGCTGTTGCAGGAACCAGCCTGAAGACACAACATGGCTTTGACTCCACCATGTGGCCTCACACTGACACATACGGATTGTCGGCAGATTAAACTCTGAAAACCACTGCACTAACTGCACTTCCCTCATTTAAGTCAAAGGAAACATAATTCACTGAAATACTGTAATTCACTGAAATGCTGTATTACGGTTATATGTGAACAACAGCTACAAAGGATGACAAATTTTATATTAATAGCCAAGATATTAACTTTTTTTGCTGAAGATATGTTTCTGCTTCCGTATGGTCTCTGCAGAAAAAAATTTGTGGTGTGATACAATTATTTTTCCATCTTTAGGTCAGGTCTTCCCAATTTCTTGACCTTCTTCAGATTATAGTATAGTTTTGTTTTTTTCTTTTTTCTCCAGGTTTCAGTTTGATACGTCAAAATAACGTCCTGGTTCCCCATATAAAATTACCTGACAGTTTGAATATGACCAACAAGAAATCAATTGGACCAATTCTGCCCTAGTCACCAGCTGCCTCTGCCTTCATTGAGAGATGGAGATTAAAGGCTACAGACCACAGAGCAAGAAGTGATGAGTGGAAGTGCTCATGGGGTGAGATGGTGAGAGCTACAAACACAAGGAGAAAGTAGGATGATCAGGAGCCCATCTGACATGCCTGATCTGCACAGGAAAAAAAAGTATCTGTATGCAGGCTAAGTGTGATGACATAACTGGAAACTCAGACATATAGCATGAGTCAGAACAAAACTGGAGTGCTGGATGGATAGAGGCTTTTCAGGAACATCAGTCAGGGAAGATCAGTGGGGTAAGTATACTCCATGCGAAGGAGTGGCTCAGATGCTGAATTCTATGGGAGGAGTGGCATGACTGTTCAAAGTGAATGAGTAAAAATCATCTGATCTGGGAGGTCAACAAACAGAACATCTTGGTGGGCACCTGCTACAGATCACCAAATCAGGAATCAGAATGGGCCAATTATTTTTTAGTGCTTTAGTGCTCATGGGAGCCTCTAATCACATGGATATTTTGTTGGGTACAAGTAATACTGAATATTTCTAGTGTATGCTGGTTTTCCATCATAGATGGTGACCAGGCTAATTAAAGCAGAATGATTATAAACAAGTAACCAGACAAGGATGTAACAATCAGCGGTCATTCTGGCTGCAATGACTATCCATGAGATGGTGAAGTAGTCCTGCATGGAAGACCCTGAGGATTGCAAGGAAGACGAGTATTAGAATAAGCATCTTGGGGTTCTGAGAATCTTCAGGGCACACATAGGCAGGATCCTGTCAGTATCAAATTGGCAAAAGTCCCAGGAGAGTTGGTTGATGCTCAAGGACAATTTATTCCCTCAAAGCATAAAATAAAAATCCATCCCAGTATGCAGGAAATCCAGCAGATGAGTCAGGAGATGAGGTTGCCTCAGCTGGAACCTCATGTTTCATGAATTCAAACCCAAAAAGAGGAAATAGAACAGTAATGAAAGAGGCAGAAAAGGCTGACTGAGTGAAAAACCTCTGCCACAGACTTTTCTGGCAAGGGCTGTTCTTTCAGGGAGGATTATATATCTACCAGCAGGATTTCTTCGATACACCTCCCAAGCTGGTCAGCAAGTCCCTAAAGTATGCACTCCTGTCATAGCAAGAAGATTCTTTCAGCTATGGAGAAAGCCTTCTCAAAACCATGAGTGATCTGCAAACACGCTTTTCTCAAGAGAAATGTTAATTTTATCTGCAGTCATACAGCAAATGGCTATGAAACTGATGCCTAAGGATTTAGTGAGTTTTTGTGTATTTTTAGAACCACATTAAGTTGCATAGATTCTTCTAGGTTGCTCACATCCTGAAGTCAGCTACTAAAGCTCTTTCCCACAAAATTGTAAGCTTTCTCACGCCCTGCCAAGACCATGGTGTTTGTGAGAAGCCACCTGTAGATAGAAAGAAGACAAAACATAAGAAGAAGGCCTAGAGATCCTGGAAGATCTCAAAGGGTCAGACCTGAAGACCCCATGGGTGGAGAACAGAGGAAAATGGAGATCATGGTTGGTTGTGAATATCTCATATGTAAATTACTAGAGAAGTTATAAAAGTTGTAACATTCCCGGTCATGGGGTCGCAGACCTTCTGGTGTGCACCTTGTAAGCTTCTAAAAAAGGTAACCTGTATATCTTTCTCCCTCAAAACTGTTTTCGAGTGTCTATTTTCACAGTAATAGGCAACAAAACTAAGGTAACTATGATTACTAAACTAGGAAGAACATAGTTTGCAATTTGCTTTGTTAGAATTCATGGAAGTTATGGAATGCCACCTTGAAGATTTTATGAAAGTGAAAAGGCCAGGGTCCATATACAGACTTTCATAGCAAATTTAACTTCTTTTTATGGTGAAGAGGTGGGTTGGGTTTTAGAGTAAAACCCCAATCCTAACTTTAAAAGCCAGCACAAAAATAATTGTTGCTATGGGCCCTGACAAATACTTTTAGCAGCATTATGCTTTGTATATATGGGAAGACTTAGTCATAAAACTCAGCTGACATGAGTTTAATAAAGTTGAGGGTTTTCTGTTTATTTGAGCTTTAACATCATCAATACCACATTGAATATTCAGCCATTCCAAAGCAAATCAATTTCAAGCTAATAGCTGACTACAAGAGATTTTTGTTTTCACATGTTAAAAGTATGAGGAATATTTTGTTTCTTTATTATGTAGGAAGATGCATTCCCTCTACATAATATTTTTTTGCCCCTCCATTTGTGCCATATTTGTACTTTGAACATGTGTTGAATCATATGGAGCCCATGCCTCAAATCAGACATTTGAAATTTTGAATGGATTACTTTTTGTAATATCCCAAACCTCTTAGAAAGCAAAAATGAAGGTTGTAACTAGAAAATTCTTCTTCTCACTTTGCTCAAATATTTACTTTTTGAGAAAATAGTATATGCAGTTAAAAAAAGAGAGTACCAGATAGCATTGGAGGGGTTTTTTGTTTTTCTTTCTTGCAGAACATACTTAATTTTCTTACTTTTACTTATGGTTGTAATTTTAATATGAACAGCTAGATTAACTATTAAAACCAAGTTATACCAAGACCAACTGAACATGCAATTGGGAAAAAGTGAAAGCAAGTACATAATTTAATAATAGACACTGACAAAGAGAACATTTTGGGTCCTTATTTTAACTGTTCACAGAAAACTCATCAGCACTGCAAAGACCACATGGTATCAGAGATCCCTAACTGTAAGAATATTGTTCCTCTGCTTTAGTTTTAATTTAGCCACTTATAATAAAATTATCTCAGCATTTGGGTCTTGGGACGTTTTCCAGACTGTTGCTCAAATCTCTTTTTTGCCTGGTTAATTAGAGCTTAGTCCAGAACTGGGAGAAGGAGAAGAGGAGACCAGCACTGCCCTCCAGGACAACTAGCAGCACCAGCTGTCACACAAGCTGCTGGCTCTTGGCTCTCCAATTGCTCATGCAGAAGGAGTGCTTTGTTTTCCTTCACTGCTCTTCTCAACAGGGTAATGTGATCAATTAGTTTTCTTCCCTGCCATGATGAACCTTCAGCCTGTGCTACCACCTGCTTCGGTTCTTCAACACTTATCCTGCTCACAGCACATCAAGTCCATTGTGCTGCTACCCCAAGTTGGGCTGAGGGCCTGGATTCATGGCAATTCCATGCAGAAAAACAAGGTTTGCTGGGGAAACTCCAGATGAGTTGCTTCTGCATTTCTTAAATTGAGTCCCCTGAATTCAGCTTAATGCCCCATTTCAAGCCACTTCCAAACCAGCACCTCCACCAGGCAGGCAAAGAAGTGTTCTATTTGCAAAACAATGAAACAAAATAGAAGTTCTACAAACCAAATCTAAAAAGGGAAAAACTCAGTTAGAGTAGAAAACATAAAGAACAACCTGGCTAGTCATTTTAACCATGCTGTTAATGGAATGGCAATGCAGGCTAATGTTTGCAGTTTGTGACAAAAAAGAATAACTTAAAGGAGAATTGCTCTTCCATTATAATTTTGAAAAAACAGCAAACTAGAAATATATTTCCCTGCAGAGCTGTATCAAACATTTGTGCTTTTACAGCTTTGCTCATGTCAAACAATACAGAACAGCCTTCCTAAGTTCCCCTTGATGCAGAAAAGCATGCTGTGCAGACTGGCCTTAACACAAAAAATTAATTATATCATTGCAATTAATAAAACATTCAATAAAATCAAAATGGGAAATCGCTACAATTTAGTATAACCATTCTAATATTCCTGCATTTATTCAGTTCCTTTGGTATGGGATTCTGTGAGAATTTTAATGATGTAGACCATGGTAATCAAATAGACAGGCATAGAAAAATGACATGTTTCTATAAGCAGTCACTTTGCCATTCTAAGAAGACTTTCTGTCTGTAGTAAAGTCAGGTCTGCAGATTGAAAATCTATTGAAAACACTCTTTTTAGAGTTTCTAATTCCCGTTTGAGCGAATGTTAGTGTTTATCTCAACGGAAGAAATTTACTGATACAGTTTAACTGGGAAGATAAAATATTGCTGTGCAGTAATGAACATCATAAATAAAAGTAAGTGTTTTTCTCTTTTACCCTCAATACCACTGACAAAACCACTTGGAGATTTGGGAATTTATCTGGCTTGTGAAAAGCTAAAATTTCCCTCTGGTGCATTCATGAAAAGAGTATTTCTTTCTAACAGGGTAATCATCTTGAGTTTCTGCAAAAGCTACTTTTCTGCATTCCTTTCTGTATCAAGTCACTAATCCTATTTCAATGCTTATATGTTGCAAATGAGCCCAGTAATAGATGTCTGATTGTTTCTGGTGCCTAATGCTCACCCTGGATGGTATCATGGCATTGAGAATGATGCCAAACAGAATAACCAGAAGGAAGAAGTCAGGTCTGGGACAGGAGGAGGTAGCAGCAAGGCTCAGAGCACCACAGGTAAACACACAGTTGGCAGCCAGGCCAAGTGAGAAAGCCCCCAGCAGTCTCTCTGGCCAGCAGAGTTGGGTTCATCTCACCCTTAGCTCTTCAGGAGGCCAAGTGAGTGTCTGCAGCTCAGATTAATGGCTATAAACCTCAATTACCCCAGGCAGCTGACAAGCACTAGTTCAAGGGAGAGAAGCTCCAACCTTTCTCTACTACTGTGCATATTCCTTTGGCTTGTTGAGGGCTGGCTAGAGCATTCCTTCTTTACCTTGGCCCTGCCTGTGCACACACTGGTGAATACTGTACCTTCTGTTACATTTTTCCATAAACAAATGACTTGGAAGCCTGGATTCGAATTTGTTCTTCTGTACACTTGTAGCCAAGAAGAGAACATAACCAGGAAGCCATATATCAGAAAAATAACACTTTCATGCCCAGACAAAATGGGCAAGACCAGTTCTCACCTGCATAAAAACAAATAAAAGTGATCAGGAGCCTCCTCTTGGGCTCCTAAGTTTCTGAGACCCAGCCAAGAATCTGAGCCAGAGTTTAAGATATAGAGAACTGCAGTTATGTTTAGCTAATAAAGTTTTGTTCTTTTTTTTACAACTATTACACAGAAGGATGTGCTAATGATGTAGCTCATGAAGAAGGAATAAGGGACGCTGTCAATTCCCTAGAAGCGCTGCACACAGAAGATCGCTGTATATAAAGACCTCGCTTGTCTAAAATTGTACTTAAATCATCAAAAAAGGCAAGTATGTGATCAGAAGGCTTAGTCATTAAACTGCTGAAGAAGATCAAGTTGCCAGTATGACCACTAGCAATTACCTTGGCTTCAGATCAGTAGACAGCCTCTGTATTTATCTGATCACCAGCAACATTTAGTGAAGCAAACCAAATTCCAGCACAAATATCCCTGTAAATAGGAATTAGATCCTATTCGTACTACACCACTGGAGCTTGCTAGCAAATTCAGTGGAAGCAGGAAGAAATTTGCCAGGTGCCATGGTTAGAACATTTGTTTTTCATTTCTCTGCAAACGAAGTGGCTTAAAAATATGCTATCGTGCCTTGGATTTTATTTTTCTTGTGCAATTTTTCAATAACACAGTATAGGCACTAGTAGCATGTTTTTCCTGACACAATTATATTTTGTTTCCATTACAGAATAAGCTTGTGAACTTTGAAAGCAGTAATTTGGTGGGTTTACCTACCATGGTACATTTAATATGCTCTAATCTTTCTCCAAAAGAACCATATCTTTTAGAGGTTGTTGTCTCACTGAGTGGAGGCTTTATGAAGTGCCTTCAGACAAGACCTTCTAAGTGTCCTATCACAATGAAAATAGATCAGTACCAATAAGATATTTCCTTAAATTACACTTTAGCTTGAAGGCTAAAAGCTATAAAAATGTTGGAATAATACTGACAACTTTCAAAAGAGGTCTGCATCTGATTGAGTTAGAAAAAAAATGTAAACCAAGGTTGTATCATGTAGGTAGCTTTAAACCTCAGGCTTTTAATTGAAAAAACTCCAGATATTTGCAGACAACATGATCTATAATGTCTGCACAAGTGCATGAATTACTTTAATGTATTTAACAGAAGGGCAATTTAAGGGGAATTGTGTTTGAGTACTCCTCCTCTATTAGAGCCCAGCATGAAGTTTAACTTTTGTCCAATGCCCAATTTGTTTTAATGCTGAATGATTCATGATACAGTATAATTTCATGTCAGGAAAGCAGGACTCTTGTTTATTACTGTGACTAGATAATTTAGCTAAAAATAATTTGAGTGGGTTTGTTGTTTGTTGTTTTGGGGGATTTCCCTGATGTCCTAAATAAAAATCTGATATCAATAATTTAAATCCAGGAAGTATTTAATTTTAAATACTGAGAACTAATGCATAAACTAGTTATCTTTGTGCATTACAGGGTGCCTAGGATATTTAAAGCTGTCTTTGCAAACTGGATTTTTACATTTTAATGTATGTATTTTTACATATTAAAAAAAAATCTGTGTGTTACCCCTGGTGTCAGAGTTTTTCACAGAGTCTAATTATGCAGAGCAAGAACCGTCTTTAGAGAAAAGAAGCTGTTTTCTTAGTTGCTAGCTGCTGTATACTAGATCCTCGGCTTTACACTGTTGTCAACCACATTCTAGATACTGGCTTGGAATAAAATGTTTTCCACAAGCCTACTTTCATATTTAATTGTAGTAGTTACTTATATAGCAAAAGTGACTTAGCTGTAAGGATGTCTTTCCAGTTGTAGCATTCATATTCTCAGGATAAATTGTAGCAAGTAGTTTTAGGCTGACTTTCATGATTTAAAGGTCCTCATCTTGCTGCACGTGCACCAATACCTTTTTAATAACCTCTAGGTCAAGAGGTTAGTTATGCAAAAGAGGAATTTGTAAAAATGTTACAGTGAAATGCTACTCCATAGTTGGAAATAACACCTCAGCTTGCCAGTCTTCCCAGTCCAGAAGGCTAAATACAATGGATTGAAATTTGCTTTGAGTACATTAGCTGTCTGAACAAAGCCACATAGACATCTTAAAATGGAAAGGGATAGATACACTCAAAAGCTAATTCCTTCTATTTGCATTTTTAGCAGAAACCTGGACTTCAGGGAGTTAAAACTTGATTAGAGTCATCTCATTAACAAGTAGATGACAGGACTAGAATTATGTAGTCACAACTTCAATCTACCTAAAAATTCACTCTCTCTTTCTGTACAAAAATACAGACTCACAGAATATTCTGTGTTGAAAGGGACCCACAAGGATCATCAAGCCCAATTCTTAAGTGAATGGCCCATGCAGGTGTGTGAACCCATGATCTTGGTACTAATACCACCAAGTTTTAACCAAGTCAGTTAATGCCTGTTTATATAATTGGTAATTTTTTAATGGGATGTCCCTGGAAAATAGATTATATTCTTTTCTCATTAGCATCTAGACTGTTACAGAAACTGCTTTTCTTCCCCGAGCTAGACAAGTAAGTCTACAGCGTTTTATTACCTGCACAGAGGTTTGTATTCTGAAGCATATGAAGTACAAGGCAGAACTATTTATGGTTCAAGTAATGTGGTTTTTTTTTTTGCAGAGACCTTGTTTGAAAAATATAGACAAAACCTGGGAGTTGAGACAGGGGCAGGAAGATGTGAAACTGAACACAAGAGGAAACATTCGCTACATTCACACAGGGATGAAGGCATGGCCAGGAGAACAAATTTTCTTACTGCCCATTGTTCAGTCAGTAGAAGACACTGGAAGCCATCAGATGTGAGGCAGGTTTTTCTATAGATGTCAAGTGCAACATGCTCACCAAAATGTTCCCAAAGACTTGCTCTCCCATTTCCCAAGCTACACTTGCCTACCCACCTTCATGCTTCATCTGCTGGTGTGGACAACCTCTCTGGATGAAGATCATCCTGGTACCTTTCCAAGGAAAACCCTTCCATTGGCTGTAAAGGCTGATGCATTAACAGTCTGTTTCTGAGACTTCTCAAACTGCATCCAAGATCAGCCAGCACAGTAAAATTGCATATGAAGTGGTTAAGTTACAGGCAGCGTTCTTGCATTTCTCATTGCTGACTGAGGAGTAGTTAATATGTAACTATTTCTGGAAGAGTCAGAAGAAAACTCAGGTAATATTTTCTCTCAACACCTTGCATAAACAGGTCGATCTCCAAGACTGTCCGAATTTATTGGTAAAGCAAAGTACCATCATTCCTTGCTTACTCAAACCACGACAGACATTTTAATCTAGCTTTCTGCAGTACTTGCAGGATGCACTTTGTCTGTGTGCAGGTTCAAAGCCGTCACCAGATAGTTATTTTGCATATACACAGGGGGTTTTTTTCTGGAAATGGAAACTCTTTGTTCGCCTACTAAGGGATGAAGAAAATTAACAGAGGGTCATTTCCTTTTGCATAACATTGACAAAGATTTTTAATCAAAATTTTTTCCAGCAAAAAAGACTTCTATAGCTTCTTCTAGTATAAATTCTAGTATACAAACCTCAACAGTTATTTGCTCCTTCTGCTTAGGGTGTTTCTGTGCATGCAGCAGTTAACTCAAAGATGAATGAACCCCATGCAAATCCTGAAAATTTGCAAGTTTATTTTTGTTCTACACTTATTCTCTATCTATACAGAACTCATGTTTAGTGGAATTGCATAGCAAAAGCACAGAACTACACAGTCTTCACTATGATTAGGTAAATTGTTACATGTTGGAAGTTCTTTCAGGAGACATTCCTGGGGACAGAGGCCATTGCTTCATGCTTGTCTTGAAGTCAGCTGTTGCCTTGCTGGGGTTGCTGTTGGGGAGATGCCAATTTCTCTGGCTGAAGTAATGTGGGAATTGAACTAGCAGTAAAAGAGATGTCTGGGAACTATTTCTGAAGGATATTTTAATACCAATAAGGAACACACATTAAGCCTATCCATCCTCTGGCCTTTGAAGTAAGTGACATGAGGTAGCCTTTGCTGACATGTTTCTCTGAGTCTAATGCATTCACATTTTCTTGTGGGAAGTGATTTCCAGACTGTATCAATGCACTTGAACCACGGTTCAAGGTTCAATGGCTGGATGGCTGCTGATCGGCCTGGATCAAAAGTGTGGTGACAAATCTGCCAATAATTAACTGTATAGGTGATTGTGTCACTGGTTTGTCCTTTGGCTTGCTGGTCTACCAAATTAGCCCAGGAGAACTGGGCAGAACCATGGCCTATTGAAACTAAAGAAAGTCTGACAAGTCTATCAAGCTTGTGTTACACACTCAACACATGGGGTTTCATAACGGGTACAACATGCAAAGTAAATTAAGGTTCTTTGTGAAGAGTCAGAACCACCATTTAACTCTACCATAGTATTTATCTTTCTCCTAGTCTGAAATGTATTTGTCTCCTTGTAAACAGATATTCTACTTCATTTTTGATCTAAAGGGAATACAGAAGAGATGTTACTTAGAGGAGAGTCAAAACACACAACATTACATTTTGATCAAGTCATCTCCTAAAGTGACACAATTTTCATTCCCTTTCTTCAGCATCAAATCCAAAGCTACAGTGCAAGGGCATACAAGTGGACACAAGTCAGTCACCTACTAGATAAAAACCCCATATATTTCACATATTCAGAACCCTCTTTGACTATTGTCCAGTTCCTGGAGCTGTTTATCCACTGCTGATGGCTTCAGATGAGAGTGTGAGTTTTCTACCAGTATGTAGTAGAAGAATGGATTAGGAATGTACAAGTCATTCACCATCAGAAGTCTACAATATTTTATACACTACTCGAAAGCAGGCTACTCTGTCTGCACAACCTAGCCTGAAACACCTTCTGTCATTGCTGAGAAATTCCCTGAGCAAGTAAACTCTTAGAACAGCTCCCTCTTTTCTCAGTGTTTGCTAATACTCATTTGAATGCAAAGTGACTATATCAGTTCAACCATGTTTACAATTCTTATGATTTTTTATTTATGAACATTCATGCAAACAGGCTTTTTGTTCACAAAAATGCTTGCTGAAGGACTATTTTTCATATGAATACCTGCACGCAGAAGGAAACAAGGGTATTCACTCAGAGTAAAAATAATTGCTACCTCTTGTTATTTGTTGATTCTTACTCACATATTCTAAATGCTACTATCATGCATTTTACAAAACAATATTTGGAAATTAGATGGCCAGTCACATGCTGAAACCAAAATGCTGGTGGATTCTGGCACTCCTGCTGAGGATGAATAATATCTCATGCACAGTTCTGTTGACCTCAGTGGAACAAATCCAAATAAAGGATTACTCCACCAGGTAAAGCCAAAGAATCCAGCCCAAACCAGAAAATAATTGTAGACTGCATGCAAAAAGCAGGGACTCAAGCTCTGTGGCACAGAGGGGATCAGAGATTTTTGGTGGTTTCTGTGTCAGTTTTGGGGGTTTGTGGGGGGTTTTTTTCCCCAGAATGTCAGTCTTATTTTCTAAGGAGTTTCTATGCAGCAGCAAATCTTTGTGGAGTTACAGAACATTTGTCCGCCATAAATAACATCACAAGCTCTGTTATCCATCCATTTTTTTCCCCAAGGGACAACAATCTTTAAAACACCAATGCCACCTTCTGCCATACTTAAAGTTTATATGAAATTAATAACATTAAGCAAAGGATGTGATTGAATAAATGACCGAATCTGATATGTAACCGGGGTCTGATGCTTTAGGGTATCTACAACCTCTTACTTACTTCAGCATTCATTTACTACACAACATCCCCACTGCAAAGGCTTCAGACTCCTTCTTCCTACAGACCAATTGCTTATATATAAAAATCCCCCCATAGTATTATGGAAAATTCTGTTTTGCTGTTTTGGGATATTTTTCATTTTACAATTTGGAGCTATGTAAATCAAATTTTATTTCCCATGTTGTTCTTCTGTAACTGGAGAAGTAGATTATAAACTCCTTTGCTTAGTGTCTGCCTCCCTGTCCCATAACCTTCAGGTCCTCCTGCAGCCTCACTTTCCAGTCCTATTCACCTCCAGCTGGTCCTGCTTATGACTAGCAGGCAGACAGTGACCACACATGAAGACCCTACATCTACACATTACTACAGTTCAAGAATTTTTTCTGTCTTCTCTCCCCATATAGATTTCCTATCATTCCTTTCTAGAGCCTTTTTCCATACTCAGTGGAGTGAGTTACTTCACAGGACACTCCCTGCTCTTCCTCCCAGCTGGACATGCCTGTGCTCCCCATCCTGCAACTCTCCTATATCCTGCCTGTGCCCTGGGGAGACCCAGGACTGTCTGAAGAAGGTACCTTACAATAGGATATACCCTGGGAAGATGTACATAAGATGATGATATACTTCCAACACAGTTAGTCAAAAAGTATAGAAAATTAGAAACAGTTTGAGTTTTGCTGATTCCTCTAACAATTGTAAAATGTTATCAGTTTTAAAAGCTATGCCTTTGCCACATTCTCCACATGACTATGATTAAATGGATGGACATGCCTGTGTTTGATACAGAAGATTAAGTTTAATTATTGGTTTGTACTAAGAAGAACATTGCAGGGTGGGGAGGCACTGATATATGCAAGTATGGTGCTAAAATTCAGCCTTCAGAAAGCATAACTTTAGCCCCCTGCAGTTGCCAGATAACACTTTTGAAGTTGTTGAGATATTAAAAGGGTGGCAGTTTATTATGAAGCCATTCATATTTTGTCAGACCGTTAACAAGATTTGTGTTATCTGCACCATGCAACAAGAAGGCTGCTGCAGAATCCATAATAACTTCTTACTATGCATGCCAAATTGTTGGTGCAATTGGCAAAGAGAGGAAAGAAGTCAGAAGATTATATTAGTAACAGCCTACATGAGTTTAAAGCCATTACCCAACCCTCTTTAGACTGTTCCTTGATTAAATTCATACTACATCGTTAACCCATCAAATATTCAAAGTATCACAAACTCCAACGTTATACTAAATTCTTGGAATTAACAGAAGACAAGATATATGTACTTCCAATTCCAAACATGAAATTGTGATTTTTCATGTGTTTAGCTTTGATCTACATATATTAACCATTCCATTTATATTTAAACATTTAACCATTAACAATTCCTTGGATGACAATATAGATATATTAAAAAGTACAGAACATATGTATGCTTTTATCTGTCTATACCTACGCATGCCCTGGTCTATATAGTGTCATCTCAACAATAACTGTTTCAAGTCATTCTTCTCTTGTTCTTTTCTCTCCAGTATAGCTCCTGAAAGATGTCATTTGTCACCAACTTACACTGTCTTCAATCATGATTTAAAGTGTTAAGTGCATCACAGTGAGACCCTTCATGATGTCATAATATACCAACAGGAAGGCAATATATTGATAGAGAAATTGAAACTTAACTCTAAATAGAGCTGGCAAGCCATTGTTAAAATTATTTAACTCTTTGTGAAACAAGGATCTTGTGAAGTTAAAAATGCTGACACTGAGCACTATGACGAGAAAGGCACTTAGAGAAATGTTGTGTTTCTTGTACATCTTGTGCTTTCAAAGTGCTATCTTTTAGGATTTAAAAAGCTATGTTAAATATGGCTTAGGATACTCAGCACTTTGCAAAATTTATCTCATAGGATGGAAGTTAAAACTTCCTATGCTAACTTTCCCAGTTTAATAGCACAAAATGAGCTAAGCAAGACCGGAAGGCAGGCATGGAGCACAAAATAGGTACAAGGAAATTTTCCAGAATGAAATGTAACAATAACCACTCAGATTATACATGTGGATTTCATTTATAATTCCCAAGACAACGACTAAGGTGATTCGAGTTGAAGGATGAAACTTAGCAATTTAGAGGTAAAACTACATTTATTAATCTGATGGCCATACGTCCCTTCTAGACATCCTGTCCCAGACAAAGGAGACAATGCTGTGCTTCAGCTAATCATAGATATTCATCTCCAAATGAAGAGGTGTGACATCTCCATAGGGAGTGAAAGCAATGCTATATGCACAGAACTCGTGTCTGAGCTGACCAGATTTAATAGCTTGGAATTAGGTCCAGGCAGATTATCTCATTAACAGGCAGATTATCTCATCAACACATGAGTGGGAACTGTAACCAAGAGAGGGAGACAAAGAGGCACTGTATCACAGTTGCACAAAAACACAGGTTAGAAGAACCTCTTAAAGACAATCAAATTATGTAACCTGAAGAAGAGCATTCTGACCACACTGGGTCCTTCTCTTGTGCTCTTCAGGATGTCAGTCTACTGGTTTGTATTAAGATAGTTCTTCTCCTTCCTAATTCTAAGTTTTACACATACATTACAATTTCAGCAAAATCAACTACTTTACTGCCAACGTGATCACCAGTCCCATCAGATTCTCAGTGTTCCCAAGGACTGGATTTTTATAAATTCTTTATGCACAGAATAGACCAAGAGTCATCATTGCTTTTCCCTATATCTGCCACACCTGATTTCCACAAGCTTAGGTTCTACTTCCAAATTTCCACCAACCACTCCTAAAGAAGCATTTTAAAATTTTGAAAGTTGTCAACATACAAAACAACAACAAACAATGTTTTTGTTGTTTAAAATGATACAATCCCTCTGTACACTTGATTATAGCTGGGCTATTTACCTAACATTACTACATAGAAATACTTTCCCCATCCAGCAGCCTGCTGATCTTTAGACACACCTGCTCAAGAAAACTGAGTGGCTTCAGCTCAGCAATCTGCCAAAGAACTAATTCCAATGTTTAACAGCTATACATGGAAGACTTTCAGAACAAACTTTACCAGAAGCTAGTTTTAAAGCATAGTATTCACATTCATTGTGCAAAAGTTAATGGAAATGTTACATTAAAGAAAAAAAAGCTTTTTCCTAACATTTAAAAACCATGTTATATATTCCAAAGCCCAGCAACCATGCTCTCATATATACACGTGGAAAGAAGGATTTGCTTAATAGAAAAAACATGTTGCATCAAAATCTGAGACAGTAATTAAGTAGCTGTCTATATCCACCCAATATACTATTGCCACAGTTATTTTTGAAGATTTAGTAGAAGCAAATTAGTTCTATAATTATTATTGATTTTCTGAATACTCTAACTTGATCCAAATCTTGATCTGAATTATTTATTGAACACAGTGAATAGCACAATGTCAAAGCTAAATGAAGATTCTGGTTTTAGACTGTGGGCAAGCCTTTTTTTTTTAACTCATATTAGAGTTGTAAATTCTATAGATGAGCATAGCATAGCAGCCTTGACCCTTTTAAAGCTGTCTCTTTTAAAACTGTAAGTATGTCTAAGCTCTTGTTTCAGCAACCTGGATTGATGTAGTCATACTGGAGTTTCCTAGACATTTTTACATGCTGTGAAATACCTGTGGGAGGTTCTTTTTCTTTCCCAGCAAAAGGCTAAAGCAAGTTTGAAAGAAAAACATTCTTCCTACCCATCCTTAAGCATTCACACTCAAAAGTTTAGTACCTAAATTATCAATTTTTTTCTTCTGGTAGTCTTCCTTGTTTTGAAGCTCAGGAAACTTTTTTTAAAAAAATCAGATTTGCTTGAGGAGATTGTGTTTTAAATTTAAAGTCACTAAGAAGATTTTAGTAGTTTCACTCTTCTGGTATGATCGTAGAAGCACAATCTAGTTCTTCATATCAGTTCATTCTACCAGTATAAAGAATATATTAGTATATTGTTGTCAGATGCAAGGTAAAAGGTGCCTAAACCTATGAATTGTGGATGTCACTGGTTAGCTGGTCTGGTAAAAGTCACACATAACCCAACCCTAATATTAGCATGCTGCTGAAACTCTCAGGTCTCAGTAAGAACCAATTCTTTTCAATATTGAGTGCAAAAATAATAATTAAAAAGGGACAAAAAGTAAAAAGGAAAAAAACCTCCTAGAAGGATTATGTTACTTGATAGTTTCTTACACAGCAGCTATTACTTTGAGTAACATTATTACAGTAACTTGCAAACATTGGTAACAGACCCACCACTTTCTCTAGCATGTGCTGCGCTTACAGGATACCCTAGCCAGCGTGAAAAGTGGTTCCAGTAATTTCTGACTTCTCTTTGTCAGCAGAACTGAGATAATTCTTTTCCTAACGTTACTTCATAGAAATACTTTCCCCATCCAGCAGCCTGCTGATCTTTAGACACACCTGCTCAAGAAAACTGAGCAGCTTCAGCTCAGCAATCTGCCAAAGAACTAATTCCAATGTTTAACAGCTATACATGGAAGTGTTGGCTTTTCTAGGTGACATCTCAGACCTTTGTTGTTTCAAATGTTAAGTAGACATACAGCTGTTGAGATTATCTGAGTATTTACACACTGAAAGGTAAACTGGAAAGTAATCATGGAAAAGAAGAATCAAGAGTCTCAAAGAAGACAAAACATAGTACTAACAAGAGCTGTGGGAAGGTATTAAGATTGTCAACACTTGTGTTCTCTTCTGTAGTTTCTAACCAATAGTTTCTGCAGAGTAGATGTGTTGTTGCCCTGCTTAAAGCCAGAGCAAAATTGTACTTCTGATTTCATATTAGGAATGATGGTTTCAAGTCTGTCAAAGTTAGGTCAGATGTTTTTATATCATCATCATGGCTAGGCTTTGCAAATGAAGATTTGGGATGCTTTTATATATATATGTATGTATATATACATGAATACAAAGCTGTCCAGGCTCTGAGCTGCTTTTGCATAGGCCAGCTCTAAGCTAGAAGCCAGATCAACATATTATCAGTGGGTTTATTAGTTCTAAGCCCAAGTAATGAAACTACTTTTGGAAGAGGAGGTCAGGATGCAGATCTGTCATCAAAAGTCATGTAGAAATTGCATAAATCAGGAGGCCTTTGTTGATTTCACTGAAGGCTTTGGATCAAGTTCATGAGAAAAATCACCATGTATTTGGTGAGGTTTGATTTTCTGTTTTGTTGTTGTTTTATTTGTAGAGGTTTTTCTATGAAGGATGCCATTGTCTAAGGAAAACTGATATAAACCCTAGATTTCTATGTTTTTGTCTGGGCATCCTATACAATGGAAATTTTCCTCTCTAATTAATGGAGGCTTCTCCCTGGTACATAACTGGAAACTAATTTTAAAAACTAATGTTTTGAAAGCTAGGAAAGAAGATAGGCTGTACTTCAATTCTTCTTCTAGAAATGGGAATGGTAGTTACCAGTATTAAATGAAGTCTCCAGAATAAACAACACCAAAAAATACTTCTATGTATTTTCTTAAAGAAAGTCTACTGGGAGCTTTCCTGTAGATGAATGTGTACAATAACATTTAAATTCCTCATTCCATACCCACATAAGCAGAAAATACTTCCCCATGAAGGCTAAGAAATCCTAACTTGATTAGTGAGAATGGTGTGATTTTAATGGTTGGCTTTCCAAAGGCACCATTGAAGGTTGGTATTCAAACCTACAGGTTCTTCAGGAGTGCTGATAATGGTCAGCAAAGAAAGTATTCTTAGGGATTCAGATTATATACACAGCTTATCATGAAAAGAAGTAGAGGAAGAAAGCAATCACAAATCCCTGCAGGTCCATCTATTCCCATGCCTTCAGCACTCATTTATTACATGTTCTGTGCCTTATCAGGTGCCCATTTGTAAATAATAGAGAGTTTTTAATACAATACTGTGTACATCTTGTCTGTATATTTTGTTGTTCATTCATTAAAGAGTAAGATGGATGAGAGTGATTCCATAGGCTGTGCTCCTATCTACTCTTAGCATTCTTCTTTTGACAGATGAATGAGGTGTAAAGGCTGTGAAGCAGAAGGGACACCCTTTACTAAATCATTAGCAACCGATGATTATGCCTTGCCTGAGTAAGTGAAATTACAAGTGTGTACTTATTTTACTCACTGACAAGTAATAGAACTGACATCAGACTTGTTCCCTTCATGTTTTTCCTACACCAATAAAAACTGAGTGAACTGGTATATTAACTGAAAATCAGGTTCACTTGCTTTAGGTACCTTAAGTGTATGTAATATTCATGTTTATCTACATCAATAACCTGACATCTGTGATCATTCTCATCCACTGGAATGACAGCTTGAATGACATTCACTGCTAAATTCACATTAACAAAATGATATTTTGTTGTCTAAAAAGAATCAAGTAGAAAGTGTTGAGTGCATATGTATTTAAGTTTCCTCTATTGTGAAAATCTAGCAAATAGACTGACCCTGGTTTTGCAACTTCTCAGTGAATATGTCATTTAAAAACATAGGTGTAAAATGAAGGTGGGAAATCTTTGTATGTATATTGAAGTAGAAAATGTTATTTCATCTCCATTTTGACAGTATTACCCAGGTTATAACTTGATTATTTTCCAGTACCATTTAAACTAAGAGAGCAAATAGAAATACTTATGTCATAATCATGCCTGAGGTTCATGAAAACAAGGTAAGGGTGTGGTCAAGGGGCTAGCAAGGTGAAGTGATGCCTTTTATCTCCTTAGGTGTAACTGAAGAGTCAAAGTCACAAATGAGCAATCTCTCTTTGGAGGAGGAAGGCAGACTTTTGCCATGTAAGTAGTAAGAGAGCTTTGGAGGAGAAAAAAAAGATGAAGGTGGGGGTAAACCTTCCCCATTGCCCTTTCAGGTTTGATCAGGCAACTTTAGCCACCTGTAAGGAGGCTGCACAGTTATTTGTTTCCTAATAGACATAATAAATAGCTAGGACTGATGAGAACTACTAGATTAGACATTAATAAGCTCACCACACCCAGTGAGTCTTTGCTGGACAAAAGGTTGTCAGCCAGATGGGGAAGGGTTGATCTCCATTGCTGCTTGGAGGGGGCTGACCCTTGATGTTGCTGAGTTGGCAGCTTTCTATTCCTTGTTTTCTCTTTTAGGATTTTATACCTTTTCATGTCAAGATTTTTCCTCCTGAATCTTTCAACTGCTGCCTGTCCCCATCTCAATAGTCTTACTTCTGCAGTTTTAGCTTTCTTATCTCACATAGCTCCAGGCTTCGTGCTTTCTCTGAGCTCTCTCACAACCTAGAACTCTTCTTAGGAGTATAAGATAAGGTTATGCAGCTGTGCTGAATTGAAGTTGGCCTTGGATCATGGACAGCTCAGTCCAAGGAGGAGAGCAACGAGAGCCAGAGAACTACAAGGATTTGTGTCCACTTAATTAAGAACTTTTAAGTCCGAGGCAAACAGAACATTAGGAAAAATTGAAGGAAGAAGAAAAGAATTCCCAGTGGATCTTATCACAAAGGCTGTACTTTCAGGCATCTTTGCACTGCTTCCTTATGCTTGGTTTCTTTTCCTATGCTAAACCTGATGAGCATTGAAGTGAGAATATGAAGAAATGATAAGGAGTAGAAGCCCTGTATAGCCCTGATACTGATCTCTGCTATGTGGAGATAACATCAGTTAGTGGTCTAGTTACCACATAGTTCCCACAGCATGTTTAAATTAATGAGACCAGTACATATCTCACATAGCCATATAATGGAGTTGTAAGGCCAAAAGAAAGGTCACTTTCCAGAGTCATCTTCTCTAACCCCAGAATTACCACTTCTTTATCTCCAGAGATACTGAGCAAAAGGTTTGGTCCTGATCATTTGAAGAGTAGTACTCACCAGGTGTCGTCAGGTGCAAGCCTGTGATCTGCTTCTCCCTTGCAGGGAGGCCATCATACTGCATATTTTGAGAGACACTTTTACTCTTTGGTCCTGGTCTAGAGACCGGGTAAGGCAAAGCAAGAGTAAGACACAACATACCCTGTGCATCCTTGCCACTGTTGAGACATGCAGCCATGGTATACTCACAGCCACTAAAAAGAGCCAAAAGCTTTTGGTGTTTTATCCTCATTGCCAGGAGCCTTTACACAGTGATCAAGAGACATATGCATACTGACATAATAACCCATTCTTAATTATCAAAAACACATACAGAAATTGGTGTATGCAGATATGGTAGAGGGTCACAGCAGAAGTACTGAGTCACCAATAAGTTCTTAGCTTTGGACAAATTTGAGAGTCCATGGACTTTTCTGGGCAATGAATGGAGCTTTTGAATCATGTATTATCCTGCTGCCACACTGGTGATGGACATGTTTGACCAGGAGTTGTTGAATCGTTCTCTATTTTAATGCATGTTCTCTTTCTTAAAATATGATTTAGAGTATCATTATTTTAAGAGAACTTCTTGTTATTAGCATCTTACATAGAAGAAACTTAATAATAAATAAGGTCTCTTCTGTTTTTCTCTTGTACTAATTGTTTTTTAGTTTCAAAATAATCAAAATCCTCTAACTTATCCTCATTAAGACAGATTTTTAATTATAGTTGCATGCAAATGCATACACCCACTGCATTATAAATTTGACCCCAGGAACTTAAATTCATTCATTATTTATGTATGTAAGCTTTTCTTTATGTTCTAGAAAACTAATTACATTTTTAATTATAGAATATCAATATTTTGTTTTTTTCAGATGAATATACTGGAATTGCATCCAGTTATAAAATCTGCAACCTACAATTAACACATGTATTCATTTCCAAAATGAAAGTTGAATGGATTTCAGATTTTGCAGACGTTATAAAAGCTGGTGTTTTGGACCAAAAAATTAGACTACTGTGCATTAATTATTTAGCTCAATGATTTGCATTTCACTAGTAAAAATGGACTGTCTTGCTTTCTTCTCTCTTACAAGCTGTAGGTGTTCTACTCAAATCTAATGCCTCACCTGCATTTACCAAGCAAAGTAAAATGAAAAACCCAGTCAGTATGTTAAAGGAACAGAACTTACCTTAATTACCTCATACTTTTATGGAGCTGTAGACAACATTGCCATTCTTGCTCTCCATTTTCTCAAGGTTAAAATGGATGTCAGATTTCTTTGCTCACTCACAAACCAGAGTACACATTAGCATCCGAAGATGACCAGAAGTGAGTCGGTCAAGCTTCAGATAAAGATCCTGTTGATAGGAATTTGTTTCTGTCTTTTACATTTTACTATTTCTCTTCTATGTTTGTGTATTGAAAATAACATGTGAAAGACCACAACTACGAAACCAGACTAGTGAAGTAGGACATAAATAAGAATAATAACCATGAGATGATGGAGTATCTATTTAAGGCATCCCAGAAAAAGTGTCTGAAGCCCTTTTGACTGTGATTCACCTCCAGCAGAACCAGACACAAAAAGACAGCCCTCTGCCTTGGTTACTGAGGACCAGTTGGAGTCTTAATTTTCTCACTGCCAAAAAAGGTGCCTTTACTCAAAAGCAGATTCTTAAAATACTGACTCAGCTGATTTCCATCCCTGTTACTTGCAACTGTGCAAAGCTAGCTATGTTTTCACTACAGTTTGATGACAGCTCAAACTATGATCCTCATGGGGCACAATGGCTTCAGTTGAAACAACAGAATTAAGGAAATAGGTATCAAATTTGTCACTCATTAACTGGTTTTTAAAGACTCTGTCATAATACCAAATGCCCCTCTATCACCTGTGCAGCCCACAGAATCAGATCCAAGCCTCTACTGAATATCTGAGAGATACAGGGCTAAACTCAACCCTGAGAACCCCTCAATTCAAGCTCTACTCTATTGTGA
>JAOXXN010000395.1:21029093-21057425 GCA_026770055.1 Myrmophylax atrothorax | reverse complement strand
AAGCCCTAGAACTGAAGTGGAAAGATGGGAACTTTAATGTCCTTTAGAAGAAATATCTTCTGCTCTGTAAAGTTTTCACTGACAAAGACAACCAAATGACTTTAGGGGAGAAATATGCTATCCAAGATGAATCATGGTTTTGAGTTTTTCAATATTAAAAGATTCATAATTTTGTGTTGAACTACACCTGGAGTTTAGCAGATTTTAAATAAATATGTTTTGAATTTTACTTTCTATTTATAGATTAATTTGGATTAAAACCTCAACATTAAGACAAATTTGTCAAGCCTGTCTGAGATACGGTACTAGGCTGCGGTTCACTCAGCCAGAGCAGAAAAGAAAATGAGGCAAGTTTAATTCATTATGTGTCGGCCAAGGAAAGAGCCAAGGAAATGGTTTTCTTTAGACTTTTGAGATCAGGGAAATACAATAGTCATGTATGGAAAGACAGAGTCTGAGACTGATCTCCCAGTCAGATAATATTTGCATTAATCACTACGCTGAATTTTTTTTCTCATTCTGAAAATACATGCAGGTATAAAAATGTAACTGTTGAGATTCCTGACAAACACCATACTATACAATGCCAATTAAAAAGAAAATTAAATTGTACATGAAGCAGAAGAAAATTCCTTGTGACATTACACTGGAGGGAATGAGAAGAGAGCTATAATTACATTATAGAAAGAAACGTAAGTTTTCTGTTCTAAATGTGATGAGAATAAGACATTAAAATCTCACAGATGGATGACAGAAAACAGCAAATAAAATTAGGTGTACTCTAATCTAACATAATTTTCAGTTGCTGTTATTGTACTATGACTATAGTATCGCATACAAAAATGGAAGTGACCAAAATGGAATTGGAAGTAATTTATGATTTACATGATTTACTGATTCAGTTTGTGTCCTTGGGAAATTTGTTCAAGGACTAGTTTTCAAAGAGGCAAGATGTGCAAATAGGCATGTGAACATGTATTCTGTTTGCACGTTATACACGATTGAAAGTAAATTGTCACAGGAAAATGGCCAGTTATTCACCTGAGTTCAGCATGAGTTCACTTGAATTAAAACTGAGTAAAAACCCAGCATTTGGCACCCTACCTAGATAACAGAAAAATCCAATCACATGGACAGATTTTGGTAATAAGTACTTACAGTCAGCTGTCATTTGAAATGTTTCCATTTTTTTCATGGAGCATGAGTACCTGATATGGTACCCCACAGTGCCTCCTTCTATTAAAACCAGCGAGTATCTGATTATTCTCTTACTAATTTTTCATGACACGAAAGTTTCTTTTCCATGTCATCCAAGTTTGTTTTCCATTTATAGAGAGAAAGACACCGCTAGACCCCTGTGAGCAGTACAGCTTGGTAGCAAAGTAGATTAAGTTGATGACATCTCTACAGAAAGAAAAAAAAAAGTTGATGATACATGAGGTATTTCCCTGTCTTTTAAAAGACCAACTACAAAGTATTATATGCAGCTTCAGTTGGGATAGACTATATTTTTTAAGAGACCTTTAGATCTACCCCAGGACTTTGACTGACAGAAATAACAAAAATATATTATTCTACAGGGGACAAGTGAAGCTGACCATATGCAAGCTACTGTAAAATTGCTGCAGCTAATAATATGGAAAGAGTAGAAGAAAGCTTTCTTTTCATTAATTTGAATCCAATGATGTCCATGAATCACACCAGATATTCTGAGCCATATTGTCATTCTAATAATTATAAAGTTATTACTGACTCAAATTATAACCGAGAAGGATTGGTGTAACCCCTGTGATGTCCAGTTATTTGAAAATTATCTTTTCCAGTAAGATTTTGGAGATCATCCTTAGAAATTTTCTAGTTTTTTATGACATATATGCATATTTTATTTTCCATACTGTTAATTTTATGCTTAAATTCTGGATTCCATTTTCTTTCATAAGCTTTATTCTGTGAGCAATTGCCCTATAACTGTTCTCTGAATCCATGAACATCTTCCACTTGTCTGTTTACTGGAGATTTCACTTTTAAATGCTTTTAAAGTCATGCTATGATAGAGTCCAGCACTGCTAATTTGGGGCTGGACAGTTGACAAGGTATATTAGTACCTAGGCAGTTACATGCCTCCCTGACACCAAATCCCGTCAGAACTTGGAAGCTCAGCAGGGTCAACCCCGGTTGGTACTTGGATGGGAGACCTCCTGGGAATACTGGGGACTGTAGGTTCTAGTCCTGAGGACTTCACTGTCACCGTCCAAGCTCGCTCGGCTGTGGCAGAAGAACCTGAGGAGTTAAAGGGTGGGGCCAGTTCTGCACACGCTGTGCCTCACCTAAAACATCCACTGTGCAGGCTGGAAGGGCACACCCACGTGGGGAGAGCCCTTCCCAAATCTTTGATCATGAAGCCGAGCCATGATGATGATGATGATGATGATGATGATGATGGTTAGCATCTGGTTTTGATGTACCAGAATGTCATTTTGAGCGCTGGAACTGTTCTGAGCAGAGTGGAATTCAATCTCAGATATTCTGGTATGGGGGTACATGAATCTGATTTTGGCCACATATTTAGTGTGTCAATTCTTCTACCTGAGCTAATTAATTTCTGTGATTAAAACACTGAACTGAGAAACAGTAAATACAGATTGAGGTCCAGAGTGTGAGATGGTTTTTGAAAAAAAATAAACTGAAAGGTGAAAGGCAAAAGCTTCTCAAAGATCCATTGTTAAATTGAACCCAGGGGGAATCATTAGAGGTTCCTCCTCTTTGCCCAAAGCAGGTATTAGGAAGGAAGTTTAGTAGCAATAGAGGTAGAAAACATGAATGAAATGATGAATTTACAAGTTTTCATTTGATGCAATGAGGTTTAGTGTGTCATATGAGTATGTACAGTTCCTCCTAGACTCTTTGACAAGTGTGGTGGGTTTGGATTTGTGAGCAGAAAATAATTTGTTGCAATCATTAATATAGTTGTGGTGTTTTGATGGGGTTGATGGATAGAATTTATGTTAAGGCTAGGAACATCTCAACCTTTTTACATGGATGCATAAAAATTAATGGCATTTTATATGTGGCACCATCTGCTTTTTATAGGTTTTGTCTTCTCTAGATGTTTCTGTCTTAATTTATTCTCCATGGGGAATTAATTTCTTTAATGTTGAGCTTGTTAAGAAAAAGAAAAAAATATTGCTGTATATATAATACAGAAAAGTTAAATTATACAATCAATTGTATAATATTACTCTTTGAGTGGATTTTGTTACTGCTGAAAAGGAAAATAAAAAAGATTATAAAAAATATGTCTGAAATGGCCTAATTTTCAGCAAAACTTAAGATCCCAAATGCCATTGTCTACTGAAGCAATTTTGGGCACCTCCCAAGATCAGTTCCTTCCTTGTTACCTTGTGGGGAGATTACTCTCCTTATTGACATCGTTCACCTTCTCTTTCAGATTAGCATACACTGCCCACCTGGCAATCAATTTCTCCCTCATATTTCTGCCCACAGCAGCAGGCATTATTGCCTGATGGGAACATTGTAATCAAACTACACCAATGTCCTCCAAACCTTGAACCTGTGCCCAGGCTGTGGGTCTGGTGCCTCTGCTAATTAAGTGTGCTAAATTTAGCTGTCAACTTTAATTAGGAAATCCATTGTCTCCAAATATGTGACCTGATGAAAGGAGACAGGAGAAACATGTAGGACCAGGACAGTGTGAAGCATCAACTTTGGGTTTTTCACGAGCTTCAGCTGCATATTGGTGGAAATTAAGGGTTCCCAGTCCCAGGTGGGATGGGGTGCAGCAATGCCATCCCACTTCTACAGTGCCTAAATCCTGACTTCTGTCAAATCCCTTTCCATTATCTCATGCTGTGAGCATGCAGGAAGGGAAATGGAGAGTAAGAATGTGTACAGTCATCTCTGCATTTTCTATTAACCAACCAGAGAAGCTGGCTGCCCAAAGTGTGTGCTCGCACTGGGATCTAAGAGAACCACTACACTCATTAAATCTGAACTACCTTAGGCACCATAGCATGGGCAGCATGTAAGCCACAGCAGGATGCAAACAATGTCTAAGATCCCAGAGTCTGCTTTGTGTTCTCTCCTGCCTCAGCTGCACTACCATCAGTGTCTGAACAAGCCAGCATAAATGCTTGTGCTGCCATAAAATGCTGCTGTCTGTTTCACTCTAGGACAATGTACCTTTACTACGTTCAAAGAATTATATACTAATCTTGAAAAGAGAAATTTCAATATAAATATAATATATTTATATTATTACTATATTAAAATATTATTATAGACATATTTTCAATATAAATAATTATAATTAAATTAAATTATAATATATTTCAAAATACAAAACAGTTAGATATTCTACGTGGTTACTGCTGGTGAGATACATGGAAATGGTTATGCTGGAACACAACAGTTAGGCCTAAATTTTTAAGAGATACAACGTAATCCTGCAGTATCTTAAAATTAAAAAACTATTGTGAAAATCTCACTCACACTGATACATTTCTCAACTGAATAAATGGTCATTTATCTATCTAATTGTGGACTTTCTAGGTAGAATCATTAATTGTTTTCTATAGATCAGGAAGGAAAAAAGCCCTGCCAAATTCTGTTTCTCAACTGTGTAAAATAATTCTTCCATGGAGCTGTGCCATAATTAGGCTTATGCTACTAGGCGACTTATAATCTTAACTAAATTTATTGTGGCAGTCAAAACAATGGAAGACAGTGAAGAAGTTATAGCAAGCCTAAAAATTGTGAAAAGGTAGGTGAAATAACATGAAATTAATTTTAACATATACAGAGAAATTAACTGGTTTTGATATGTCAATATACACCAGGGTAAACTGTGATCTCTCCCCTTACAGAGAGTGAGTTCATTGTGAATAATCTTTAACACACATATAAGACAGATGCAGATGTAACAGTCTCACACCCTAAGCACAATTATACTCACAAACAGGCTTTGTTGAGTCAACCTCTCTCTGATCTCCATTCTCTCCTTTTTCACTCACTACTGCTCCTTCCATTCATTTCTGTTGCATCCCACTCATCGAGAACTTTCAGCAGCAGAAGCCAGTAAAGCTTGATCACATTTTCTCCATCATTAGGTGCTCCTCTCATCCTTCTCTTACTAAAACGTAGCTCACAAATGTTTGAGACAAAGGAGCACAATTGAAAGTAATTCTTGTATCTGCTGGTTCAGTGTACAAGGTCAGCTGTCTGGTATGATCTTCTACTTAACTTTGCATTTACATGTGGTAAGAGTTGGCTGGTAGTCAGCAGCTTTCATCAGCTACTTCATAGTAATCGCCCACAAATACGTTGTTACTTGGAATAACCGAAAGGTCCTTTGAGCTGACCCACATACTCATATCTACTTATATGTGTAACACAGAGGTTTTAGCATATTTTGCTACCTACCACAACTTGGATTTAGGCTCTTCTGGATTCCAATAAATGCAATAGATTTTTTAAATACATATTCATTTCTATTCATCAACATATTCACAGAATGGATTCTTGTAGAAATCATTCTTTCCAGTGTATTTACAAAGGCTCTTCTCATTGTTTTATGAACCCTGTAAAAACTTTATCTTCCTTCTTAAGGAAACAAACAAACAAAAAAGCCTATCTGTTTTTCTCATGCTTCTACAGGGAATTTCCTTCCTTGCGCATCAAAAGAATTGCAGTCAAGTACCCCAGAAATGCAGTCGTCACTCCCTGAGTTCAGAGGTGAAAAGAACTATTAAGCTGTAATTGTTTGCACACCTTCTTGCTGACAGTGATTCTTCATATGTGGGACAATGGCTATTAAGACAATAGTTCCTAGTCTTCAGTCTCTGGGAGCTTTGATTGGATGGAAATAAAAGTGAAAAGCAAAAATAATCGTATGACAACATATGTTACACCTTTGAAACTTCCCCCTCATCTCGAATTTACACAAGTATTCCTATAATTTATCTTCATTACTCTAACTTACTTACAACATGGTTCATATATTTTGGCTTTTAGTGCAGATGACATTATTTTGTGATCTGCTCATCAAGCCAGCATTGAGGTTTAACAGCTGAGCATTTGAAGAAGTCTAAAATGTATATTGTGTACAAACCACAAGGACAAGAGAAAGGAAACTAAACTGCCTGTATGTGTGCCTGCATAGAGGTACTATTACTGCAGAAAGATTGTGCAGGGGGAAAACAACCAAGCTAATATGTTGTTTGTGGTGGATTTTTGTTTTCACATAAGGATATGAACTGAATTTTATATTTTCACTGAAGGGCACTTTAAAAAGTCAAAATGATATTTAACTTACAGAATGAGACTTGAATGAGATATGTATTTTATTTTTAGTCTCTGCAGACTGAGCATCAATCATTCTCTCCAAGTTTGAGAGGAGATGAAAGAGCAAACAATAGAGCAGAGGGATACTGATGCTAAAACCTCTCAGATGTTTGTGAATATACAAGCCTGTAAATATTGATGATTCTTGGCAATAAAACACACTCCTATCCCAGGAGCAGGAAAAATTAAACTAGACTTCAGAAGCCTTTCAGCATTAATTGAATAATGAGATCAATTAGCAATTACACTAAATTATTAAGTGAGTCTTATACATGCAACCACATTATCTCATGTGTTCCTCCACGCATTGTAGACAATGAAGCTTGCCAGGGTAAGAAACCATAGAAATTGGATTTCAAGGGGAGGAAATTCATGATATCCAAATGAGTTTCTTCCAATAAAAGTTCACAGTTTGTCCTACAAGTCCTAGAGCCACTAAAGGAACTGAGTGAAAGCTTTGCTGTGCTCTCTGAATGAGAGACTTTAGTAGTTCAAATAGTAGCAGCTTTACTAATTCAAAGTTCATGTTAGCAAGACTGGTCCTTTTCTCTGGATATGTTTTATGGATGCAGATTTAGGATTTGGATTTATATCAAATTTGTGGTCCACAATTTCTAACAAAATGCGTCTGCTGCCCTGAGATACCTATGTTTTTCAGAGGATGTCTGTTCACCCTTCAGTTTCATGAGTGCATTTCACTGAGATCAGTGGGAGGTGCGAGGCTGCCAGCACTGTGGGGCTCTCGCTTTGGCTGGAGGCTTTCAGGTCTCTCCACAAGGAAGGTGGTCCAGTGTGTGTTGCCTGCCTCCCTTTTTCTTCCTCCTGTGAAGAACAATCTGGCAGATTTTTTTCATACAGAAGTACCTCTTTTCCCACTACTTGTAATGGACACAACTTCCCCTGCAGTCTTTCTTTTTCCTCAGCCAATGATTCTTCTGCGCTGCATTTGGAGTTGCAGCTTTTACACTTCATTTTTGCTGGAATTTCGGAAAGGAGAAAATGAGAAGAGAATATTTTGCATACTTGGAGTCAGGAGTCCACTGACAGCACACTGAGGGAGGGAAAACAAGCTGAAGTCTATGTTTAAAGAAGGGAAAATAGCTAAGGCAAATGGGACTAGGACTAGCAAAATCTTTGTGATGACTTCAGATCACAACATCCTAATTAATGCTGAAACATGGGAGGAGATTTTAAATAGTAAGGGAGATTTGAGGGAGTACAGGACAAAGAACCTATTGTAGAGGAACAAGAGGCCCTTCAGGGAAGCTGGTGTTAAATCACAAGGAAGAGTTTTTAAGCATACACAGATGCTTTAGCAGATGCACTACTTAGATCTTGTCTAGGAAGGAGTTTGGCCCCAGCTGTAGCTTGTAACCAATATAAATTCTCATATGCAAATAGTGGTCCCAGCAGTTTGTTCTCTAGGTTTGTACCAGATTTCTGGGAAATCAGAGCCCATTTCCAATGTAAGAAAGGATCAAGTTTGTGCAAATTACGAAGTATATGCTTTTAACTTGTGAAAATTACAAAGTATTTTCTTTTGTCTAAAAATCTTGCTGGATGGGCAACCATAACTAAGTGCTAAGAGCAGAATTAGCCTCCAGGAACAGAATTAATCAAATGCCTCTGCAAATAAATTTTCTGGACTTCTACAACTGGAAACAATATAGCAAGAGTTCTTTGAATTTACATTAAAACTACACTAATTCTTTAAACTAGTCAAATTTAATTGCATTTTGTACTTTATCATGCAAATAACTGTGTTTTCATAATATGTAATGGTGGAGAGAGGGAGAAAATTACTTCAGAACTTCCAATTAGGCTCAAGAGATGAGAATCAATGACGTCTTGGAAATTATTTCAGTGCATGCAGATAAGACTGTAAAATTACTGTGTTCAGTAACCATTAACTTCCCAAAATAAGCCATTAGAAATGCAAGTCATGTTAAGCATCCCAGGAATCTGTAAAAAATCTATTGACAGAAAAATATTTTCACCGAACTTCTTGTTATTGATGTCTATGTTTCATTGATTGCATTCAAATTCTGCTGGCAGTGAGTGCTTCACTATTGCTGTAATGGGCACCCTATAAATTATGATAGAAAATCACAAGTTTGGAGTCACTCCACATCTGCACTTGTGTAACACAATGTGGTCCTACACCTTATCTGCCCTGAATGAAAGCTGGTTGCAGTGGAATAGCTAAATAAGAGTAGTAACAGCTCCATACATATGTTCAGTCTACAGATGCACCAGCATGCAGCTCTGCGTTTTAGTTTTTGGCTCCAACATGTGCTAGACAGAGAGAATTTTTCATTTATATCTTCATTGAAGGGGAAAAATACTAAAATTATGACCTCTTTTGATTCCATTCACTAACAGTATTGATTTTCTAATGGAATCTGAAGTGAGTCTGTTGATTGACATCAAGGGGGAACAAAAGTTGTCACAGTGCTGAAGAAGGAAGCAAAAAAAATTGTAACCCTATTCTGAAAGAGGTATTGATATATTGTGGCAGAGGTAAGAGCTCTGGGGTGCATTCAGATTTCTGAAGAAATTGTCACACTTTTTTTTTTTTTAAGTTATAGATCATCCTTTCTCACTTGGTGTTTGTTATCTTGAAGAGGGCAGCAGAGCTCCAATTATCTAGAAGGTGTACTGCAGCATTAATGTCCCTGCATTTTCTAGTTGGAAATGTAAGTATTTACACTTTTTGTAGACAATACATAAATTACTTTATGTGATAATGATCATAATAAATAAAACGTACTATTTTTAATACATCACTAGAAAGGTCTAATGGAAAAAGGGGATATTTTGCAATATTTTAGGAGTCATAATGTGAAAATGCCATCTCACAATTGATTTTTCTGTTCTTTTTATTAATTGTAGATATTATAACTGGCTTAAATAGCAATCTTCCCTCATTTTTCATAGCAATTCACCCAAAAACCTGATGTTTTATTCTTCTTTTTGTTTCCATTTCCTGGAAAAAATTCAGCAGATATTAGATTTACAAAATAATTTTCAGTAAAAATAAAAATAAAGAAAGGAATTCAAGAAGTTATCTGCCAAATAAAAAGAACCTTCAAATCAAAAGAAATTCTTTTTTCCTCCAAATTTTAAAGAATCTGCTCAAAAGCAATAAATTGAGGACCACCACATAAATATCCATCAGAATGCAATTATCTGAGAAACTAACTGGTCTAATGAGATTTTTCTGGTGAAAATGGTTTCAGTGGCAATGTTGAGTTAGTAGTGGTCCATGCAGCGCCACTGAAGGAGCTGCACACCTGGCACTGTGCATGGAAAGAGAAATTATACACACTAACGACATGCACACTGAGCAGGCAAACTCAGTAGTGTTGGGTTTAGCTTCTCAATAACTTCTTTCAGGACTTTGGTTTTAGGCAACAGAAAACCATTTGAATTAAAATACACATTGCAAACATTTGCTGTGGGCTGTTCCCTCACTTAAGGTCTCTTCCCTGCTCACAGAAGTTTCCAGGACCAGTTTTCTCAGTTCAGAACCAGAGAACTGGTCTGGAAAAGGCCCTGAGGAGCTGGATGTGCATGTATATATATATATACAGTGGAAATAAAGCTGTAGTCACAGGCATCAGTAACGAGTTTCAGTACTTTGATTTCAAGAACTTGTGCTGAAATTATTGTATGACAAAAAGGAGATAAAAGGAAAGTGTTGAGTAGGATTTATCTTTCCTAACTTGCACCATTTATAAGTTAGACTAAGATATTTTGCAACATTTGCATCTTAGACTAAGCTATTTGTCTAGCCTCCCTTTACAGTCAATGAAGACATGGAGACATCTCCAGAGGATATTCATCCTCCCTTTTCCTATCAAGTGACTCAGGATGGGATGACTCATGTGAATGTGCACTGAATGAAGGTATGCTGCAGAAATATGACTAGATCCTTGAGGAAAGCACAGCAGAAGTCTCATACTTTGCAGATACGTTTTTTTCCTAGGCTTATCATTTACTTACAGGTTTGCAAATCTACAGGTCTGTCTATTTGTCAATGTTCTCTATTCTGTGCAACCAAAAAACCCTCAAGCAGCAGTGTCTGGGTGTACTACTTCCACATACCTGTCTCTTTGCACACTAAAGCAATGTATTTGGGTCATCAAAATCAAAATTTACCTACCACTTTTTTTGCAGTGTCTTAAAGGGCTCTGAGACAACACAAGCTTGGATGCACTTGATTGCCTCAGAGAATAGCTCAAAAACTATGTTTTATTTAGTGATAAAACCGGCCTAAGGTATTTTCACTCTCACCTAGTCTGGCTATTTCTATTCTTGTGCAGATTTTGCTGTCTTTCTTAGATGATGATGCTGTTGTTTGTGCTGCATCAGTGAGAAAATAGAGGACTTTTTCTGTATTTCAGTGAACACAAATGCAGTCCTACACTCAGGTGGTTGCACTGACATAATTGAGTTGCTTGGGAGCAGTGTTCAGAAATCAGGGAACAAAAGGAGGAAATGTTATTGGCTTTTCTGCTGGTGGAAGACTAATGTTATCATATCTACTGAGATGTAGGTATGACTCTTATGACCTCTTACCCTGTGCAACAGGCCTTTCTAGGTGGGAAGGGAACTTTTAGTTTAAGTGCCATCAGACATCTCTGGTTATACTTTGTGGTTCCTAGACATGGTATGTCTATTTTTAGGCTGTCTAGAGACACAGACAACACACAGTCACCTTAGTGAAGGTGTTGAAGTCATGTTCTCCAACTAAAAATGAGTTAAAATTTTTTAACGCGTAGCTTTAACCCAGAGATTTGTAAGTATCTTTTATCCAAATATATTTCTTTTCATGCCATATCAGACATCATCCATCTTTATGGAACAAGCTGCCATAAACACCATGATGTGTTATAGTTAATTTGACAGAAATACAATCAGAGACTCACACTTGATCTGAAACCAGTCTGTCTTGCCAGGGGACCTTAGAGCACTAATAAACCCAGGCCTTCTGAACTGCAATTTGACCTTGGAGCACTTTCAGAGGAATGAAGAGTGAACTCCCAACTGACTCTACACAGAGCAAAATTAGCCAGCCTGTTCTGACCTGCACCAGCCAGCTGCAGCCAAACTCACTTCACTAGAAACCTCTGTATTAGCTAGCAGTAGACTCATTAATTTTTCTGAATGATCAGCTGGATAACAGCCATAGCAGAAACAAAGATGAGCCTGAATTTTATATAGTGAAAAATCTCTGCAAGGTTACAAGTTGATTTTTAATAGCTATAATCCTCTATTATATAACCTTTGAGGTTCCTGGTGATGCTCCTCCTCCTGAAGCAAACCCTTAAACTAATTCTCCCAAGCAAGCTGCAGGGACCATTTTGGAAGTATTTCTTATATTTCTATAATATTTCTTAGATTTCTTTTCTGAGGTATTTCTTGAAGAGGAGAAATATGGGTAAGAAGAGAACTTCCGTCATAACACCCGTCTGTGCTTCTTTAGTGCCTGGTATCCAAAATTCCCATTAGACTGGCAAGGCTCTGCAGTGCACAATATATTCTGGCTGCTCTCCCTTTTGTCCTTGACATGCATCTTATATGTTGTGGGCCAGAGGGACTGATGAAGAGAGAGCGACATCAGTTTTATGCCAGCTGCAGATTTCTCCATTCTAGGGCAATCCTCTGCTGCACATTAAAGGCTGCTTCAAGGTCCCTTTATGTTCCTCAGGTGGGAGGACTTCGGCACAGGCTTGAATTTGACCCTCAGAGACCATCGTGTGATTTGAGTTCTGTGATTTGTGTTGGCTTTAACGGATGTTGTTTGGTTAAATCCTGCCTGCAGTCTGAAAATTCAGTCTGAATTTTGCCTTCATCTCTCTGTTTGATCATGACTGTGTCCAAAGTCTACTTTAACAAATCTTATTTTGCCCTCTTTCTCTGACACTTGTTGAACTCCAGTGGTTTAACTCTGAAGCTTAGATCACAGTGATCTTACTAAGGAAGGAAAGAGATGATGAAATGGCTATGGTACCTTATATATTAAATTGTTGTACAACAAACTAATTGAAACATTTTAAGTGTTGCTGCTGCAACTGGTAGAGATGACTAACATTAGCAGGTGTTACCTAGGGGATCTGTTCTTTTAATTATAAATAGTCTGACACTTTATTAAAACTCACCCTGAAAAACTCTTTATTTGCAATAATTGATGATTCTCTCCTGTCTCCTATCTGATGTGCTGTCTGCAATACATGCAAGGAAAATATGAAAGGCTTTGTCAGCAAAAGGAATGTGCAGCCTTGCAGTACAGTGCAATGAGAAGAGTAAATAAAACTTTAACATGATAGAGAAAATTCTAGTGTTTTCATACATTTTCAGTTATGTTATAGCTCTTGTTTTAACAATGACTGCAGTATATTGCATCAGAATCATACTTGCTACTTCCTAAAGCAGCTGGGCACACTTGATAGATTAAGAACTTTCTGACTGAAAGAGCTAATCCTGAAACATCCTTTTTGCACAGCATTTTTTCTAAAATACTTATTAGAGTGAGGCATTTCTGAAAGAAGTCCTAAGAGATAGACTGGTCAAAACAGTGATGTAGAGATTATGAGGGCCTTGAATATATGCAAAAAAACCCCCCTAGAATGTTAAGATCAGACCTTGATCTTGATCTTGACATTGAGGCTTTGGATGTGGGAACAGCTGAAAGAAGTTATCATTATAGTGCTTGCAGTAAATGTGAAAGCACCTAAAAAACCCATAAAATATTGAAAATATAAGAGAGGGAGAACAGATTCTCCTGAAGACAAATACAGTGTGTATTTTCCCAGATGAAGTTTCAATTTCCCTTCATTGTGCCTGCAGTCATTCTAGGTACCATGAATTGCTGAGGCCATTTTATCCTAAAACAATTTTGAAGTTTAGATAATTTGGATAACGAAGTACTCAAACCTTGGCACATACCAGGTACTTTATTGTCACCTGCACCTTCTTGTTGACACAGACATCTCAAACTACAACTGGGCTGACTGAGCACCTACCATTACAGAGGAGGAAAAAAAAGTCTTTCTGTGTTTTATTTTTTAATGGAAAACAAATTTTTTTTAAAATTGAGAATTAGATTCAAGCTCCACCCAGGATGGGATCCTGAAACAAGATACCAGAAGGCAGGAGAATAAAAAGCTCCTGTCTGGCATAACTAGGCCAGCTCACTTAATTTTCTGTGCCTTCCTTTGACCATTTTTAAGCGAGTTTCTGTAAGAATTGCTAAAATTATTAAAATCAACTAAAATATATATATATACATGCATACATTTATAAACATATATAATATATATACCATATATAAATATGTTGGTTTTCTAAAATTTAAAGATCAAGAGACAGCACGATGCAAGTCACCTTTGCACAACCTGTCAGCTGGGATGAAAACAGTGTTTCAGGAACAGGGCATATCTCCGACATTGTTGCAAGAGTTTGCATTGCCAGTTCTGAATTACAAAGAAAAGGTTTTTTGCTTGGTCTAAACCATTGCCCTTCTGGGAAACTTAAGGCTTTGAAGGACAGTTCTTTGGAATAGACTAAAAGTCTATCTGTCCTGTCTCAGACAATGGCCACTAGTAACAGGCAATGTAAGAGCAGAAGTGCTCTCAGGTTCCAGTGACCTGTAAGTAAGGGACTTCTGAGCCAGATGTGGTATCTTGTTTTTTAATAGCTGCTGATGGATGTTTCTTCCAAAAACGTGACATAACCACTCTGTGGTACCGTGTCTTGGGGCAGGGAGACACACAGTTTAAATAGCAGCAGTGTGGAAAAAATGCTGATCATTCTGAACATATCAGTTTTCAATTTCAATTGATTCTGCCATTTTTCAGATATGAAGAAACAATGAGCATTTGTTCCTTCTCCACTTGCCCTTGTAATCTGTAATGTTGTGCACTCCTATCACAGCTACCTGATTAGTTTCATCGCTTTTAAAGGAATGCTCCAAACCTTTCAACTTCTTCCTCCTCTCTCAACTTTTTGTAGTACCAGCAAGTTCTGTTTGAGATGAAGATGACTAGTTCTATACCACATCTCAAAATATATTCACAACATAGATTAATGACATAAGATTTTTTTGCTTTGTTTTTCTATTTCTTTCCCAGTAATTGCTACAATACGCATTACGGGGTTTTGTCCACTATTGAGAATTGTGCTGGTGTTTGAAAAGAGTTATTATTATAACCAAAAGTTCTCTTTCCTGAATGGAAATATGTAGTTTAGGACCCACTGTCTCAGACTGTTTCTCCACTTGTGTGCCACTTTTTATATATTAATAGAATTTAATCTCTCATCCTATTACCTGTTTAGTACTATGACATTTTTCCCCAGTTCTTTTAAATCAGCTTTCATTTTTATTACTCTGAATAATTTGGCACCAGCATTAGCCTCCTTGTTCTCCATCTTTTTTGTTTCTGTATACTCTAACAGGCACTGCAAAGATCCCTATGATCTATGGCTTTCCTTCATTGTAAAGCCCAATCACCTATTCCTTCTCTTTGTTTCTATTAACCTGTTGTTAATCTGTAACATGACTTATCCCTCTCCCACAGGCAGTTCAATTGCTTTAAGAGCTCATGATGCCAACTGGCCCCAGATTTATCACAGAGTAAAGGAGGGTGATACTTATCTACTTTATAAATTGCTTTGCCATCCAGATGAGAAATGCTAGATATTAATATTGGCTAGAAAATGTGTATTGCTTTGCCTTAGATAAAAGATACAGAACTGAAGAAGCAGAAATTTGGGGACTGCATTGTATCATGAGAAGAGTGCTGGCTGCTATACACAAATCAGAGTTGTACCCATCTGAGCTCAAGGCTTTTTGAGTTTTAGCAGAGTTATTGCTTGACTAATTTCTCCATGTGTAAAACAGGCTTCCAACTGTGATTGTGTCAGGGTTAAATAAATGTGGGTCTGGTAGCTTATCAAAAACATGCCAAAGAATGATGAGCCTGCTATGCTGGAAGTACAGGCCTTGACAGATTTGTGTACTAAGTCCTTAGAATCTTCAGTGGTTCAGTCATCTAACTTTTCACTGAAGAATTAGATGTCTGCTGCTTTTTTATTTTGCTGGGAAAAGACCCACTAACAACCTGGAGACAGAACAGCCAAAAAAAAAATAAGAATGTGGAGTGATAACCTTGATAAACTCTTGATGAGTTGAGGGAAACACCTCAACCCCCTTGAGGGGTGGTCCCAGAACCATTGTCAGAGGACAAAGACATCCCAGTGGCTTTCCAAAAGTGCTAAAGCCAGGCTGATAAGATTAACAAAGGGTGGACCATTGGGAAGATGACATGACCCTCACAAGGAGCCCCTCAGGTCTTTGTCATCTGTCTATCACCCCAAACCCAATTATTGACTAAAGCCACTCTAACCACCTAAAAGAAAGAAAAAAAAAGTATAAAAGCAACTGGGCATGAGCAAAAATTGGGGAGAAATGCCATAGTCTCTGCGAGGGTAGCTGAGAACTGCTGCTCTGTCTCCTCTCTCCTCTTCGGACAATGTAGGGGTGAGAAAACTATGTACTCTCTATACTTTATATTTTATATCTTATATCTTATACTTTACTCGCTTACAGTGCCTATTACTTTATATATTCTATATTATATCTTATACTATGCCTGTTACCTTACACCTTATAAAGTACCTTATACCCTTACAATATGCTTTCACTTTTACCTCACAGCTACTTTATGCTAATTTCACAGGAATATATCTTTACTCTACAGGCACTTTATTTACTGTGTTTTGATACTTTAATACTAATAATTACAACTTGCCTTACACCTCATAGCATACTAGGTATATATCTTACTCTATATTAGTTGTGTTCCTTTAAGGTGTGTAGTTCTTTTTTAACATGTGTATTAATGGGAAACAGGTCTATTCTTTCTTTTTTGCTTAGTGTTACAGAGAAGGTGGTGTGCAGTTCATTTTGTTGCTCTGTGTTACCGAGGGGGGTTCTAGATTTGTGTTTTAGGTTGTTGTGTTTCTGGTTAGTAGTTTTATGTTGTTAGTTAAGTCTGTTGTGGGGGATCTGTTTTGAAACTTAAATCTGGTGTACTTGTCTGCAGAATGTGTTTTGTGCTGGTTTCTTTGGGTTTTTTTTGTCATCAATTAAATACAATCATGCAGCTAAACCAGCAACACAAAACCCACAGTAACTGTCACATATAATAAATATAAATAATAAAAATTATTTGGGGAGCTGCTATAGAGAAAGTTCTTTTCTTGCTGTTAAGTGTGGTCCTCACAGCAGAGTGTCGAAGATCCTTCCAGTCTGTGTGCTGCCCAGTGTCAGGCAAGCAGTGCTGGGTTCATAAAACTTCCATGTTCTGTGACACTTATAACTAATATCTTCATAGAGAAAGTTCTCCCTGACTAAAGTGTGGTCCTCACAGAATGTGGTCAAAAATCTTGCCAGCCTGTGTTCTGTCCAGTGTCAGGCAGACAGTGCTAAGTTCATAAAGCTTTGATTGTTCTGAGGACGCTTATAGCTAATAACTTTATATTAATATAGGTGGGACAAGAAATCTTGGCATTTCTGCCCCCCTTTTCATGTGACAAAAAAACAAAAACAAAAATAAATGGAACAGCACATCTGTGATGCAGAAAAACTATCATTTTGACATGTAAATTTATCTCCACTTTATTTCCAAATAAATTTAAGCATTGTCTCATCAAAGTTTTCCTGTCTTTTTCTGTTTTTAATAATATTCATACAGCTTTCCCCAAAGTAGAATTTTTAGCTATGTAGTTTATCATTACAAAAAAAAATTAAAAGTGGGTCAAAATGTCACTATTGGAATTTTTGTCTAACCCTATAATTAAGGTTTTGCCTTGACCAGAGTTAGGATCCATACCATCTGCTCCTGATGTCAGCTGGTATCACTCCACTGCTTTTAAGATGAGTCTTTTTCAAGACCTTAATGAGCAGAAATACATTTTATAATTCACCGCTGAAATATTACACAAATGGCAGAGTGTCAAGATGGAGTGAAAGTATAAACAAAAAATAATCTGACTGCAGTAGCTGGCAGGACTGAAATCAGTTGTAAGTAATAATTGTGTAGTGTATAGGAGATTTGGGAAAATCAGATTTTGTGGTTCTTTTAATTGTCCTTTATTATATTAGCTGTACTCAGGGAAATTGTTTAAAATATGAATTCTATTTGGACAATGCACTTGTGAAAAGAAGCAAAATATGTATTATGAATGAGCAAAGCAGTTTCAATATCTTGTTGTGGAATCTAAACCACTCAAATCACTGTTGCAGCTTTTGAAGCTCCTTAGGTTTGGTTCCTTTTGGTGTTATGCACAGCTAAGGGCAGGAATACCCCATTGCTGTCACACTGGCAATCTGCTGCCCCCTCTCAAAAACTTCTGGCCTCTGCTTTTGTGCCACAGTCTCAGCAAACAAGGGATATCAAAACCACCAGCCTGGACCATGTATCAGGTTGGAAGTGAAGCCTCTGTGTGCAGAGAAACCAAAAATTCTGAACAGTGTTTGAAACAAAACTCAAAAGACCTTCAAAAGTAGCGTGGGCGGGAACAAAATTGATGTTCAAAGCCATGAGGTAACAGGTCCAATCTGTGTGGTTCCTGGCTGCCATAATAAATCTCTGCCTGAAGCAAATGGGCACTGGAGCCAAGCACAGAGGCAGGTGTTAACATCCCTGACCAGCTCTGATGTCACTCACATTTCTTTGCAGTTTAGGAGAGATTTGTCAGTAATATGTAGTGTCAGTCTCTGTAAATGCACGGAGGTACTGCCACCTTTTCTGCTCCTGACTGCATGCTTGTCATTCACAGTTACCACACAGGTCTCCATGGATATTTTCTTGGTCTACATTGTTGAGGAATAAAGTAGTGATCACAATAATGATTGAAACTAGGTATGGTATTTTGTTATACTTATTCATTATATTTTACTTTGTTTATTTATAAATGCAAACGTTTACAGCGTGTCCAAAAGCTAAGCATGTTTTGTCTCTTCTGAAAACTTCTTTAAAAATACATTTTTTCAGGTTGCATCCTGACAAACAAAATCTAGGAAAAAATTTTGTAAGGTTTACTTGACTATCACCCAACTGCCCAGATTGGTTCATCTTGTCTGGAATGAGATATAATTAATCACAGTGAATTGAATGTTAAATTCAATAAAATCCCCCAGTATGCTAATAAAAAATAATTTTTACCAAGGAGGACAGAAGTCTGTGCATTCAAGATACATACATTCCTTCCCATAAACTTGATCTACAAAGAAAAATCCTCTTCAGTTATTGAAAAAGACTGAAGATAGATAAGCTGGTTAATAAAAATTACATTATATGTTTTCCTAATCTGTATAATAGATTTGTCCACTCAAATGTGTGAAAAGTTTTTAATCATTAGCAATTGCTTGGTAAGTAAGTAGTATGCATGGAAAACTGTTTCTATGGATAAGTCACAGAAGAGGTCTGAGATAACAAGATCAAATCGTTCATTGGATCTTCGTATTTCTTCAATGAGAAAAAAGAAACTACAATAACAGCTTTGCAAGTGAGTTACGATTCTGAGAAGGAAATTTGTGCCTCCAGACTACCATAAAGCATGAATCATAGAGATCTCATTATGTGATTATGCAAATACACATTAATTACACAGTTACAAGCATCTATGGTGATGAAATATGATTAATTATGTGACTTGGTTCAC
The DNA here is from genome assembly GCA_026770055.1 of Myrmophylax atrothorax. Lineage (NCBI taxonomy): Eukaryota > Metazoa > Chordata > Aves > Passeriformes > Thamnophilidae > Myrmophylax > Myrmophylax atrothorax. Next base: position 21,038,333 of record JAOXXN010000395.1, on the reverse strand, counting down.
TTGCTGAATGCAATGCCATTAGCTACTAGAGGTCCATAGATGTGTTTCTTTTTTTCATTCACTGACATTTTAATATTATGAGGGAATTATAAATTAGTGTAACAACAGATGATAAAAGCAGATGGAATAAACTTAACTGAAGCCAACATGATTTACACAAATTTAAACTGAACAGTTTGTGTGCTTATCCAGCTATAAATGTTTTGCTCCATGATGATGAGTTCTGTTTGGAAGGAAAGTTTCAAAAAATTATGACATATCTGGGAATGACCCTTTAAACATGTGTCTTAAAATGTTAAGCTGTATTGAACTGAAAGTATTCAGTGTAAGGTAATGTAGGGCTACCAAAGACACAGCTCTACTGATCCACTTGTGAAGAAAGGGACAGGCACTGCTGGCTACAGACAATCCAGCTTCCTTGCCTTAAATGTCCAATACAGTAATCACTACCAGAGACACAAATATATCCTATCTGCCTCTGGGGCAGATCAAGGGCTTTCTGGGGGAGTTAATGTCTAACCTGGAGTTAGAGGAGGAGCCTTGATGTCTAACTCAAAGGTGGTCCACTGAGTAGAGGTGTTTAACATTAGTAAAGATGAATCCTACCTTTGCATGTGATGCAGGACTAGACCTCATGCTTGCAGGAGAACTAGATAGGTATGATAGCTTAGATAAGTACAAAGGAGTAGCTTGTTCTCCTCACTGTAACATCTCCCATTCTGTTTTGGATGCAGGTCTCAGGCCATGGTCATCTGCTTCGAAATTATTTACATAATCAATCTGCCCTTAGTGCTGGGACTAATTGCTACTTGTGTAGGATGATTGAGGTATTCCACAGCCATTTCTCAACTTCTTGGGTCCAATGAATATCTTGCGTGAAATCCTTCACCATCATCTTTACAGAATCACAGAGTGGCTGAGTTTGGAAGGACCTTTGGTCGTCACCTGGTGCAGTTACCCCATCTCAAACAGAGCCAGTTAGAGCCAATTGCTCAGGACTGTGGTCAGATGGCTCTTGAATATCTGCAAGGCTGGATAATTCCCAACCTCCCCAGGCAACCTTTGCCAGTGCTCAGCCACCTTCACAGTGAAAAATATCTCCTGATATTCATGGAGTACCTCCCATGTTTCTGCTTATGTCTATTTCCTCTGGTCCTGTCACTGGAAATCACTGAAAAGAGCTGTCTCCATCCCCTTTTCTCCCTTTAGGTGTTTCTATATATTGATAAGATCACCCTGAGCCTTCTTTTCTCCAGACTGAACAGTTCCAGGTCTCAGCCTTTCCTCATAGGTGAGATCCTATTAAAGACTACCTTCATCATCTCTCTGTCCCTCTCTTGAACTGTCTCACACATGTCCATGTCTCCTGTACTGAGCCCAGAACTGGACATAGCACGTATAGCATCACCAGTGCTGAGTGGAGAGTAATGATCAACTTCTTTGACTTGCTGGCAGTTCACTGTCTGTTGCAGCCCAGGATACCATTTGCCTTCTTTGCTTGCAAGGACACATTGCTGCCCTGCCTTCAACTTGGTTTCCACCCCTAGGTGCTTTCATACCAAGCTGCTTTCCAGCTGTGTGGCCCTCAGTATTCATTGGTTTTTCCTCCCCAGGTGCAGGACTTTGCCTGTAGAGGTCCCTCTGGATAGAAGCACAACCACTCCTCCCATACAGTCTCAATACTGTATTTTCCTTTTCACCGATATGCAGCTCTTCTGTCTGACACTGACAATTCTTCTGATTAATGAAGAGAACAAAGTATGATACTATTTAAACTGTATCATTGTCCTTGAACTCAGACTTGCTCCATGCAGACCAGCAAAATCTAATGACCTACTAATCTACCTCTTGCTTTGGCATTTATAATGAAAGAGCTGCTGCAAAATGCAGAGGAAACCTCCTCATCCTTCCCACTTTAAACAATCAGTTCACAAAGATAAAGTAAAACTTTTCCTTCTAACAATAACTGAAAGTGTCACAGCAGAGAATCTGTAGTTTTTAAGGCAGCAACTATTTATAAAATGCAAGAAAGTTCACTAGTAGGTCTAGCAAACTTAGGATCAAAGCAGACAGAGAAAAGGTTGTCATAACCTAATCTGTCTGTTCTCTATGTTTTCACTTCAAATTTAATATCTGACTATCTTTTCATAGATAAAAAAATAAGTTCCCTTCTCAGCACTAAGATGGAGCACTTCAAATAATGATTACAGTGCTAAACTTGAGATATACTCTTATAACAACAATGGAAACATTTCAGCCCTAAAATTAATTTGATACATATGTTCAGAATACAGATAATTGAAGATACTTAAGAAAATATAGGTATTAAAAAGTAAATGGCTCCTTATGATTGAATTATTTTTTTTTAAAAAAAGGAAATAATCTTCTAAAAGAATACACCTGTTAAAAAAAATCAGCTTCTGCAGAGGTGCTTGAAGTCATCCCCATTTCTTATTTAGAAATAATGTCTTTCTGAAAACAAGCTTAAAATTGTATTCTTTTAACATTTACTGTTGTCCCTAAACTTTTTCCACCAAAATCATTGGTAAAAATCCAGTAAGACTCAAAAGATGCTTGTATTGAAGGAATACTAAGTGCTTTTGAATATGTCAATTAACAGTGTTTATCCTTCTTGGTGGTGAACTTTTGGAGCTTTCCTCTGAGCTTACTACTAATTAGAAGCTCGTATCACTCTGTAAATTCATAGGAATCCACACTCCTGACAACATAAAAATTATTGTACTTTACTGTACATTAACACAATCCATTTCCATTAGCATCATCAGTAACAGATATATGTGCCATTACTCAAAAAAACAATATGTGTCTTCTTCTTTTGTGGCAGAAGATGTGACTTTTCAACAGCTCCTTCATTGCTTTAGAGGGATTGACAAATTCATGTTTACCTCTGAAACAGACACTGAGTCTCTTGAGGAAGTTTCCTCTTTGTGTCAAAATAATAGGTGTATTTTCTTGAAGAAGTGGTAGCTTATTAAATATACTTACTACAGAGATCAAAGGCTTTCACTTACTGAAAGACCGCTGTAAAACCACTGAGGCTCTGGGATAATTCTGGGAACAGCCGAACTCCGTGGCTCAGCTGCTAAATGCTTTCATAAGCATCACACAGCAGATTGGGCTTTCTTCTGTGATATCTTAGGGACTGGGATCCAGGAAAACAACAGGGGGGTTGTTTTTCACATAGCTGTAACATGTAGTTAAATCTGTTATAGCCATTGATTTGTACAGCCAGACACAAAAATAAAGCAACTTCAGTTAACTAAAATCAGAGGAGAGAGAACCTAAACATACTTAGAGTCATTATTGCACAATAGCCATTACAAACAGCTTGAGTAGCTTACTAATATATTTCTAGAACATTGGGACATTTAAATACTAACAGGAGAATAACATTAGTGTTTGATAAACCTTAACAATGTGTTAATGCTCTATCAAATAAAATAATGGTTTCTGTCTCAAATGAATTTAAGGATAAAAGGAAGATAAGTAGCCTGGTTTTCTGCCAAAGCCAAAGCCAGTCATCAAAGTCTGCTGGATGCCAGCTAGTTTCAAACTGCAGCTGGAGCCAAAAAGAATGTTAAAGACACAGCTATGTATCTCTATCATAGCTATGAGGATGTTTCTGGCTCACCTCCTCAAAGTCCCCATACAGCTGACAGACACACGAAGCAAGGGTTTTCTAGGACTCCTCTACCCAATGCCATCTGAGCACTGCAGTGTCAGAGTGGCTTCAGCAAGTGGAGAAATTACACGGGGTTGAGAGGCACCAAGGAAGAGCTGCTCACAGTGCTGAGTTGGACCTGCACTCCTGAGCTCCATCTGCCAGCAGCCTGAGGTTGGAATGGGGTTTGCAGGTGGGGGTGGGCAGGGGTCCACCTCACCTGAAAAGGTATTTTAAACAGTACCTCACTGTCTTCGAAGCTATAGCAGTCAAATGAGGAATGGGGCTGTAGCAAGAGCAGCCAGAAGTTCTGCCAGCATTTGGGGCACAATCTAGCATGCAGATTTAAAGTTTCTTTCTAGAAAGCATAGGGAAGATTAGAAGCTCATACCATAGGAAAACCTCCAGGTCCGTGATGCCACTGAACTTGCAAACACTATAAGAGTAGAAAAGCAGCCCAGAATAGGTTAAAATTTTCCTTTCTACCTGATTTTCTCAGAGAAAGAATGAACACTGCAATTCTCATGCCTGCCATCCTCTGACCCAGAAAAATTTGTTGACTTCACACAGTTCAGTCATAAGCCCCCAATTTGCCAAGTGGAAGACTGAAGTATCGTGTCCTGACACTGAATTTGAAAGCCAGATCAGCCAGCTGTTTTTATTTTCATGCTAAAGTGGTTTTCCTGCTTATAAAAACAGAGAAAATAAACTCTGAGGAAGAAACAAGCATTTCTAATATGATCATATAACAGTACATATATATATGTGTATATAAAAATATATAAATAAATGTATATTTATATACAAGTTAAACAGAAGTCAACATTTCTGATGCAAACTCATCTGTCAGTTCAAGAAGTAAACAAAAGTTCAGCTCTCCTCTTCATTTGAAGCAAGTGTTGTGAGCCAGGTTTGGTTCATATTTTCAAAATTTATAACACTGTGATGCTTGCCAAAAATCCTTAATTAGATCAGAGGAGCAGCAAAACTGTCAGATTCAATAGCAGAGTACAACGAAGGAATAAAATATTCTGGGGTTAATTGGATAAGTTCATTCAGCCAGTTTTGCCAGGCTACTTTTTTGCAATGATTTGCAGACAGATCATGAGGATAAGGTTTTTCTCAGTAATAATAAAATTGATTTCTCAAATACATTTTGTTTACAAGACCCCAGAAATTGTTTATAGCTAACTTAAACAACAATCAGCATCCTGCTTCCCACAAAACACATAAATCTTAAGCTTTTCATGAACTCAGTTGCTTAAAGAATAATTTGGGCATCTCACTTGTATGAGAATTTCATGGCAAGTGCTGTTGGATGAGTGCTGCAGGGAGGCTGAGGCGCAGTAACATCTCTAGTACCACAAACTATTTGAACTTCTGTGTGTTCAGAAGAAGGCTGCAACACTTGGAAGGACAGAGTAAGCAAAGATGGGGCTAAACTCAAACAGAAGGCTGTAAACCTTGTTTCAGCTGGTTTCTCCATTTATTTAGTTCAAATAAAATATAACATTCAGGATGTTTTACTTGACATACAGGATTAATACAAGAACATTTCTAAGAAAGTAAGAAATAATATTTTTTTATAGAGATTATTATTTTATGTGAGATTTTTCACAATAATCACAGTCTTTTTCAGTTATTGGTCAGCCTTGTACAGGGTTCAGTGCTTTAGGGATATGTCTAGAGTGAGAGCAGGCTGTTTGATCCTCAGGGTATTTGACCACAGGGAAGAAATAAACCGCACAGCTTTATGACACAGGAGGCAAAGGCCAGCCTGTGTGTAATTTTAAGGAGGCCCTTCCAAACCATAGCTGAGTGCCAAAAACGCAGCACAGTTATTCTGTAAATGACTTGCCTTTTGTTAAGCCCCAGCACAGCCGGTCAGGATGAATTCTGCTAGTGTGGTGCTCTACAAAATCATCTCCCAGCCACAGAAGAATGTTATCTCTTTAGGGAAGAATGAGCACTGAGATACTCCCTTCTGAAAGGGAAGAATGGAAAAGTCTTGCCATTTGATCATTCATACTCACAAGCACTACTGGAAAGTTAACAAGTAATTCTGAGTATACACTTTGTAGTTCACCTGCTAATGTGAGTATTACATAAAAAAAATATGGAGCCAAAAAGTGTTTTGAACATCCCAGTGTGATTTCACCAGTTATTTGCAAAGGCTTTATTCTGAAATAAAGAGCAGTGATCTTCTTCCAGAGATCCAAACAGACTTTCATCATTTAAAACACTTTCCTGTCAATTAGGGAATAGCACAAATGAGATGGATGTCACATCTGGCTCTGTTAAATTCTACACAATGAAAAGCAATTTTAGAGAAGTAAGGCAATGAGTAGCTGCTTCAGTGGTAATTGAAATGTAGCTGGAAAGGAGCAGAAAGAATCCTTCTTACTGTGTTTCTGTGTTCAAAAGGAGCTTTGGACTTACCTGAATACTACTGACAGTACTACAGTTGCACAGTGTTCCAGGGTATCCTTTATTTCTTTGTGGTGGGGCAGATGCCCCCAAGCCCTCCCCTTCCCTGGAGACACAACAGAGCCATGGTAGAAAAAACATGTGGCCTTTTCTACTTGTAGGGTCTCTCAGCAATGAGTTGCTCCTAGGAAATGCTTAAATAAGCTAAGCACAACACTATCTGTGCAAATGGGAAAATTAAATAACAAAGGCATATAAGTAACTGCTATATTATATACTTATGCTCATGAGCCTCCTGTTTTTGTGAACTGGAGGTCCCACAGAGGAAATACAGAAGAGCAGGGCTGTCCTTTTATTTGACAGGCTATGAAATTCACATTACACTCTTTGGCCAGCCTTGATACTCTGACTTGCTATTGCAGGCAAAGTAGTCTCAACCCAGGGATTTTCAGATAACTCATTGTAAATTAACATAATCTTTTCCTTATTGATTCAGGTATTGAGAAACAAAAAAAGACATAGGCAAGCAAACAACAAAGGCAATCTCCTTTCAATCCTCTTCCACATGTTCAACTTCAGTCCAGCATCCCTCCTCCCCATTCCTTGTCTCTGCTGGCCTTATTTTCACCGCAGTTGTAGCAATCCTTTCCAATCTCATGGGTGGGGCGATGGGTTGCACAGAACGGTGTCGGTGTATAGCTGTTTCTTAAACCAGTTCCTATGGCTCTTCTCCTCCCCTCCTCTTCACTTGTTACTGCTCTCACCTCCAGTGTGGATCACAGTGCCTCACGGGTGTCCCTGTTACAGCATCAGTTGCCCACAGACCCAGTCTTGTCCTCCTTCCATGAATGCTCTGAAGCCGTGATGTCAAAAATGTCCCTTTTTATGTCTTTGTTTTGTCTGTACAGAAGTGCCTTCTCACAGTTTTCCTTATGTGTCCCTATTTTGTGTCCTCATGTGCCTCCTCTCACATCTACTTCTTGTGCCTTCTTCCATGTGCCCTCACCTGTGTCCCTTTGTATCTCCTGTTGTGCCTCTTTTCAGGTATCCTCTGGTGCCTACTGCACAAGTGACACACACTCTCACCCAAGCATGTCCACACAGACCTGCCACAGGTTTCCTGCCTGCCTTCAATTTTGATGGGCAGTGGGTTTTCCCATCATTTTGAAGCCATCTAAAACCATCTGCAACCATCCCAGCACAGTTCATGCCTCCTCCCACACTGGGCACCCCTCCAAGTACATCTGTGTATCAGAGCAAACCCCTGGACAAGGGGAGGGGCACTCAGCATTCCAGAAAAGGGTATAGGAAACAGCTTGTGCATCATCTGTCTTTTAAAGAAGGATTGCAAATGTGGTATTAAAACCACTTACTTTTCTCTCGCTCCTCCAGAGAGCATCGAGGGCTATATGACACCCAAGTTCTCTCATCTTTGTGCCTCTCAGCATAAACCACAATCAGTGTTAAATTGGTGATTCCTCTTAGAAAGATATTTGTACTTGATTGCAATAAACTCTTAGAGCCCAGCAAGCACATCAAAGGGTGCTCAGGCTGCTCAGGGAGCTGCTGTGGCCTGCGTGTATCTCGCTGGGACTAAGCTTGTGCCATGCAAATTGCTGAAGCCAGTGTGTACCTGAATCATGGGAATTGAAGGAGGAAAAAAGGTTTTTACTTCAGTTTGCTTAACCCAAGCCCACAGACAGATCCACTGCAAGAGGCAGAAACATTCCCTTCCCTGCTGTGTTTTGTGAACATGGTCAAGTTTTTGTAGCAGTGGGGGCTTTAGAGGTGGCCTTTGTGAGAAGACACCAGAAGCTGCCCCTGTATTGGAACATAGCCAGGTCCAGCAGTCTAAAAAACAAACTCACTGCTACACAAAGCTGAGCCCACTAGTGACATGGGTGTCTCCTGGTAGAGAGAATATTTAAAAAAGGGTAGATTACACTGCACAGCCTCTGTGGGAAAGAGGAGCAAGAAACAACATTGCACAGCCTCTGTGGGAAGAGGAGCAAGAAACAAACTAGGAGAAACAACTGTGCAGACATCAAGGTCACTGAAAAAAAGCAGGGGGAGGTGCTGCAGACATTGGAGCAGATATTCCTCTGCAGCCCATGGCGAAGACTGATGCCTTGAGAGACCCCAAAAAGCAAGACTCTGCGCCAAGTTAGTGTGGGATAAGATAAAAGGTAGGGTTTTTAATGTCTAGGCTTAGGGCCTTCAGGAATACATGATGATGCACAGAACCCTGATTTCCATGGTTTCTATAATATTGTCCATCTAATTCCCAGTTCACACATCTCTTCAGGCCAGTCCCATCCTGCCCCCACCACACCCCATCAGGATTTGAGTCTGGGGGACATTGGGACCCCTTCATCATCTTTCTCTTCCTCAGCATATATTGGAGGTTTTCCAGTGTTCTGGTTTCAAGGTCATTGGCTTATGTTTATGTCTCGTAGCACAGGCCTTAAGATACTATTCAGCTTTCTACCTTGAAAAGAAGTCTAAATAACTAATGGAATTTTAGACATTGATATGGGATACCAGTTAGAATATATAAACCTTGAATTTAAGTTGTTAGAAATATTAACACACCAAATCTGTAATTTACTACAGTTACAAATCTATAAAAATTAAAAATCAAAAGTCAAAAAACCCCTGAGGCATCAAGACCATGCTGAGGCAGGCTTTGCCCCCCAGGCTCATGGAGGACCCCACAGTGGAGCACACTGAAGTGCCCTGAAAGATGCTGCAGCCTGTGGTGACCCCACACTGGAGCACGCTCTTGGCAGGAGCTGTGACCTGTGAAGAGCCCATCCAGTATTAGTATTTCTGGCAAGACATGTAGCCCATGAGGGACTTAAAGAGCAGTTCTTGAAGAACTGCACTGTGTGCAAAGGAGGCACATTGCAGAAATTCATGAGGGATTGTATACCATGAGTAGGATCTCATGCTGGAGTCTGAAAGAGAGTGAGAAGGAAGGAGTGGCAGATATGAACAGACTGCTGCCACTGTTCCCTATCCTCCAGCACTGCTCTGCAGGGAGAAGATGGAAGAGTTGGTAGTGAATTTGAACCTGGAAAGAAAGGGAATGGAGAGAAGGTGGGTTTAGTTTTGTTCCTGTTTCTCACTAT
>JAOXXN010000395.1:20969959-21018117 GCA_026770055.1 Myrmophylax atrothorax | reverse complement strand
CTACCTGAAGGGAAGTTCTGGCCAGGTGGGGGTTGGTCTCTTCTCCCAGGCGCTCAGCAATAGGACAAGGGGGCACAAGCTTAAGCTCTGCCAGGGGAAATTTAAGTTGGATATCAGAAAAAAATTCTTTACAGAGAGAGTAATGAGGCATTGTAATGGGCTGCCCAGAGAGGTGGTGGATTCACCATCCCTGGAGATTTTTAAACGCAGATTAGATGTGGCACTGAGTGCCATGATCTATTAAATGGACTGGATTTGGACCAAGGGTTGGACTCAATGATCTCGGAGGTCTTTTCCAACCCAATCAATTCTATGATTCTATGATTCTGGTTGTTTTAAAAATGTCTCAGACTTCTTAGCTTGACCTATGTCCAAACTTTCAAACCATGAGTCACATGAGGAATTCTTATCCATTTGGAGTGAGAGATTACTTGTAGGCTGTGAAGGATCTCAGGATGTCATGTTATCTGTTCCCTAACTATCCTATGGGGTCTGCTACACATGTGTTCCCAACATACATATGTTGAGCCTGTGCTTGGAGATTTTCTTCAAGAGGGAGACACCAAGTGTCCTTGGGAAAGGCTGTTCTTCTGGCCCACCTTTCTTACTCTGGGAAAATTTTTGAAAATCTTTTACTTGAATGTCACATGTTGTAACATAAACCTTCTTAATCACAGAGAAGGTTTTAGACTGGTCATGATTAGGATTAGAAGAGCAAACCTGTTTAGAAAAGACGTACTGTTTATGCACTGCAACCTCATAAAACCATTGTGGAATATTTCTGGCCACAACTTGGTGCACAAGGAGACATTACCCATAACTAAGTACACATACATGTCTGATTGTTGAGTTTTGTTAGGTGATGTGATTATACACTAATCAAAATAAACTCAAATGCCAGTAAGAATCAGAGGAACAGCAACAGGTGAAGAAACATCAGTAGACTAATTGGTGAAACCGAAGTACTTCAAATTAGTTACTCCAATCATCTGTGAAGACTGAGGAGCCCACTGTTCATGGAGTGAAATCCTCTGAAATGGGTGAAGAGAGTATCTCTCTTGCCAACCACACCATGCAAGCTAAGAGGTGGCTGCCCACTGGGATGTAGAATTTATTGTGGGGTGTGAGGGAAGAGACTTCGGAGATTACACAAAACTTATTATGGGTTCTTTTAAGCAGACTGGGGAAATGCACAAGACTTCCTATGGGATGTTTAGAGGAAGGCCCAAAGGTGGGGAAAGGGAAGGATCTGTGTTAATCAGGCAAGAACAAAGTGGACAAAGAGCATAAAAGAGGTCAGTCATATAAACAAGCTGCTGGTGCATTCACTTGCCTGATTGAACTCTCTACTTGGTCACAGCAGTCCATTTCCTCATTTAATCCTATTTCTATCTTCAATGTATGTGCACACCCTGCTCTTTGTCTGCATGCATTTGTGAATGCCAGTGATTTCTTGAGTCAGAGTAGCCAATGGATGGGATGAGAGGTCTGAGTGCCAGCAAGTGGTGAGGGACCACAAACCTCAAGGACTCAGAAGTCCAGGGCCACACCCAGGAATGACCAAGGAGTCAAGATGACAGCACCTGCCTGGACCAAATGTCTGCAAAGAGCTGCTGGAGAAACCCACATGTGTGTCTGTGCATCTGTGTGTGTGCTGGCAGTTAGTAGATTTCAGTCCTCATCTGTTGAAGAGGAAGAGTAGGATGGAGCTATCCACACTGTGCGGGCTCACATAAGTACTCCTAAGAATATGTTTCTCTCTTGCTTTGCTGATTTGTGTGGCAGGTCATGTATGTGTGTGTGTTTGTGTGTGTGCACATCCTCAGCTTTGACTCTCTGATCTAACAACTGAAACAGAAGAAATCTCTTGGGTCCCAAGGCCCACCAAATTTCTCTATCCATGAAAAGTCTGCCCGTCAAAACCAGCACAAATGTGCCATACAAGCTTTTCAATGCCTAGATTTACACATATGTACAAAAAATATGTGTATATAATAAAAGTAAACATTGGCTGGACATATAAACAAAAAATCTTTCTTTTTTTTTCAGCAGTTTTAGCCTACACAAAAGTATTGAGAATCAAAAAATAACCTAGAAATTTTAGCAACACTAAACCAAAAATTAATTTAATAGCTGTGTGTCCCAATGCATAAGTCCAGGAAATTAAATCTGTCAGGAACAGATAGCTATCCAAAAGCATATGCAGTTATCCTCCAGCTGTCTGTTATCCAGTAAGTCCCAGGTTTATTTATTCTTATTAGTTATTTGCCTGGAGTTGTCATTGATGGATGCCATGCACTAGTTATTTGAAAGAGCTGATAGCCTTGAAAATGTGTACATAGAGTTTCCAGAGCACAAGAAGAACTAATCTGCTCTAGAGGATATAAGTCCTAGGAGAAAAATACATAAAGCCTCAGGAACAGATTAAAAAAAAAAGCAAGAAAGCCAGGTAGGGTACAACCAATTTTAGAACTCTTCTAAGTTTTACTTTTACCATTGTATCAGATTTTGTTCCTGTCAAGTGTCCACTTTAAGAGGTATAAATTTGTCAATAAGTTTAAAGAAAAGACTACCAAGAGATGTAGGAGAATGTATTTGTCAAAACAAGACAATTATTTCACATGAACTATCTAGCTATCTCAGCCTCGGGAGACAGCAGGCTTCAAAAACTACAGAGTAGGTTGCTAACTGCAAAACAAACCACTGACCTCCAGCTCTTACCTGAGATACATGCGTGGGTGCACATGCACAAGTGTGGGGGTGTCTCACAAAAGCTACTAATAACCCTTGGGCTCCTAAGTACTCTGAAATCAACCAAGCATGGAGCTACCTCACTTTGTTTTGTGAAAATTAAACCCAAACAAAGGGAAATGAAAGTATGTATGAAATCAATTCCGTAGCAAGTGTAGCAGAGTAATACTGTTATTATGTTTCTAGCACAGAACTTTGAGAGAGAAGTGCCTCTGAATCAGGATCATATGCTTAAGATGCGCCTTTATTAGCTTTGGGCTGAGAAGGCGTAGCATGGCTCCTGTGTCCTGGCTGAAGTGACAGGTCCTTTCTTTAGTCCTTTTAGGTTATATTCTTGGTCTAATACAACTGCAATTCAAGAGATTCATCCTCCTGAGGAACATTTTGACTAATATTGTTTCTGTTTTGAAGCCAATGACAATTTTGCAATTGCCTTTAGTGTAGCTAGGAGTACACCTAAATAAGACTCAGCTAAAGCACAGGATTTGTTAACGGATGGGATAAGCATCTGATAACTCTTTTCTTCATATGCCAGGAAAAAATATTTTGGTTTTCAGGAAACTTGTATTGTCTCCAAAAGGCTGTTATAGAGTCTAAACTGCAAACTGCAAGGGAAAATGTCTATATGCACAGAAATTACTAAAATTCTTCCAATGTCTTGACCCAATGTGAAAAAAAACAACATACAGTACAGTGAGATGTAACTAATATAAAATTCTGTAGCTGTGGAGTTGAAATTGCACTGATAGTTATTGCTTTTCTGCCATTTTTTCTTCGTTTTGTCAGACATTAAAGTAGCAATTGCTTACGAACACACAAGCAATCTTCAAGTATTTCTAGATCTTACCATTAAAAAGGCAACATTAACCAATTAATCAAGTAATTTCTTCACTGGAAACAAGAGTACACAATGGTATCTGAGACTTACTACAGAGTAACCTAGCAACCACTTTGTTATCTGGGTGGTGATCAAAGTATACACTTTGAAAAAAAATGAAAAATGTGTATTATAGACCAAGACAGTATAAAAATTGATACAAACCCTGATACTGTGTATGTGAATACGGAACAGAAGAAAGCAGTAACTAATGAGGTAAAGCTTTGTCAGAAAGACTTCCATATGACTTTTCTCAGATTTGTTTGTCTTCTGGCAACTGGTATTGTGTGAATACTTTTTAGTTTTGCACATTCTCCTACATAAGCACACATACTTGTTTTCTGGCTATGTCTTCCTCTCTTAGACTCAATGATTTATATAAACTTTTAACTATTTCATTATTTATACAAACACATAAAGACAACCAAAATTCCATATTCCCAGTAAGTATACTATCTTTGGTGTTATCTCTATGCCCCAGTGTCCTTCAATATAGAAGGAAAAACAATTTATGCCAAACTTTGTATTACCTCAAAATTACCTACTGCCCCCAGAGAATGCAGATAAATGAAGCATTTTACATGACATTTAATATAAACAGGAATTGTCAGTGTGGGTGTTTGTACATAGCAAGTTTTCTAGCATGTAGACAAGGCAGGTCACATCCTGACAGGAAGGAGATAACATTGCCTCCACAATGTGCGAACAACTGGTTTATAGAGAGGTTAAGCACCTGGACACTCACCATTTCAGCTCCTTTACTATATGATCACCACCAGATTTTTCTAGCTTGCAGAACCCAAAGGTCTGAGCAGTCTAAAACCAGTAATGCTTCAGGAGTAGTATTAAAATTTGATCTTATTGACTAAGTGCCAGATTTTAAGAACTAAATACCAAACCTATCAAATCCCAAAGGGCAATTGATCTGAATTTGAGTAGATCCCCAAGGAGAAAGTGAGCATATACTGCTGCACTTGTCCAAAACCCCAGTTCCCCTCAGTGAAAGCAGTGCCAGCAGTGAGGATCTGATCTAACAGTTGGATCTCAGATTAAATGTCTGATAAGGACTTTTTTTACCTCATTATCTGGGGGAAAGTGCAGAAGACCTTTGATGGCTGACCTGCAGTGTTGGATTTTCTGCCAGGTATGATCATCTTTCATTTGTATGCAATAGTATATACAGAAGTGAGCTGTATTGTTAGTATTCCGACTTCTATAAAAGGGTTTTCCTAGGTCTTTTACTTTTGAAATTTTTGATGTTAAGTTGTTAACACGCTGGCACACAATTCACTGGGGAATAGAGATCTGTAAAGAGAGATCTGTTAAATTCCCACATGACCAACAATTTAATATAAGATCAAGTAACCCTATAAAGACTGTTCCTTCATTAAACTGCAACAGCCAGCCTAGGATCTTGAAATACAGGTTATTGATTTGAAGGTGATGTCTTTTAGTGCTAAGTATTAGCCTGGATATCCTGACACAGATGTGCAGTGGGAGAAATTATTTGAATCTTGAAGGTTTTCTATGAGTTTGTAACATTCCAGTATGATAAGAAAGTCTGTAACTTATGTAAAAGTATGATGAGTTGCTGAAGCAAAAACCTTTCACCTACAAGCAGTCTGTTAAACACCTACACTTATCCTGTCAAGCATTAGTGGACTCTCATAGCTGTTGATTGAAGAGAAAAATGAGAAGCAATTTTTTGACAGAAAGCCATCAACTTCCATAATTGCGACATGTTGCTGTCCATACCTGTAACAACTTGGCTTTGCTCAGGTTGCCAACGCTGAAAACATCTACCTGCCTAAAAAGTGAAGTGCCTTCAAGAACTTGATCTTCCCTGGGGTGCTATTCAGCCTGCCTGATACAATCTGATGGTGAGCTTTAATGTATGCTCAAGGCAGGTCCTGATTTAATTCAGAAACTACAACCTCTCTAGGTATTGTTCTTGGACTGACAGATGTGTCTTTCTGTCATTCCTGAGACTGTTCCTAATGTAAACCTCCTGCTGCAGTCCCCCAATGTAAGTGCTGACTGATTCATTTTTGTCTGATTGCTCAGAAGAATGAGTAGGCCAGGCAGTGGAAAGGGCTGCTAGATGAGAAGATAGGTGTTTTTTGGGTATTAAGCAAAAAAAATCTATACAAAAAAGTCAGGAATTCTGTGTGGTGATGAGTTTCAGTCTCATAACATGAGTTATTCAATATTACACTCTTCCATGCAGAAGTGTGTTGTGGTTTAACTCCTGCTGGCAACTAAGCAGCGCAAAGCCACTCCCTCACTCTCCACAACTGCACCCCAGAGGGACAGGGGAGAGAGTCAGAAGAACAAGAGAGAAAACTTGTGTGTTGATATAAAGGTAGTTTAATGAAACAGAAAAAGAAGAAAATAATAATAATGATAAAGGAATTAGAATATAAAAAACAAGTGATGCAGAATGCAATTGCCTCCCACTCACTAACCAATGCCCAGCCAATTCCTGAGCATAAAATCCAGCTAGCTTTCCCTCCAGTTTATTGCTGAGCAGGATGCCATATGGAATGTAATATACCTTTGGCTGGTTGGGTTCAGCTGCCTTGGATGTGTCCTCTTTCTACCTTGTGCTCCTCCACCATTCTTGCTGGCAGGGCATGAGAAGCTGAAAAGTTCGTAACTTAGTGTAAATAGTGATTAGATGCAGCTAAAACATCAGTGTGTTATCAACATTATTCTTATACAAAATCCAGAACACAGCCCTATATCAGCTACCAGGAACAAAATAAACTCTATTCCAGCTGCAACTAGGAAAAAAGGTCGATTTTTAATTTTTATAGTTGATATTACAGCATGGATATTACCTCTTCATCAATACTCAAAAAATCTTTATCCTATAAGCTTTTATTTAAATATATATATATAATCACTTGACAAAAAGAAAACCCAAATCTTTTGCAGCTATTTTTCTATTACCAAAATCCCATTAATTTCTTTGCATGAATATCTCATGTAACTTTTTTCCCACCCCTGTACTGACAAGACTTACTGAACTAAACTGTTCAATAATGCATCAATACAATATTTTGTATTTATGATGTAGCTCTTCCCTACCCCCTCATAGTGCTGTGCTGAAGTTTGGAGCCAAGCATGATTTACAAGCATGCAAAGCACTATGTGTGCTAATTGCGCTTTATATATTATTAATATGCAATGCATCCTAATATGAAGCTTCCAGAGCCCCAAGGCTGGCTGAAAGATTCAAAGAAAGAAGAGAGGAGATCCCACTTGTCCTCAGCATTTTCTACCTCCTTTTGTCAACTTTCAGATAACGCTCATTATCAGAACTGGCGGGAGGCACAGCTTAGCCGTGGCAGTCACTCTCCATCTTGGTCACATTGCTCTGCCTGTCGGAGCAATGTGCACATGTGCATTGCAGCGTTATCTCACTTGAATTCTGGCATAGAGTGTCAAGCTGTTTATGCTTTGCTGATGCAGTTGCTTTCTACAGTGCTTTCTCTAAGAAGACCCTTTCCAAGAAAACCTTGTTAAGCACCTGACAGAACCAATCTTCTTTTAATTTCAAGGCACTTGGACCTTTAGATGTAATTGCATGTATAAATAGAATGACTCATCCAATTTTGCTGCTGTTTGTAACTTACATTTCATTATTTTCATTTAGCTGACAGAGAGCTGACAATTCTAGCTGTCCCTGGAGATGGTGTAGTGAATCCAATTTACAGACATTCCTTGTAGTTGTTTGGCAACAGATTGCCTGGTCATGCATTTAAGAACAGAGGTGAACTTATATATATTAGGGTAAACCCAGACTAAAGTACCTCATCTTATTTTATTTTTAATTAAAACTGCAGAAATTTAAGAGAGTGTGGTAAAATGTGCAGGCATGACAGCCCATCTGGACATATTTGACAGGGCTCCTGTCATGCTGACAACTTTCTACATCTCAGTGGTGTCTAACAAATTCTAAAACTATTTTCTGAGCATATAGAAAGAAAATTGAAAGGGTCCAAACATGAATAGTCCTTGATTGCTGCTTAGCACTGTGTCTTCAGCTGTTGCCCTGAAAGCAGGCAGTCCTGTGGGCTGCTGCAGGTGATGCATGGAGACTGCTCCAGAAATGAATATGCTACCTGCTCCTTGGTAAGGGAGACAGAAGAACTGTAAAAGCTCTGATCTTCATAGTAAATACAGCCCCTTACACTTAACATCTCCCTTTGCTTCCCTTATATTCATTACATTCCTTACACATGTTGTTTCCTTTAAATTCGTTATACAAATACAAAATTAAAAGTTTTGAAAGGACTAACATACTCCTATCAAATAGAAGATTCAGGTTTGTGCTTTTCCATGATTTCACTGAAGTTTACCTAAGTGAATACTCACAGCTCAGATGTACAGTCCCAAGTCTGACATGGAGAGTCATGTGTCTTTGGTACTCTGCATGGCTCAGTCAACTGAATGGCAAAGATAATATAGAAAATACCATCAAAAACTGCAGCCTTGAAGTTCTGAAAAGGAAAGGCACAAAAGTACAAACAGCTCATCTAGTAACAGTTTCATACTATGCTCCCTCTGGAAAGTAAACACAGTCTATGGGGAATTTTCCACTAGATCCAAATATCTACAAGGCTCAAACAAACTACAGGGAAAAGAAGAGAGAGAGAAAGAGAGAGGAGGAGAAGTTATGGGGACCTAGAAAAGTTACAGAAGTTACAGTCTTAAAACATACAGTTCATTTTAAAGTCATCTGTCCCACTTCTATTAAAATGACTGATGATCAAAAGACATTTAAAACCATTTTGTTTATTTACTGGACCTTCTTCTTCTAAGTACTGTGATCTTTTTGAAGCAGAAGTTATAAAAGTACTGATATGCAGTTCTAGAAAGTAAATCTTACTGAAGATCAAGGGATTCTTACAAAATACCACATTTCCCTGTTGCATTCAGTTTTATGCAGTTAATACTGTACTAGAAATGAATGGAATTGTAAATGGATTTAAAAAATAATAATATGAAAGACATGAAACAACAGAGATTGCTATGTCAATTCTGTACTCCCTGTCCCTTCAGCTCATTTGATCCATTGCTTCTTAATTAGTATTGTGTGTTTCTACATTAATGTGATAGCCTGAAGCAGGAGTGTGCTTCTGAATCAAATCTCCTGACATTTCCAATCCCCCCACTTTGTTTCAGATCTCAGAGTGACCTGAGAGCACGTAAACTCCATTTCATTGTATGGGCCTAAATGAAAAGCTGAACTTTGCAAGTTCACCTGATGTGCTCCAGCCACTGAGGGGTAGTCAGTCTGCAGGACCAGAGGAGAGTCAGTTCCGGTGCTGGGTCCTCAGCACTGTTTCATCCTATAAAACTTCATGTTGCACTGAACTTCCTGCTAACGTGGAAATAGTTTTCTTTCATTCTTGCTAACTGCCCTGCAGCCTGAATAAAAACGTAGCAAATCTGAAATATAAAGGCTTATTAAGCCTTGTTAAAATTCTTGTTTTCTGTTAAACATCTTGTTAACAATGTAACCAAATTCTGTGAGTTTTCTGACTTGCTAGCAATAAACCTCTGGAGGAACAATTACTGAAAACAGTTCTGTGTAATTTTTACAATGAAAAAATAATCAAATAAGTTTTCAAACATGTTGCTATCAGTTTATTGCTTCACTGTGGTCCTGAGTTTGACTGGGATAGAGTTAATTCCCTCTTAGTAGCTACTATGCAGTATGGGTAACAAACAAGAGGAGCTGCAATCCCTCGTGCAGCTGGAACGCTGTGATGTAGTTACCATCACAAAATGTAGTGGGGTGATTCACATGACTGAAGTGCTGCTATGGATGGCTACAGGCTCTTCAGAAGAGATAGGCAAGGTAGGAGAGGTGGAGGGGTGGCTCTGGATATCAGGGAGTCTCTTGACTCAATAGAACTTCAGGTTAGTGTCAATAAGGTTGGGTGGCTATGGGTAAGAATCAGGGGGAAAGCCAGCAAGGCCAACATCCTGGTCGGAGTCTGTTATAGACCACCCAATCAGGATGAAGAGGTGGAGGAATTTCTCTATAAGCAGCTGGCAGATGTTTCAAAATCATCAGGCCTTGTTCTTATGGGAGGCTTTAACCTGCTGGATGTCTGCTGGGAACTCAACACAACAAAGAGGCAGTCTAGGAGGTTCCTGGAGTGTGTGGAGGACAACTTCTTGTCACAGCTGGAAAGTGAGCCTACCAGGGGTGGGGCTCCACAAGACCACTGTTTAGGAACAGAGAAGGACTGGTGGTAGATGTGGTGGTTGGAGCCATCTGGGGTACAGTGACCATGAAATTGTAGAGTTTTCAATACTCACTGAAACAAAGAGGCACAACAACAAAACCTCTACCCTGGACTTCTGGAGGGCATCCTTTAGCCTATTCAGGAGGCTAATTCGAAGAGTACCATGGGAAACAGCCCTTAAAAACAAAGGGGTCCAGGAAGGATGGACATACTTGAAGAAAGAAATCTTGAAGGTGCAGGAGGAGGCTGTCCCAGTGTGCTGAAAGACAAGCCAGCGACGAAGACAAATGGCCTGACTGATCAGTGAGCTTTTGAGGAACTCAGGGAGAAAAAGAGGGTGTTCACCTTTGGAAAAAGGGGCAGGTAACTCTGGAAGTGTTTAAGAATGTTGTTAGGTCATGTAGAAAGAAAATTAGAAAGGAGAAAGATCATTAGGAACTTAATATGGCCACTTCTGTAAAGCGTAATACACAGTGGTTTTATAAATACATTAATAGTAAAAGGAGGGGAAAGGGAAATGGCCATTCTTTATTTGATGGGGGGCGGGGAATCCCAGCCAAAACCAGGGCAACTGTGAATATGTAGTAAACTCTCTTTTCTCAAAGTGGGGATAGAGGTGAAGAAGACACAGACCAAATCAAGCATTTTTTGGAAAACCTTACGTTAACTGAGTTAACCGAGGCCTAGCTGATGCTGCTGGACCACAGCCTCTTGTGGCGTTGGACCACATGAGGGTTATATCACTTCTTGTGGATTCAAAGGGACCATTTACAGCTTCTTGGGAGACTTACCCTTCCGCACATACTTTCCACTCTTCAGCTGCTGTTTTCTCGTAAACTTGTCTCCACCCACTCATGTGTGCAGTGTGTGAAGTATGTGTTAATGAACACTCACAGAGAAGGAGCTGAAATTGCATGCTAAAGTCATATACTGAAATCTGAAAACAAATAAAAATTATTTTCCAGCTATATGCTTAACCAGAAAAGACTTAAATTCTTCTAGTCTTCCAAAAAAAAATCTCCTGGTTCATTTTCTCATTGCATTCCACCATCACACAGAAAACTGTCCAACCAAACAACAAATTAAAATAGTTACAATGCATCTTTTTAATGACAAATTTTAAAATAAAGATAATGAACATGGAGTTTCAGCATAAATCCGAGTATTGCCCTATTCTCAAATGACAAGCTGTCTGCATACTTCTCTTATTTTGTTCCCAAGTTCAAGTGATACAACAAAAGTTACCTATGAGGAACTGGACTGACACAAAGAGGATTTCTAGCTTTTTTTGTTCAAGGTCTTCAAATACCCTTCACAAGTCTTGTGTCTAAGCACCATGACTTAGTCTGGAGAAAAACTGGTGTTTTCCTTATTTAATACATGGGAAATTCATAGTTAGAGAAATGCCATCAAAGACCAGGATGAAAGTCTACAGCACAACTAGAAACAAAAGCCAGAATTAAAAGTTCATGGGCCAATATCTCAACAAAAGCTGCTTGATCCCTTTGCCATGGATGAGAATCGGAACCACAGCTGCTGAAGTCCAAAACTGGAAGAGACTTTCAGCTCTCTTGCAGAGGAATAATCATTTCTTCCCTGACAGCCATTCCACAGCACTGTCCTTTGCACAAATACTCCATAGCTTCCTGCTTCTCTGTGTTAGCTCCAAATCGTCATTCATGTTTATCCTCATCAAATAGTCTCACATTATTTTTGAGAGTTTTATTTATTTAAATTTACTTAGAAATAGAAGATGCACATTTTAGACTTTCATGTAAAAACAATGAGTTCAAGCTTGGAGAAGATATGGATAATGAGAAGAAATCTGTTCTTAACTATGTCTTCATCTTTTTTTGTTTTCATCTCTTACAGCTCTAACACTGTCTGGCTGTACTCAGTCAGACTGTTGTGCATCTGAATAGATGGGTGATTCAGCAACATTTAATCTATCAATTTATTCACATAATTTTAGAGGCTGGAGCAGAGAGACTATTCACAATGGCAGAAAACAAAAGGCAAACATCACATGTGCCTTCAGAAAGGGAAAAAGGGAAGACTGAAAAACTATAAGCCAGCCACCTGGTCTGGGGCTTGTAGCCAGACTCAAAACTGGAAAAAATGGCAGAATATTTGCAGTAAAACATCTTTTTAAATTCTGTATTTATGGAGCTAAAATAACAACGTCCCAAAAAGAAAGGGACTGAAAACAGACTAAAGAAATTGTGGCAAGAAATGACATGGCAGAATAAAGCTACAGAAGAAGTAACCTAAGGGGAAATTAATGCTAGAAAGGGAGAACAGAAGTATGTGTGAGGTAAGAGAAAGATATAGAAAATAAAGAAAGAAAAAGAGGAAAGATGGTTACCTAGAAAAACAGAGGGCGTAACATTAATTCACTTGGCTTAAGTCACCCTTGGTAGAAAGGCAACACTTGGCTCATCTTTATTCTGTAAAACATGTCCATATGAAGTCTGGACACCCAGACAATCTGTGGTGAATTCCCTGGGCCTTTGCATATTTTTAAATAATTCTAAATATGACAGAAAAGAAACTGATAAAGTAACACTTTTCTGTGTCTCATTCCAATGCAGTGAAAATTTATAAAGCTTATTTTTTTCACATTGCAATCTTCATATGTAATAGCAATTTTTAAGTTGTTTACTTCAATTAGAAGAGATGATCACCACACTGTAAGTTACGTAAAGATCAAAAAACCTAAATTATCCTTTAATCAAAGGGCAATAAAATAAATACTTTTATAAAGATTTGAATCCTTTAAATTTCCAATGCAGTAAAAGAAGTTGAAATTTTCAGATTGTGTATGAAAACCAACGTGCATCATTTGATTCTGCCACAACATTCAAGATATTGTCATCATTATTATAGTTACAAAAATAACACAACTTGAATGTTACATAATTAATTAAAAACATGCAATAATTTCTCATTAACACTCCTCCACTTCTAATCTGAACCTGTGCATAGAACATGTTAGTTGGGCATGCCTGAGAGCTATTCCCACAGTCACAGGAAATCCAAGATACCATCTGAAATCTGGTAAATCTGTATGCAGTATTCTGTACTAAGGGTGGTCCCGTGGTGTAAAGGAGAGCACTCTGGACTCTGAATCCCAAGGATCTGAGTTCAAGTCTCAACGGGGACTGTTCCCTGGGCAGTAAAAGTACGTCCATGCCATCTGATCCTGTCAGATCTCAGATGCTAAGCAGGGTCAGCCCCGGTTAGTACTGAGTGCTGTAGACAGTACCAAGGACTTCACTGTCACTGTCCAAGCTCGCTCAGCCATGGCCGATGGACCTTGGGACTTACAGTGGGGCCAGTTCTGCGCACGCTGTGCCTCACCTAAAACATCCACTGCACAGGCTGGAAGGGCACACCCACGTGGGGAGAGCCCTTCCCAAATCTTTGTTCATGAAGTCTGGCCATACATACATTCTATATTACAGTTACCTCATGTGTGGCAGACAAACCCCCCAGGTGTGAAAGGAGGCTATGCAAGGCAGTACACTGCTCAGAGATTGATGCTGCCTTGTACAGTCTATATCCATGTATAGCTAGGTAACAACCAGAAAGAAGAGGAAAAAAAAACCCAAAGGTCAGCTTGTTGATGGCTGTCATTCATCTTGTGTGTGAGATACCTCTCCGGCCCCACCAGGGAACAGGGACTCAAGTCATGAATTCAAATAATCCAGAAAGTCTCTTAAAATTCTTAGTCACAACTTTAGCTAAGACACTAAGTGTATTTATACTGCAAAAGGAAACTAAAATAAAAATATTTCATTTTAATTCCTCTGTAATAATGAATAATTTTTTTAAAAAAATGGAACCACAAAGAGGCCCTGATGACAGTGGTGCACAAGGCTGGGTTGATTCCAGCCTACCTTGTCTGCTGTCTCCTCTTTTTTGTTCTCACCTGTCCGTAGCACCTCTGTCCCTATGCTCTGAATGTTATGAAATGCCAAAACAACTATTGAAGTTATGGATCTTAGATTGTTTACTTTTCAATAGTTATTAAT
Source organism: Myrmophylax atrothorax (assembly GCA_026770055.1). Taxonomy (NCBI): domain Eukaryota; kingdom Metazoa; phylum Chordata; class Aves; order Passeriformes; family Thamnophilidae; genus Myrmophylax; species Myrmophylax atrothorax. The sequence continues at coordinate 21,004,192 of JAOXXN010000395.1, read as the reverse complement.
GGAATTCTCTTTTCTAACTGAAACATCATTTCTTGAAACTTATTGGAACTGAATCTTGTAATCTTCCCTGTTCAGTAAAAAAGCACAAGAAAACCAGTTGAAGCAATAGCTGTGGCAGCTATGGGAACAGAGAGGTAGCAACATGAATATTGAGGAACTGTTTTTCCAAATAGGAATGGCTGTTTACAGACCAGAAGAACACACCAGCCCACAAGCTTATAAGACTCCTCTCTGCCTTCTTTCTTCTTGTTTGATAAGAGGAGAGTGACAGATTTTACCAGAGATCAGAAGTAACTCTCTGATCCCAGTGGGCTTTGGGGACCTGAGAGGTCTTACTGAGGGACCTACTACCAGTTAAAAGCAAAGAGCTCATCACACAGCAGGAAGGGATCTGAAAAGACAAAAGTGAGGCACATTAAATGGGAAGGAAGGATCTCATGACAGCAAAAGTGGTAAAGAAAGAATAAAAAAAGGTAAAGAAAAAGAAAGAAAAAAAGAAGGAAAAAGCAATAAAATACAAAGGGATGAAATAACCACAACCCTGGCCTGTGCAGGAAAACATCATAAACTTCCTGGGCTGCAGTCCCCTTTTAAAATTCCCCAAGGATCAGCAGGTAGTTTGAGCTGACAGTAAGACACAGAGCATCCCCTGACATTTATGGAATGGTTCTCTGGTGAGGGAAAGTTTTTCCCATGGATACATCAGAATCATTCATTTTCTGGTCCTGTACTTCAGCACATTAAGGCCACATCCTCCTCTCTCCGTCTGCTCATGCGAATGCTTCTTCCTGAATCTTGTGTGCAGGTGAGTGGTTTTGCACTGCTGACATTTAATATTGTTCAAGGCAAAGAGGCTGTGTGACCAGACCTCTTTATCAGCAAAAAAGTAAAGACATTTGTAGTGTTCCTAAATTTTGTTTGGCTTCCTGAAATGGAAACTAGACTCAGTGATAACAGACTGAAATACCCTGAGACTCAAGCAAATCAAAGACTACTTTAATGGGGACCATGAAAAGTCTTTTGAAAAAATTCAAAGAGCAAAATACTAGAGTGACAAAAAATAATACTACCTTAGGGGAGTGAGTTAGTGAATTTTCCTCTCCAAAGAAACTTAATACAAAAAGATGCCTGAATCTTCTGATACAAAAACAATTTTCCTCTCCAAAGAAACTTAATACAAAAAGATGCCTGAATCTTCTGATACAAAAACAAAACAAAACAAAAAAAACCCCTCTCCTCAGTCCCACCAGTTCTTACAGCATTTTTCTAAGTCTCATCAGCAGAAGAAATACCATCTGGAAGAGCTCTAGTGAAGACTATATAGACATTGTCTCTCTAGCATGGGCTCTTGAACATGGCTATAGCTTCCTACCTGCAGGCCAGATTGAAGAATACATCCAAAAAACAAATTTCCTTCTTGGGTAATGAAATCCACATCAGAGAGACTCTGCCATTGAATTACACACACTCCACACGAGTTTTCAAGAGAACTTCTTGAAAAGTTGAGTGATTATGTATTCTCTCTCTCTTAGATAAAACAGTTCAGGGTAAAAAGACTAACTGCTACTAGTTCTGGGCATGAGGCAATACTGTGTACCAGTCCGTTTCTTTTGGTGACACACCTACACCCACAAACATGCATCTGTGCTGCAAGCTCCCTCATAAGGGCATCTTCTCTCAATACTTTCACAAAAAGCAGCATCCAGGGGACACTCCATGCTGCACTGAACATCACACTTACAAAGCACTGCAGATGTGAGCATGTTTACCTTGCACTGTGCAATATCCACCTTTACAAATATAGCCACCCTCAACCACCCATCACCACTGCTTTGGGAGCTTCTGTTCAGTTTCCTCCCAAAGCCTGTTTTGGTTCTGCTCATGACTGCTAATGTACAGCTGTCTAAGGATTGCTTGCCTTTTCTTGTTTTTGTTGCTGAGGTGAATATGTGATTTCTGCTTTTGATAAGACCCAGCTTGGATTCAGAAATGAGTACTACATCTGGCCCTCCATCACCATGGGTATTATCTGGGGCACCACGGAGCAGCAGTCAAATGACCTGGTGCTGCCCATGCGTAGTCCCCACCACCAAGAGCTTAGTGCAATCCATCTGGTGTGTGACAGTCATTCCTTATATCCAACATGTCTCTAGTCACAGTGCAGGCATTAGGAGATATAAAAGTCTGAATTTCCCAGATCCGGGGAAAGAGGGTTAGGCTTAGGCTTAGGCTTAGGCTTAGGGTCCACTGCATAGTTGCAGTTGCAGGGTAGTGCCCACCACCTTCTTGTCCTGAGGCTGCCATCACTGCAAAGGACATCTCACTGACTTCAGGTGGGAAGGTAGCTCCTCACCAAGTGAGGAAGGTCTAATGAATCCCCATGAACCGGTGATGAATTATAGATTTTGCCCATTATCTGCAAAGAAAGGCAAGTGGTGCTTGGAGTATTCTGACATGTTGGAGAGTAATTATAGGAATTTCTTATTTTGCATTATCAAGAGTCTATTCCAAATAAAGAAAATAACTAATATAAGAATAGCAATTTTCAACTTCTTAGGCACCATCTGCTGAATTCTTGCCCCCACTCAGAAAAGCCAGTAAGTATTTAACAACTTTGTGTAACAAGTAAAGCTGAAAAGTGTTAATTTGTTGGAATGACAAAGCTGGAATTAAAACTCTACTTCCAGCCCCCACCTGGTTGTTCATATCACACTTCTCTCCTCTAAAATCTTAGAGTGGTCAAATATGAAGTTCAAGTCATTCAAACAGAACCTGATCCAGTTAGCATATCAACAGGACTACTACTGTGAACAATTTGTTTTGAAGTCAGTGAAGCTGCTTGGAGAAAGTGGGTGTCCACAGCTTCTCTCTGGAAGTACATGGAAGGCTAGAGCAAATTATGTTTTCTTTAAAATAGGAAAGAGAAATTGTCGGTTGATTCTCCAACTTCAGTATTGTTAGCTGCTGTTAAATTAATAAAATATCCAGTACGTGAGGAAATTATCAAATGGCTTAAGTACAATTATAGTGCATTTTGAATATCAGTTCTAATTATATTTTCCATTGACAAAGTAATTACACTTCAAGGAACCACAATCAGAACAATTTTTCACTGCCAAATCTGAGAACAGAAGGTGAAAAAGGTGCATTTAGATGATTTTATAAATGACTAGCTAAACTTTTATATAATAAAACCATAATAGTAGAACAGCATAAAAATAGACTAGAGAACTCAAATTTTAATCTTATTTCAAGTCACTCAATGATTTGTAATTTAATAAGCCTTATTATAAGGCTTATATTTAGTTTTCTCTCCCTCCATTGACTTGATTTCTTGATACTTAAAGTTGTTTGGCTGCTATATAGACAATGTATATTTTTTGTCCAAAATTCACACAAGAGTAAAATGAAGCACAGTCATTTCCTGTCCCACCCCAGCTTCACAAGATACTCTGAATGTCTAGTAGAGAAAACTGCAAAATATCCTTGTGAGAACTGAGAGGCTATTTACTTTGTAGGGATATCATGTTCAGGGCTGTTGAGCATAAAAGACTGGGACAAGAAATAGGAAGAGAAGGAACAAACTAAAACAGTGCTGTGCCCCAAAGCCACCCCGGCTCATCCTGCAACAGTGCTCCCTCTGCCATCCTACTGTCTTCACATACATACACACACCTCTCTGGATGGGCTGTGGATGATCAGAACCACTCTGTCAAGGCAACACTGAAAGAAAACATCTTCTCCATCCTTACCATGTGGACCCGATGATATTCAACTGGGGACAGGAAGGGATGTATGGAAAAACTCCCAAATTTCCTCCATGCTGACTCTGAAAAATTGCTCCTTTTCTACTGACAACAGTAGAATAATATAACTAGAGAAAGAAATGCTAGCCTACAATTGTTTTCTCCTTTTCTCCTCACAATGCAAAGCATGAGAGTGGTTTCTGATAGCATACAGAATACTACAGACTTAATAAGGCCTATAGTGTCTTCTCTGACAGATTGCCTCTCCAGGGCAGCATGGTGACCTGGGTCTGGTATCTTTTTAAGCTCTACCTCAGTCTCAATAAGAATCAGTAAGGCCTAGAAAAATTGCAAGTAGCACTCAACATATCACTTTAGCTACGTACCTCCTCTTAGTGCCCCTGAGAAAACCACACACTCAAGATAGTTCACAGAAAAGCTTGGTTGAGATGCAGGTAAATTATGGGTTTATCTGCATAGCCAGACTAGCAGCAGATTGAGAGAGAGAAGATAATTAGCAACTTGGGAATGGTGGCAATATGCAATTTCAGACAAAAATATTTGCTTTGAGGCTCTGACTTATAGTTCTGGCACCATTTCTGTTCCAGTCTTCCTTTCAGATGCTAGAGACTGTTCAAGTTCTGGCTGATCAGTGCTTTATCCCCCTTCCATTTCCTCCCATAATTAAAGTATGCTACATGCTTTTGGAATTAGATAATTTTGTTCAAGGTTTTTCTTTTTTCCCCCTATTCTGCTAATGAGCATCACAGCTATTAAATTTGAAATCTTTACTGGTTTTCAAATCCCACCCACCCTCAACTGCAAGGACCAGGGCCACTGCAAGGTCTTAGCAGCCTCTTGCATGCATCCAACCAGTTCATACTTATTTTTTTAAGAAGGAAATCCTTAAAGCAATGCTATGTAGCAATTAGAATTGCTATCCTGGCTCTTTTTGCTGTATGATGAGGGGAATCTCTCATCCTTTTCCATTGTTACATCTCTTTTCAGTGTCCTCGCACAGTAATGCCAGAAGTTAGGTCAATTGTTTCTGTGTATACAGAGTGGTTTGAATGTTGACACTGGGACCCAGGCAGCTGTGAAATCTGCCTGGCTGAGTCCCACGAGAGTAGCACCAATGTGCCACTCACACGAAGGACCTGGAAGTGACAATCTGGCCATTGCAAAGACGTTATTGGAATGTAACTGTGGAAACAGCCTCTATCATCCTTGTTGTTGTATATGTCTGGAAAAAGAGTTGTGTCTCTTAGCAGCACTATGAAGAATAGCAATTACACCTGAGACCATGCAGGCTAACTGGACTACTAGCCCATGTTTTAACTCACTTCTCACCAATTCAAATCCCACTTCTCATATGAGTACTGGAAGGTCCTTGAGTATTCCACCCATCCAGTGTCTGGTTGTAATTCATAGTCAGGTTCTGAACACGAACAGTTCACACAAATACTTTTTTAAAGGCCCTTTTGTAGTAGTGATCATGATGAGAATATAATAAAAAAAAATCAGGTCTACTGGTATTCAGTTCCAAGGAAAAAGCATTAGTGTAGTCCTAAAAGTCATTGTCCTGATTTATGATCTGAATTATTAAATTCCTCCAAGGTTTTGGTGATGACATGCTTGCCACATGCTGTCTGTTTCACACAGTTCTTGGTCTTTCTCAGAATTATCCTGTAAAAGTCAGCATTTATGTAAAAGAAAACCAAGGGAAGATTAGAAAGGCCAGGACCGTGCTAGGCCCAGCACACAAATCATTCAGCCAACATGCCTTATCTGCTGTCGCCAGTGGCATATCTGTCCCTTCTACTTTCCACCCTCACCCACAAAGTATCTTTGTTTTCCCCTTGAATAACATGATGCTTCATGAAAATGCACATGAGCATAGGCTTGAGCCTGGAGTTCACAGCAGCAGCGCTTCAGCATTGATTATGAGCTATTCTGATGTTTTCCACTGATTACCATTCGTGTTTCTCTCTTACACAGCATCTAAAATGATTCCTCATTTCTGTTGTCCTCTCTCCTAATAGAAGAGAAAAGGGCACTCCCTAATACTGAAAGGCAGATGAGGAACACTTTCCCCAGGCAAAGCATGATTAGCCTGTGGCCAACTTCTTTCATAACACTCCTTTCTGTCAACATCTTTCCTAGATCCCCCAAATGATTATGAATTCATACTGATAAGGAAAATATCAAGAGCTTTGGTGGAATATGTCTCCTCATTCTTCCTTCAAGGTACAAAACTGCTTCTTATTCAAGGAGACAAAAAAAGAAATTTTCTGTATACTCAGAATATTAAATAACTGCAAACTTTGTATTTCTGTAACACATTTGGTACCTTCTGTTACTGGAGCTGGATATATCAGTGTTTGAATAACAAAATTATTGTTTATTAATATCATAAAAGATGTCTATTAGTGAGTGAGATAAAGATAGAACTGTACTTGATAGCAGACCACTCAGTTCTTTTATAAATGCATGCCAGCTCTTATGGAAAAGACAGACAAGTGAAATACCAGTAATTGTTGACACATTTTTTACCCTTTGTTTCTCAGTGTTTCTCTCAAAGTTCCATTAGTGATCAACAATTCAGCAGTCTTATAGGTTGCCTTACTCAGAGCAAGAACTTATTTTAAACTTGACTTACCTATTCCTTATTAAACCATCTACCAGAAGCAGAAGTTTTACAGCTTTAAAAATACATTAATACGAAGCTGGAGGCAAGAGTTAATGACAGTCATTTCTACTTTTCTCTAAGTACTGTCTGTACATGGAGGACTCAGAAAAATTTTTGTTTCTAACAGTATTCATCCTTCATTACAAGATGAGGAATAAGGTGAGTTTCCTTTCCTTTCCAGAAAGACACACTTTAAAGGACTTAGCACTGCAAAGGAGTCATTGGGTAAAACAATTCCACCTTACTATTTTACTCCAGATTGCCATCACACCAAATTTGCAGCTGTATTGTCTCACAATCAATCAATAAGAAATATAGAAGACACTGAGGATTTTCAGCCATTACTGCCACACAATATGTCAATCAGGGCCAGAGGAACTCAATGTGTATGTCCAGTTTTGGCACTTCCTTTGTGAAAAACCCCAGATACTAACTCTTGGCTGCTTCTGAATTACTGACCATTAATTTTTATTTTTTTTAATAAATGGATACATTTTTAATTGTAAGTCCCTTATATTTTAGAGACATCATTATTCTATTTTATTTGCTTACTTAATGACAAGTAAAAGTTACAGAGATCAACAAAAACTATTCTATTAATGATAACATATGACAAATGAAGAGACAAATACTATTCTTAAATGACTTTTCCTCTTTAAGGCTTTGTAAAAAAAAAAAAAAAAATTATCCTGTTTTTAAGATCTGACTGGGAGTTCCAAAGTGGCAAGTTTTCTGGTGAAACAGCGAAGTTCACAGAACTGGATAGTGACTACCCTACACCATATATTTAAATAATTTATGTATTTAAACAAGATACTGTGTAAGTCTGATCCTTTGAGTCCATATCTACCCTGCACAGTGGTTGAACTAAATGTTAATTATTAAATGCATTTGAAGCAAGGGTGGGTGATAAATCACCACCACAGTAAGGAAAACAGCTGGATACACCAGCTTTCCAAGCTTCTGCAAAAAGTGTGCACAGACTGGTGTCTACAAAGTACTTTGTCACGCACATCCTCTAAACACTCAAGACAGGCTTGACAAAGAACTGAGGTAGACGTCACTGTGGCAGGCAGGCATGGACACTATCAGAGAATATAGGGACATTTTAGACACTCTTTAATGCTTAAATCCCAGCTTTCTCACCTTGCACTCTGAAGTTCAAGGATACCCAATAAACAAGTCCTATCTCACGCTGTGCCCTTCCCATAAGACTAATTCCAGTGAAGTTAAGAGAAGGATTAACTCATGATTTCTTGAGAATTACCTTTTCATATCTTGCTCTACACAACTCATACTTGACATCACTAGACTAGTCCAAAGAAAATAGAACCTCTCTTATTTCCATAGACACTGCACAGCTGCCCAGAGGTGCTCCATGGATACACAGGAGATGCCTGACACCTACGAGACCACCAGACTTACTGACAAGCTGCAGACTGAAGCCCACAATGTGGAAATGTAGTTTCAGACATATCCAATTCACCATGCAGCTGAGTTGCACCGGAGCCAGTAGCTTGAAACTGCTCTACATGAGGCAGCCCCATCAAAGCAGGCAGCCTGGCAAAAGATGTAGTTTGTATTGAGTAAGACAGAGGTACGTTTCATGGCTTCAATATTTGTTCTTTTCAGCCTCTGTTCCCCTCATTTCCTCAGCTTGTGAGTGATAGTGGGCAAAGCTCATGGCTACAAATTGTTGGCTGAGAGAGGAATTTCCCAATAGCTCAAATCCTGGAGCTGACAAACTTGATCTATAAATAAGAGAAGTGGCAGTTTTTCTTCATGAGCTTAAATTAGGTTTGAACATTCTGAAAAACCTTCTGTGAACCTGTAATACTGACAGGAAGTGCATGCATTTACACCTTGTCTAACCTACCTCAAATTAACCTCCTCCTGCCCACCTAAATTCTTCCCATATGGAGGAAATTTTGTAACATTCTGATTCAGATCCAGAACAAAGGCTGCAGGACTTCATTCAAAGTTTTGTCTCCAGCTTGAAGGCTCAGCTAATTATGAAGGCATCCATGCTCCCTTGCTAGGGCTTGAGCAACACAGTCCCAGAGTGCTGATGTGCATGCTGCCAGCACGCGCCCCACACCTACCGTCACACAGATATCTCCCTTTCCCACTCCTTCCACCTCCTGGTCCTATGGAAGCGAACCCATCAGATTCTCAGAAAGCATCTTGGGCTCCATTTTAAAAAATAATAATAATATGAGGGACCACCAGGCATGTTAGTGTTTTCTGTCTTGTCTGTCATTGATGTAAAAGTTCTAGATCCAAATCTTTCCTTCTCCTACACCTTACAAGAAATCTCAGTACAAACACAGACTTCCAGCAAGAATATCCTGATTGTTAGATTACATTTTCATTTTTCCTGTTGGAATTTCTCCACTTTTTTATGCAATTATGCAATATATTTTGTCTGCTGTCTGCACTTCTGACATCTTCTTGTGGTACATCTTGGGTAACACACATCTAAAAAACAGTGTTTGCAGAAAATATGACCCTGCAAACAAGTATTGACAGCACATTAAAATGTATTTCATTGCCCTAATTAGAACTGTCAGAGGCCTACTGGTTTCTAAATGCAGAAGAAGAAAATAAAAGGCTCCTATTGACAAACCTCTAAGCATACACACCTTAATTTTTTATTTTCCCTTTTTTACACTGAGGTTTACTCCAAGTGAAGGGATCAACCTTCACAACTACAGAGATCAATGAGAGCATCACCATATCTTTACCCTCCTCCTCCTCTGGCTCCATGATTTCCAGAGGAAGAAACTTACTAAGTTTTTCTGTCTTAACCTTAAGGTGAACTTTCTGAAAACTTAAAAAAACCCAAGGAAAATACACATTTCCTGTGTATTCTTTCCTATTCTGTTGAGAGTTTTTGTATTCAAGAAAGGTGTTTTAAAATCTTTCTCATCACCTATTTATCTCCCTTTCCAATGAACACAACCTCGAATAAAAGCAAGGATTTTGTATATTCTGAAACTAATAATGGGCATTTTATTTCCTGTTAGTATTAAAAATTGCTTTTGCTTGAGCTGATTTTCTGGTAAATTTAGTTTATATATTCCGTTATGGAGGGTAGGTCACCTCAGCAAATATGAATTTTACCTCTTCACCTTCTATTCTTTGTGGATTTTCTTTCAGAAGTAATATCTCAGCTGCTAGCACTATATCCTTATCCAGCTTGAAATTAATAAATATCTTATTTCCTTTCATGCTGGCAGTTCTCTAAACTTTTCCTGCAGTATTGACAATAGTTATTATGATATATTTCATGAGGTAATATTGTTGCTGCTATCCTCTTAGCAGACTGTGCATGAAAACCCTACCAAAGAAATCAACACAATTTAGTTCTCACATGTTGCTGCAGGGGGTTAAGTGGTTTGATAGATGTGCTGAGTATTTGCAATCTCAACTTTCAAACTGAGTCTACTTTCTCATCCTGGGTCTCTTTTATGATTTTGATTCTTTGTCATACTTAAAACAGCAAAACAGGCTTCAACCTACATATGGTTTAAACTGCAGTTGGTTATTCACTTTTTGGGGTAACTTGGTTTCATTTATTTCACCTTTATATTTATTCAGACCTGGAGTTTGGATCAAAATATACTATCTTAACATCTAATAGTTGATTTATAGGCAAATGCTTGCAGAAAATGAACCTTTCTCATGACCCAGTATGAAGACATATGCTTGCAGTTGTTATTAATGAAAGTACAGTACATCTCTATACTTGAAGCTACTTGAAAGTCAGTTGTATTGGTCCACCAGCAGCCTGATCTAACTGTAAGCATGAACAGGAACTTGGACTAGATAGCATTCAGAGATCCCTTTCAACTTACTTATTCTGTAAATACATAGCATTAGCATCTTATCCTTAATACTGATTTTATTACTGCAGTTTACGGTCTCCTGGGAAGTTTTGCTGCAGAATGAGATGTGAATTTGCTACTTATGAAATCACCAGACAATGGGGCTAGCCTAAGCTTCATAGCAAAAGCATGGATTGTGTAAGCTTCCCAGAAGTTTTTACAACTGCACTTTGTAAATACCTTATTCCTTTTTTCACCTGTCTAGGGAAGGACTGCTGTACTAACTGTGTGGTAGATCAGTGCTCTGAAAACATGGTACCCTAAGCCCTACATACTGGTTGCAATTGTTGCTGTTTAGGTTGCAAATCACTTAATAAAATCCAAGTGTGGAAAGAAAAGTATATGTGCCATCAAGGAATATTTTCTCCTGATGCCTGTGTGTTTTTCTGCTGCCATCTCTTGTGCAGGAGCTCCCAGTCTGCCCACTCCTGCTGTCCACAGAGTCCTGCTGAGCCAAACCAACCAGCACCTCTCCTACAGCAGTGCTCTCCTCCCAGCCCCTTCCCACTGAGGCTTTCTGACTCTGCTATGCCAGTCTTTTGGGATGCTCATGACTTTCCTAGCAGAAGACTTTTCCAAAAGAGGGGAAAGTATGAGGAGTTCTCTGAGTGACATGGACCAAGGTTCAGTTGGTGGCAATAGACACACACATTGCTCATTCATCAATGCTAAAGGCTGCAGCAGAGTCTAATTAGAAAACAATTGCCAAATGCAACCACAGCAGTTTCTGTCAGATACCAATACATCACAGCATCTAACATTTCACTGCCATCCTCTAGCCCTGCTTCAGCATGATTTAATCCTCCTCCATGTGGAATTCAGTGTTCTGAGTGTTTCTGCTCTAGACAGAGAGTTACTTCAGAATTTATCACAACCTTATGATTTCAACTTTACAAGGAATCAAATATTACATCAGACATTACAGGACTATGAATCTTCTGCAGAACTGGAGCACATGCTCAGTATGTTATGCAAGATCTGAAGTTACATAGGAAACTTTTAAAATGGCACCTCAGCTTCATCCTTTTCTTGCTATTGCCAGTGCTGCACATACAGACAAATTTTAACTGATATATTTTAGAAAGGACTGGACAAGGCACTATATTTGTTAAGGTGACTTGAAGAGTACATTGCTTGCATGACATGCGCTAGCTGAAAACCTCTTGTTATGGTGCATTGACCTTTTATCTCTAATTGTTTTGTATGGTCTTTGCTTTTTGCCTGCAATTGCATGCAACTGCCAAATTGTTTAAATGTGTGGTCACTTATTTTGTGGCCAGTTAAGGATAAGCAGCACTTCGGGTTGCATGACAGTTGAGTTAAATTATCTTACTCAAACCACTCACTGAAAATGTAGAAGTTAAGTTGAACCTATTGCTAAGTGTACTTTTTCTCCCTTTGTTTCATGTTCCTTTGCATCCTACTCTCACCACATACTTCATGTTTGACTTGCTTTCCCAAGTACAAGGAAACCCTCCAAGTTTTAAAGGGAAAGGAGGGAGTAGCACAAGAAGAATTGCAGAAAAATATCATGTAAAGTCCCAAGAGTTTGCTTCAATCAGAAGCAATTTCTTCAATCATTTTTAATCAAGCAACAAGAACTCACATTGTGATACCTCTCCACCTTTTTTTAAATAATTGTCCCTCCTGAACTGATGTTAGTCCCCAAATCAGTACTCTTTTAGAAAAGAACTTTGTAACCTCTTACTTCTTCCTGTCAAACAGTGTGAAATGCATTAATTCATGAGAGCCTCAGATTTCTCTTCACTTGCAGTTGCTTTTAGTAGTTTTCCATCCAAGTGATGTTCTATATTTTGCAGCTCTCCAATCTTCAGCACATTATTTGAAGCCCTTTACTATCCTGCCATCCATGGGCTTGCTGACATAGAGAATCCTGTAATTAACAGGCAGGGACAGAATTTTAAAAACATGAAAACTCGAAGGTCTACTATCCTGTAGTTTCCTGCAAAGATGCAGTTTTGTCCCAACTAATTAACACTGACACTGAGTATGCTACACAGTAGCTAAATTGCAAGTTGGTTTGTTTGTGTTAATTGCTCTGTTGGCATTATTTATCTGTCCTGAAATAATTTAAGCAAGAACAGTTTTTGTTCTGCGGTTTTCAATGAAGACTGTATTAAATATAGCTGCTTTCATTTCCTTTGCCACTTTTCCTTGATGTTGCTAAAAGACCAATTTGAAAAGAAAGAAGAACACAGTAAATTTTGGCTCAGTGGGAGATGCACTCACAGTTGGATCCCTTCTTTTTATATTTCTCATAAATGCACAAGTATGTTGCCTCCTGCATTTTCCTAATGACAGAAATTTAAAGTCCTAGACAACAATCAACACTACAGGGGCAAAAGTAGTGCAATTTTATTACCACAGAAATAAAATCAAAAGCTGGATTTGAAGCTGTACATTTTTCAACTTTTTCTTAATTTCAGTTTTTACCAATTTTGCTTATCGTTCATCAGAAAAACCTTAGAGTTCTCATTGTATTACTGAGTATATCAGATCATTTTTTAATTAAGTATGAATAATAAATAGCAAGAGTGGTGATTTTCTTTGTGAAAATGTTATTGATATGAGTAGCATGTTGACAGGGAACACCGAACTCAAGGCAGGTTAAATAATGTACTCAATCCCCCCCAGACAAGTGGCAAAAAGGAGGTGTGCGACATTATCAGGCTGTTCTGCAGAACAGGATTTAATTCAGAGGAAAAATTGTGAGGACTAGAGAAATCTGCATGGACAACGCAAACAGATTTCACAACTCCCACCAGCTGCAGTGAATTTTCTGACTTTTTATGAGATGACATTGTGGAGTGTCTAGTTAATGCCTTGTCCTCCAGTGGGGCAAAATTAAAATAAGACATAAAATCCACATCCAAATTAACGAGCTCCTAGCCCTTTCAGGCATTTTTAGCTAAAGGAGAGGAAGAGGCAGCACTAAGATTATGATTTTGGTGCAGGCTTGCTTGAAAGTTCAGGACAGGGTGGTGGTGTCCAAATGGGGTGAAATAGCTGCCTTAGGGATTTAGTGAGTAAATTAGAGAGGAAAAATATCATGTGCCCCTTCTGTTTCTCTATTATTAATGAAAATAAGTAATGTGAGATGAAAGTTTTATTAAGAAAAGAGTTTATGTTTGCCATACTAAAGACTTCAGTAATAAATATGGATGAGTATATAGGGTTTTTAAAGGAATTAAGGAGGTGGTGGATGCACTCAAAGCAACATTCTCCACTCAAACTCCCCTTGATTTAAGCATTGCTACAAGAATCACTAATGCACTGCAGAGATAACAGATGTCCTTCAACTGAAGAAAATTACAGGGAGATCATCACAGAAATACAGCCTCAGCACAGAGAGATATCATTATTTTCAGGCTCTAGCAATCTGCACACTCTGCTCAAAAGAAATATAGCCAAAGTCAGACCTAATTTACACTAGTGAAAATCCATGTTGAAGCAAATAATTTATTTTAAGTAATTATTGTGAATGGGGTTTGGAACCCATTCCACAGACTGTAATTTTTCCTCATGCCTGAAAAAATGTACTCTAATGGAATTACATATCACAAGACCAGGACCTTATAATTCTCTGAGAGACTTGATAATGAAGAAATGTCTGAAAGAAAAGAAATCCCAACTTCTAGTATGGACTGTGTTTGGCAGATGGACAGCCATCACTGGCTCCACATTATCTTTGCTGCACTAAGCCTCACTTCACTGGAAGGTGTATGAATCCATGCATCTATAAGACAGTAGTAGTCGCAAATCCTTCTTATTAATATGAAAGATATCAAACCATTTGAGACTTCCAGAGAAATCAAGATTTTTAAAATATAAATCAGGGGAAAATATATACAGCAATGTTGTTTAGGCATTGGTTTGCTGCTAAAGCAATATGCACATTCTCAGATATGTGAAGGGAATCTCAGTATAGTCCCTTATAAATAAGGGAGAAGGAAATAACAGAGCCACATTATTCCTCCACCCACTTTTATGATCTCCCTAACATTAGTGCTGAATCTGCTTAGACTATCACACACGCCAATATATTACTATTGACAACATGCTACAGTTTGACTTCCTGAACAAGAAAGTTGCTACTTCAATCTATGTTATTCATAGTGAGAAACACTGTATTATTATTGCTTTGGCTGCTTTTGTAATTTTTTACATTCCTAGCAGCAGTGGAACAGGATATATTCGTTAAATATTATGAATGATTCACCATTTCTTAGGTGCTATTACAAAACCTGAATTTAGACATCCTTTACTGAGCTCTGTCCAGGCTCAGAAACCTAAAGCGCTTTCAAATTGCAACAGATCCTTTATTCATACACACATCTTCATACAGAGCACTACAGAAATCTCTACCACCATTGCAGCTCAGCAGAGCACCTTTTCACAACTCACAGCAGCACTATATCATAGTTGTTAGCACCAAACACTGAACAGTATATCCAGTGAAGCTGCAGGGGGTCAGGGACACAAAATATAAATTAAGATAGTATAAGTTGAACTGGGAGCAATGCCTGCAGTCAAGATCTTTTATTTGGCTCCAAATTCAGTTGCTTATAATTTTAATTTAACCGTTGAGTCAGAGGTTTTGTGTCCCAGAGTCTGCCTAGAGTTAAAATTTTAGACCAGTTTTTTTCCCCTGTTCCCAGGACAAGGGTATTGCTGGTGAGGTGAGTTCATTTGGCTTCAGGTGATCTGAAAAGCCATGTCTTCAAGAGGTTTCAGTTACCACTGCAGCAACTAAAGAGGTCTTGCATCCATCAGCTACTGCTGGGAAGGCTTGCACAGGCACAATAAGGCAATTAAACCTTCAGGTTCATAGATCTGACCACAAGAGTACTCCCATCAGTGCCATAAGTGTGAGGAAAACATATAATGCTTGGGCCATACGTTACTCTCATCTGTTTTGAAGTTTTGAGTGAAGCGTTTGAAAATTAGCATGAGGGAGGCTACTGAGATGTTGGAAATGACACTATTCCTGTGAAAACTCAAAGGTTAACCAAAACTACAAGGCTTCAAAGTTAATCTTATTTGCCATAAAATTGTGAAGATTCTGAGTAAAGAGTGGAGGCAATCTGGGGAAGAAAGCATCAAGGACTCAGTATCTTGAGTTAAGGGCTGCTCTCTGTGGCTGCCAAGACACCTGCCATGGACTTCAGAGAAGTGGTAACCAAGATCTCAGGGCACAAAAAAAAATCTGTATGGGAATAGAGAAGAACAGGGAAAGTAGCTGGGGAAAAAAATAAAAGGCAATCTACTAACAGAGTGGAAGAGATAGCTGTAGTTTGAGACAGAGCAAACAATAAAGAAGGTCTGGAACTAGAGGACTGCAGGCCAGGAGGGATGGCAGGGAGTGGGTTGGAGACAGAGTGGTGGTGGGTGCCAGGGTAGCATTCTACAGAGTGATGAGAGGAGAAGGCAGAGCAGGATGTGCAGCACAGGACGCTCCCCTGAAACTCTGAACCAGAGACAGCTGTGCTTAATTTCTTTATTCCTCTTCTGTACTGTTTTTCTCAGCCAGGCTGGAAAAAAAGAAGAAAAAAAAAAAAAGTCATACCACACCATATGGGCCTATCCTGAGGGCCAGTCATCTGAAATCCATCACATAAGTGTGAGCTGAGCGAGTGACTGGAAGCTGCATTGCATGATTATGCCTTGTGAGGGTCTGCTCTAACAGGCACTCAGAATATTAATGGATTTTACAATGGCTAGAGGACAAATGAGGATGCATTTATGTTGGCAGACCTTAGGAATAAGTCCAAACTTATTGTATAACTGAATTTCTGTATATTCAGGTTGGTGCTTTATGGTTTTGTTAGTTATTTTTTTAGGCATTTAAAACCCAATACTATTAGCAAGAAAGCTAAAAGAAAAGACATATTCAAAATTATCTGTAGATGGAATGAACAAGGGCTCCCAATATAGGAAGGAGTATGTGGTTCAAGGCAGTAACATGCTACAGCTGAATTTATTTTGCAAAGAAAACCTTCAGTCAACCATTTCACAACTTTCCCAAGTTTGACTCGCACTTTAGTATTGCCTTCCTGGATAAGGGAGTAAGGGAATTATGCAAACTGGTGTACAGGCCATGGGGGTAGTCTCATCACCTTTCTTACCAAAGTAGCCCGAGATTTTTAGCAGCTGCAAACTCATTTTTAGAGTCAGTGTACCACAGTTCTAAGCATTGCTGGGAAATGCTTCTCTTCTTCTGCAAAGTCATCATACAGTGCAAAGAGCAGTAGCTCCTGAGACAGAAACTGAGTGGTCTGCAAAACCAGGCATGTCATCTCCAGCCTGCTGGGTCTGGTTTTAGAAGTGACAATTTAAATGGCGGGGCGGACATAGAGTGGTTTCTGCAAAACATGACAAGACCCAAAGAGGCTGTCTAGTGTCACAAGGGACTGCAGAGCGGAAAGTTATTTTTGGAACTATTCCTTCTTCTGCAGCATATAATTACTTTTCAATTCTTCAACTGCTTCCATAAGCAATTTCTCACCAGCACAGGGTTTGTGCTGTCAAATAATATACTTTATCTACCTATTACAGTCCTATTTTGGGGGGGGGGGTTTGGAGCAGAGAACTGCAGAAGATCTCCTGAGCTAGCGTAAGTTCTTATCTTATTATGGAACTCATTTTACTGATGGTTGAAAAGTGAAGATTACTTAGGATTTTGCATTTGGGGCACTCTGACATCTACAAACCAAAGACCCCAGAGAAAACAGCAATCAGAAAAATAATTCAGTACAAACCAAACAAACAAAAATTGCACAAAACCAAATATTTTTTCTCTCTTTAAAATTACCATTTGGACTTCTTCCATGTCCACAAGCAAAATTTAGGAATGCAGTCAAACATATGTGCACAGCTCCCATTCCCACTGAAGTTTACAAAGAGTTTCCTATGCTTAGTGAAGAATAAATAATTTTCTGTGAGCCTCTTAACGTTTATTTTCAGATGTGCTAGAATCTATATGACTGGTATGCACAGACATTACTGCATTTTATTGTCTTTCAAATGGAAGTTGATTTAGAGAACAAAAATGATGACAAGTTCAGCAACAACAGCCTTGTTTTGCATTCTTTTAACACAAAAATGACTGCTACAAGAACCACATCACGAACTGATGCTTTCACAAATTATGAGCTATGCCCTCTTAGCATTTTAAAAATAAATGAATAAGTAATATTTGAAAATGCATCTTCCTTACATTTCCAGTTATTTTCTTTTGGCTTTTTAGATCTTTATTGCAGAATTAGCATCGTGACCTCTCCAGGCATGCTAGGAATCAGTATCATCCAATGTGGGTCCTGAGCATTGCTCTTTGGAACATGTTCTTACCATGGTAGTGGTTTAATGATTGCTTAAGACATAAAAAACATCTTGAACATTTTACAGTATCATCATGCCATCTAGAGGTGGCATATCACTGAGGCTCCCACTTATCCTCATCTCCAGAACAAAACAACCTTGTTAGAGGTACAGTGGGATGGAGGCCTTTAAAGACAGCCTTTCACTAGGGTGAAGATAGTGCCATATGGCATGGATCCCATGCTGGTATTCAGTGATTCAGATCCCATGGCAGGTAGCAGTGGAAAGGAACCCTCCTGGGAGGTGCACCTTTGGAAGTGCTGGTTCTGCATAACTTCTGATTCCAACCCAATAATACTGACTTCTTTTTCACTCTTCATATTCCATAAAAAGCCACTCTTCTGAGCAGAAGTCAGCCTGTCCTGATGCATCTGGTTAGGAACAGGAAAGAGCCAGCAGCCAGCCCTGAGTTGCACATACACCCTTATAGGGTCAAAGAGAGGAAAAATGTTCTGAGAACCTCAGTGCCAAAACTCATAATAAAAAATTGGCAAATATGCTTGCAATTATGGAGAAAATGCCTAATTTCATTGAACTAACATACCTCTTCAGCTACAGCTCCCATTACAGTGGGAGGCCAGGAGGGATGGAAAGCTCAGCAACATGAAATATATAGTTTTCAAGAAACTGTCCATCTGGGACAAGGAGCATGGGCTTTCTCCATTCAAATATTTCATGTCACCAGCTGCAGAAGAGCTGTGGGCCCATCTGCTATAGTTTGTTTGAACTCTGCCTGAGATCACCTGTAGGGCTCTTACCTCCCTGCACTTACCTTTGATCTCCCTTGCATAGACTTTCATCCCAGTTAATGCCTAAGCTGATGACAGAGAAACTAACAGTCTTTCTCCATCACCTAACCTCTTCCTCTCATTAAACCCATGGAAATTTAATATTTGAGACTGCTTCAACAGATTTGGTTGCAATTAGGTCACAGGTTCCAGCACTATTAGCAGAGGACAAGAAATGCTTTTGCATGAGACTCATTAGGAAATAAGTTAGGCATTCAAAACCACATTGCTTATGCACAAAAGAAAAATAAGCAATAGACAATCTGTTGCTTTTCTACCCAGCTCCACTAGAAACTGTGCTGCATCTGGCACTCCATATTCACCTGCCTATGAAGTCCTATATAGGAATAAACACTGTAAGGATCAATGTTGTTCAAGGCAGTAAGATGAATCAAGTCCATTTCAAAACTGACAATTTAAAACAGCCAGGCTTGCATTCACAGGATGCTCCCCGTCTGTCTTGACCCCTTGATTTCCCAATATTCTTCTTCCTTCCCTGAAGCTACAGATCTCTGAACAGGCACCAAGAATTTATCATAGAATTAAAGGACCACCAGATAATTCAGCCTGAAAAGGGCCTCAGAAGGTCTCTCATCCAACTTCCTGTTCAAGCAAGGATAAGGGTGAGATCAGAACAGTTTTCTCATAACATTACCTAGTAAGGTCTTGAAAACTTGCAAAGACAGAGACTGAAAAGCCTATATAGTCAAACTCTTCCATTTGTTAGCCTTTTTTACAAAATTTGCTTTTATTATCTCGTGATTTCTGCCTAAATGAAGAGCAGGAGATGTACATGTTTCATAAATGATTGCAAACTCCTTAACAAGGAGAGCAACAATAAAGAGGAAATGAAAGAACTACTGACAAGGAGGCTGCTGTTGGAAACTGGCGAGAGATACGAGATTATGTTTAGTTATGATTCTCAACTTCTTTTACCTTAAGGTGATTCTTGTCCCATTTTTAAGGATACAAGAAGAGTAAATTAAATAAGGATATTGCATAGTAAAACTACTGAGAAAAACAGAAATATCTTTCCCCTGTAGCAAAAACCTATTGTTTGGTTTGCTTTATGACTCCCATTACATATAAAACCTATGGCTGAATTTGCTTTACTGTCTACTGTTATATTCCTACATCTAAAAGTACAGAACAAGCAAACGTCAGCATTGAAAAATACTATGGAAAATGAAGTCTCAGCTCAGTGCCCTTGCAAAATAACATCAAAGGCATTCTGGAAACAAACCCAATCACTAGGAATATATCTCAAAAGTAGTAATTAGTACTGTAATTATCCTACAGGCTTGACATCTGTCTTATATAAGTACTTAAGCCCCAAGAAAGCAGGTCAGCATGCCTTCAGTTGACACTGACTAATAGATGAGATTGCAAGAACCAACAAAACCCCCCAAAAATACCGTGCTAACCACATCTGCTTTCACTTGGACAGTGTTACATGGGATGCTGATATTTTCACCAAGGTCCCAACACCATCTGTGTACATTATCCAACAATTCCTCCAATAAAATTCATGAGTTGTTTAGGAAGCAGTAGTTACTCCATTGCCAGTCATATCTCTAAACAAAAGTATTCATTTCCCACTGTGCTTTGTGCTGCATTTAGGGCTCTTGTAGCACTAAGCACTCATCTCCCCTACAGTGAGAACAAGGCAAAGCCACCACAGACCACACAAGTAGGCCCTCTGTTCATGCCATGGTAGGCATTATGACCAACATGCTCTGGCAGAGGATAATTGAACCACTGAAGTTACTGTCTGCAGCTGTGGCTCAATCTCTTTGAGACACATCAGTCTCTCCCAACAGGAAAGTGTGTTAATGGAAATCAATGACTATAGCACCATATTTGCAGCCCAGAACAGTAAGGGTAGATGGACTCTGATTTGGGTTTACCTGGAGCATGGAGATCAGTCATTTCTGTGGTACTGGGAGAATATCTGTCAGCAGGGCAGAGTGACCATGTTCTCAGTGCTCTTCCTCAGTCCATGACTGCCACAGCCTCAGAAGGTGGGGTAGGCATTGCCCTAGTATCCGTATTCCATTCTGGTTTTCCTCTATAGACGTATGCACTTGTGTCACTGAGCCAACACCCAGAGTGATTTTGGCTAGTGAGGATAATTTAAAATCTCCTGTTTGTCATTTTCTTTCCTTAAAAAGAAAAAAAAAAAGGTTAAATAATTGGATAAAAACAGCACCAGATCGGATGCCATAACAGATCTGCCTTTTTTCCAGTCTCTCAAACTTCCAGTCTTTTAGAACTGCAAAACCAAATGCTTTAGAGAAATAACAGCAATAATAATTTTATCTCTACTGATATAACTAAATATTGTACTCCTGTTTATAAAGGTTTCTAAAACCTCTGGAAATCTTCTGTAAAATATTGTAGGTTGTCTCTATCTGCTTGGAAAAGAAAAGTTCAGGCTTTGATCTCTCTATTTTTTTTTTATTTTCAGAATGATTAATTTTCTTTATTTCAAGATTATCAGATGCTTGCTCCCAATATGGAATTAATTTTTCCAAAAACTAAGCACAAGACTGCTCAGTTTGTCTTGTTTCCTGAAAATCAGCCACTTATTTAAGGAACACTGGGACCTCAAAATTGTCAGTAAAAATTGAGGGTTTGGTATATTTTTATATCTATAAATGAAAGATATTATTCATATGCATATTAAATAGTATATATTTATTAGATAAATTATAAATTTATTAGAATGTAAATGCACACTTCTCAAGACAATTCATGGTCCTTTTGTTTCCATAACCATGGAAGCTCATTTAATTTCAGCTTTTACAGGATAGGCAGTTACAGTGTTCAGTTTCCTTTTCCATGAGCTAATGCTAAGCTTCTCAGCAAATGCCTACCTAGTGAGAGAATCTCATACTCATTATCTACACCCGTGAAATACACCAACGTGACTGAAAGAAATGGCACCTTAACAGAAAAGAGATAAGATAAGCAGCTGCCCACTGTGTTGTGCAAAAACAACCTGAGCATGATGTTCCTTGAGGATGTCTTTGAATTGATACATTATGATGACCACCATTGAAACAAAGACAATGTCATAAAACTGAATAGTGAGAGGTGTAGCAATATTTGGAGCAATAAAACTGAGTTTCTGAAAAAAAGCCTAAAGAATGTACTAACAATTAAGGAAAGAATTAGTGGGACTGGATTTCCTTCTAAGAAATCTTCCACTTTTTTGCTATAATGATGAACAATCAATTGAAGAAAAAAAAAATTAGTGTAGCCCTTACAAGGTGCAGCAAAGGATTTATAAAGAATAGTTTGCATTCACAAAGCAAGGAGGTTAATAAAAAACCCAGACTGCTTCCACACTCATCACCAAACTCTCTTTCCATCTATGTGTGAATCTTTTAAACTCTGTTATTCCTCTCTCCGTGCATGTCATTGACATTAACTATCACCCAAAGAGAGTTCCTAGCACACAAGTCCAGTGGAAAAGCAGTCCAGGGATTCCCAAGCTTGTGACCCCCACTTGCTGCTGCTTGTCCTGGCCTGACCTGGTGCCCTGCACAAGAGGGCACTGTTGTACAGTACCAATTAAAGGCAAGTTCTTCTACTCCTTACAAAGCCAAAAAAAAAAGGTCTTTAGCAAGGCCCATGGTACCTACAGAATTTTGTGAAAGTGACTGCACTGAAGGTCTACCCTGTGCCACCTGCACCACACATACTGAAGGCAGGACAGCGACAGCACCAAGGGGTGTTCAGCCCTTCTCCGTCTGTCCCCGCCTCGTGTCAGATCACCACACTAAGTTCGCCTGTGCTTGTAAGGTGAACTGAAGACCTACATGCTTATCAGAAGGTTGTCTCTCAAGACATGAGCATTTTCTTTGACTCATTCCTCATCTTCTGCATACTTCCTCCTCCTCAGCCTTTATCACAAGTTCCATCCTCCAGTAAAGGGAGAGTAGATAGTGTGAGTCAAGTTAACTGCCACAAACTCTCTCACAAGTACTCAGGAAGGAATCAATATAAATACTGGTTTTGGCTTCTCTGTTTATTGCTGATACGGTAAAATGTTAAAGTCCAACTTTTATTCATTGAGAGCACTTTTCTAAGCTTTATCTTTGTATTGTCTGTTGCTATGCATACAACAAATACAAATTATCAGTGCAAGTAGAGTAGTGTCTGAAAATGTCTTGCACTGAACTATTGCATTTTTCTCAAAACACACCTTTTACTCCTTTCTTCTGTCTCATCTACATCGTAATCCTTTTATCTTTGCTAGCACAATGCTTTTGGTAAGAGTTATACCCATAAAAATAACAAAATATCTTTGTAGAGTGAACCAGTATAAGTGAAACATTAATATCAGAGAATACAAAGTAGCGCAAAAGTGCTAAAGCCTGTTCATACTGGGAGCAGCTAAACTCATTAATTGTTCCCCCCGTGATGTCAGGTCTATCACTCTGCAACACTGACCCATGACTGAAACTCAGAAAAAGAGAACATCTTTGTTGTTATGTGTGTCAAACATGAGGTCTGAGTGTTTGCATGCCAAGTCAAAAGACAGAACTTTCCAGAATGATCCACCTTATCTCTACAATTGCCTGATTTTTTTCCAAAGACCCTTTCATTTTATCTATTCTGCTTTGGAAACCTGCCCATGCCTGTGCCCCTACAAAACGCAGAGACTGCCTCTTATAAGGCAAGCTCTTCTACAAGCAGCACGCATAGGGCACTGAGCTTCAAATGTATCCTCTATTCCTTGCAGTCACCAGCTAATTACTCCACTACAACTGCTCTCTGCTGGTTTTCCCTTTCAGACTGGTCACACTGTTATGACTTCTTCCCCTTTTGGTCTTTGTGCATAAGTCTGAGAACTGACCAAGAGTAAATAGATATCTGAAGTTTTTATGTTCTCCACAGAGGCTTATGGTCTTTCCCTCAAAACTCCTGCATCTATGCAAGAGTGATTTTTAACTTTGGGTTTTTTCTTGTTTTTAGGCCCCCATATAGATGGAAGTGGAGGAGTAAGAGGAAAACATTCATATTTGCAAGCTTAAGGCCAGGGCTTGAAACTTTTCTGGAATTTAGTATATTTCAATTACAATTTTGCACCCTGGCCTGTGCAGATGTACCTCCCTGTCTTACAGTCAAAAGCACAAGAGGGTAGGCATTTCAAAATGAGTGTATCAATTTGTTTTGTCTGCAGGAACCTGGAGAATAGAGGTGGACTCCCAACAGTCAGATCAAAGGATGGCCACGACTAAGCACCGTGCCTTATTTCCTGCTAGGAAAACTAATGGAGGTCCCAGAGTGATGGCTACATATTATACTGAGAGAAAGGTGTTTCAAAATATATAATCAGCATTGTTTCTGGTTCATAAGGAACCAGACAGCAGGGTTGTACTGTAAAGGGCCTGAGAGCTCACTCATGGTCTACAGGCCTCCAGAAACACAGGGTTTCACACATGTGCCCTGGACAGGCTTGGATTTACCAGGTACATGTGGTGAGAAAAATGTCCACATTCCATCAGACCTGTACTGCCTGTCTTGCACACACCTGTGTACCCCAACCTGAGGATGCCCATGTCCCAGCATATCCTCCAGGCTGGGCCACATCTGCTTCTGTAGCAGTCACAGCCCCAGGCTCAACTGCTGTAAAATAAAATCTAATCAGGACATCGGAGTCACCTCCTGCCAATCCTGTGGGGTTTGGTACTCATTATAGGAATGTGCCTTTGCCACCAGGATGTATCCCAACCTAAATGGTTATGATGACCAGTTCTCCACGTGAAGCCAGTTGCTGTAGGAAAAAAATGAAAAATGCATGTTGTATCAGTGGTGTACTTCCCTGTCTGTGGAAAAGGTGTGGGTGTTTATCTGTAGGGAGAAGCCCAGGCAAGACTGACATTGCTCTGACCACACACACAATGCTGCAGCTCCTGGCTGGGCTGGGCAGGCTTCAACTCAGGGCTCCACAGCAACACAGTAATCTCTGTCTTCAGCAGCTTCATGCAGGTACTGCTTGGGGCTCCTTATTTTTCAAGGGCTAATTTCCCAATACTTATCCAGCACAAGCCTTATGCCAAGAACTACTGTGCAGTCAGAAAAGAGACAGTTGTTAACATGGAAGGATGAAATTCCTATGGTTTTGAGTGCTAGACTGCTGAAGGAGAGGTATCACAGGAGTAGGTGAATTGGCTGTTTTTCCTTTGATATGACATAAATAAAATTAACAAGCAGTTTCTTTGTTCATTCCAAAGACATCTTTTATTTCAGATTTACTACAATGTCAGTACAGAGACAAAATTTGTTATGATGTTCTCCAGCACAAGGTTGAATAATTGAATTGTCAGCCAAGAAACTAGTTGAGATCTTTAAAAAATATTTATAACTAACACAGAAGCGTTGTCGTGTTTTCAGTACTCATTTGTTCCCTCTTTAAGGCTTTCAGATCATTCAAATTGAGACAGACACTACTTTAAAGGATGTTTCTAATATGTTATTATATTATCTCTACTGAAACTAAACATTCTTCAGTCCAGGCAAGGTTGTTAGCTTTTGGAACCACAGATATTTATGTATTATGCATTCCTATCAATCACAGCAGAGGTATCTGCATTTTTCTTTTCAAAAGAAAACAGGTACACACGTTTATTATTCTCTTGTCTTTTGGTAATGCTTCTCACATACAGGAACTGCTGCTTTTATACCTTCACAACTAGTAGTATTAAGTATTAAAGACCACTCTGCCCTGTCTAGGCTAGAAATTAGAGCCAAATCAGAACACCAGAAAATAAGGTACTGTAGCAGCTTCCTTAAATATAGAATTGCAAACACAAATCCAAAGCCAGGTGGAGATGGAGCTTTGAAAAGTTTACCAAGGGATTTGGTAAAGTACTGCTGATTGCAACAGCACACAGCAGGACACAGCAGTGCAGCAGACCATCACCAATTATGCAGTCATTATATGTATCATTCTATTTGGTGTTGCAATAGCTCCCTAGTCCTACCTTCATCCTGGAGGTTGTGCCTCCGCTGCACAGTGCTCCTCTGTGGAGAAAGGATGATGGTGTGGACGTGCCTCTCCCCATGCAGACCTCAGGAGAAATCAAAGGCAGATCCACACCATCAGAGCAGCCCTGGTGGAGCCATGCCCTTGTGCACGTCCAGCCACCACCCTGTGCCCCTGTGCCCTGCCACGCAGTGGGGCCACGCACCTGCCCCACGCTCGCCAGAAAGCCCCACCAGCTGCAAAGGGTTCTTTGAAGCTGCTGGGAGTTCTCCAGCCTTAATTAGTGACAGCACCGCTGATAATCAATAATGACAGCTCAGGTAATATCGAGCTATAACAGTGCAATAAATGGAAACCAAATCTTTCATATTAGGTCAGTTATGCTGTAACTGATAAGAGTCTCTTAAGTCATCAGAGTGGTATTTTAAATAGATTACTGAGACTTTAAACATTATTTGATGTGGGCTTTATCTTCCGACACGGCTTATTCTCAAATCTTTGCACTACTTGCAAAAGTGCTTCCAAACCTGCTTACTATCAACACCAGCAGCACTACCTAAGTCAGTAGTAAACAGAAGGCTCAATAGCAGCATCAGGTACAGCAGGCTGTGGGACTGGACAAACAGGACAATGAGCAGCAGCCCTTGAGCAAAGAGTACCAGGACGGATAATAAAATAGCATAAGCAAAGAGGAAATCATCTACAGTTTAAAAATCAGTGAAAAATTGTCCCACCTCTTAAAATAAATAATAAGTATTTTCTTTCTAATTAGTTAGTCGTGAGGCTTTCTGTTGAATTTTCTCATTGCAAATCTCTGGTTTACACCTAAACACATGATGCAATAAAATCTTTTTTATATTGACCACATTCTTATTCTCAAAGACCAGGTTTTGTTGCTCTTGAGTACATAAGAGATGTGGTTCCACCCCTAGAGGTTGAAACTAAAATATCAGCATAATCCTTCTTAATGCTTTCTTTTCTGCTTTAGCTGTGTAATCGTTTCCAAAAATATCTGTGTGACTAGGGATCCA
This sequence comes from Myrmophylax atrothorax, assembly GCA_026770055.1. NCBI lineage: Eukaryota > Metazoa > Chordata > Aves > Passeriformes > Thamnophilidae > Myrmophylax > Myrmophylax atrothorax. Next base: position 20,977,656 of record JAOXXN010000395.1, on the reverse strand, counting down.
AGTGAGCTCAACAACAGCTCCAATCGATTTCAGTTGTTCGCACAGCTGTATGACTTAAGAATATATCCTTTATCCTTCTTTGAATTGCTAACAGAGTCTCAGCAAAATCCTGTAGGATTTTATCTTTGGTGGGAAACTGACTTCTGATTAATATTAACCTGCCAGTTTAAAGCTGGGATAATACAATTACCTAGAGCTAGATCTTGAAACCCTGCTTACACTCATGAATACAAAAAAAAATCAGGAAACATTAACTCCCAGGAAAAAAAAAACCAAAACAAACCGACCAGTGTGATAAGTAGATACATATATTAGTGTTTCCAAATTACACAGCTGAAGCCAATGGGAACTTTTATGGGAGCCTCTAGAAAATTGCATCCTTGGCCAGAATTAAAAGATAAGTATCCATCCAGTACATTATTAGTGTTAACGTATCATATCCATGTAATTGAAATATAATTCTTACACTGTAATTTTTAAAATATTACAAGGCACGGATGAAGGGGAGGAGCAATTCTCACTGACAGGGTACTGATTCATGTAATTTTAACCATACCAACATATACCAAAGTTTTAAGTAGTAGTGACATTATCACTAAGTCTTCAGAGCTAACAGGTTCAATTAAAACACTGGCAGTCAAAAGGTTTAGCTTTCTATTTCTCATGGAAAATGCAAATCAGTTTTTCATCAGGGTGTTTCTTGATTTGAAAGTGTTGGGTTGCAGATTAATTAATTCCATAGATGACACCAAGAAAAGGCGACTATTATCAACACTTCAACTATGAAATAGGTATAAAAATATTTCTTGGTATTAGGTTTAGCTATTTGGTTTGACTGGGGTCAAGTCTTTGACATACCTTGAAAGCATTGGCAAAAGTGGCTGTTGTTTCAGATATTCCCATTGCTCTGAGGTGGTCTGCCTTTGTTCCTGGAAAAAGAAAAATTGTTACAACAATGTACTACACAACTTACTTCATAGCAGACTTCTACATCACCATCTTTCAACTTTCTTCAGACTATTCACATGACTTTTGAAGTACTTCATCCTGTTTTGCCAAGTGATGCATCCCTTTCAGAGTTTTCCAGGAAGTGTTTTATAGCAGAGCTGTCCACAAGATGAAATTATATATTAGCAGCACAAAACCTCTGCAAGTGAAGAAAATTCTGCTGTATGATGCATTTCTTTCTATCTTTACAGAAAATATCACTTTTGGTAGTTCCTGGTTTTCCTGCTATAGATCTACTGTAGTGTTACTTACACCTATACACACTCGCTCGGGATGTTTTTCACTGAGTCTGCAGGACTGTATACTAGTTTCATGGACTGTCCACATTGCCTCCTTCGTATTTATATTTGCTCTTATGTTCATAATGCTCTTTCTTTTGAAGGCAGTGTTGTTTTTCCCTCAGTGACACTTCTATCTCACACACCTGCAGCTCCACTACTGCCCTGTATATTTGCTTTCTGCCTGTTTACAATAGAACATTACTTCTGGGGAGAGAGAGAGACCTGCTCAATCTGACGTGTTCTCCCAGGTTGCAATATCATTTGTATGTAAATCTCCAATCCAATTAAGTATGGTTTTATGACTAAAATGTAAGATTTTTAGGTAGATTATTGAGGGGTTTATTCTGTGATCACTAGGTATATCTATCTAAATATATATCATAAAATACGCTTCAGACAATATAGTTAAAATGACCAACATAGCCTTTTTTGCATCCATTTGCAATTTTTTGGATACACATTTCTCAGTTTATAATGGAATTCTGCAAAAATTAATTATTTAATAACATATAACAAGTTGGGGGTTTTCATCTTCAGTTCAATCACTGTCACTTAAAAGGTATGTCTCTTCTGTGTCCTACATCTGAGCACACTTCAAATGAATATTTTCTTGTGATGATCAATGTTAACAATTTTCTGTGATGATCATGCATTCGAAAACCACGTCCCTATTGAATATTTGCTGTTGTAACTGGGTAATTTCCGCTTAGGTTATTTAACTTTCCACCCATTTGGAAAAAGAAAAAAGATCTTTCAACATTATTTCCTAGTGGCATTTGTAAAACAAGTCCACATAATGCAATTCTATGTTGACATGAGATAAGTGGGCATCAGTTAAGTGTATGCCTGAGTAAAGAACTAAAATGTAACAATAAATCAGATTTTTCCAAAACTTGTTATACATTTATTTTCAATAAAATCACAGTTTTGTCAATGTAGGATAGAAATTACATTCTACAACACAAAAATAGTAATTAGGAGGTTAGTGACCACACAGCATATAAAAGATTGGAGTACCAAGCCCTTTGTTTTTAAAGCATATGTATTGTCATAATCAGTGAATTCCTTTTTCACTGGTAATTTTATAGTCCTGGGTCTTATTTAAAAAGATCATTTTATATGAGAAACAGAACATAAAATCTACATGAGAACTGCATATTCTTCTATTTAGTACAAAAAATATATTGAGTATATCCAATTCTGATGATGTGAGCTAGAATTTAAGAAATCAATTAAATACAATGTCTCTTCTTGATATGAGAATATTATGTTAGACACTTAGTAGAAGTAATTTAACATTTAATGATTTTTTTTTTGTCCTGAGAAGTTTCAATAATTATTCCTAGTGTCAAACTGAAATAAATCCTGTAAACTGGCCATAATAAACCAGTAGGAGTTTCACTATGCCTGCAACATTTAAGTAGGACACTTACTTTCCTTTCTGGCAGATGCTTTATGATTCATGCCATTTAGTATACTGGCGTTTTACTGCGAGGCACTATTGCATGCTGCAGGAAAGGTCACACAACATGCATCTGGAGGGTAGAAATCCACCTGAGGATTCTCTGACAGTGCTCTTAGCTCACAGCTCTGTAGCAAAGACAGGATTTTCACTGCCATGATGAAGGTTTGGAAGTCTGCTCCCTCACCCAGCACACAGCCAGGCAATGAAGGGATGCACAAATGTCTGTCCAGGCAACACTATTGCCACTGTCTTGTCTGTCCCTGCTCTCTCCTAAATGCTTTCCCTAAACCCCTGAAAAGGAAGCTGCACAAGCCCTGGAAATGAACATGAATTTTTGGAAGCAGTTAATAGAACTTCACCACTATACTGAATGGATTTCTTTTGCTTTTGATTCAAATAGCAATTCTGGACAGGAGCCAGGGGAAAGTCAGTGTTGACAAAGAATTGTTTGTGATCCACCAGAGAGTGTTTCCTCTTCCCCATTTGAACCGTGATGTTCTCCCTCCCAGGCCAGGCACTGAACAAACCTGAGGCCAAATAGAGACACAAAGCTCCACCCTGGAAGGAATTATGTCCCATAAAGCAGGTGGCCAGAAGGCCTCCTTGTGCCCTCATTTCTGCGACATCTGTATTCACTTTCTTTATGCATCAGTCAGAGCAGGCTCTGCAAAAGAGATGAGCTGCAGACCTGAGTAGGACTTTGGCATGAAAATGAAGCTACTTCTATGCGAATTCTTTTTAGCATTTTCTTTCCACATAACATATTTTACATTGAATGTGGCTTGATTGGCTGCAATATGCTGTATAACTGAGAAATGACTATCAGTTCTTGGACAATACAGACTAACCCAGAACACAGGAACCCAGCTCCTCCAGGAGTCTTCATTTTTGGGTCCCACTTTGTAACACTGATGAGACTCTTGTTCAAGACATCCTTCCTTGGTTCCAGAGGGCAGAGGTGTACAGCCTAACAAGCAGGGCATTGCTATTGCTAGTAGGAGCCCACAAACTTTGTACCATGCCTGGAAAGTCTTGGAGCTAAAACATGGCAGGATGACTTGCTTCTATTATCTTGGACTGCCTGAATCTGTCTTTTAGCTAGGTGAGCTGTAACAGGAAATTTTAGCTGCCAGCTGAGTATTACCTAATTTGTTTAAATTTTAGCTTAGCTTTGTAGGTTTGTGTATTATAATGCCTAGGGTTGTAACACTTCTGTGATTTCTATATATAATAGACAGTAGAAGAGCAGTAGCTACTTTGTGCAGAGCAGCTATAACCTGGAATAAAACTAGGGTAGGGGATTATACAAGTAACAGATTATAGGAGGGATTCTGTAAGCGTGGAGTCAGAATGAAACCAGGCATTCCTGGGCTATAAAGAAGTCACTAATGATCTATTACTGGTCATTAAGCCCTTGAGAGGCCAATAAAACTGACTTTAAAGATAACAAAGAACAAATACTTAACATGAGTAATTAAAACATACTATATATAGTATATTTAGATATAAAATGGAATTGTGGACCAATGAAGAAAGAGTAACGTGTAGTACGTGCTAAGAAATCTATAAAAATAGCCCCACACTGATCCTGGAGCGAGATGGAAGAAATCCTCAGTAGCACCCTACTTCTTCCAGTGAGGAACTCGGGACAATAACAACTCACCATAACCCTCTCCCTTGTTTCTTGAGGACCAGCAGAAGGGTGAGCATAACACTGGAGAAAGGGGTAGAGCTGAGCAAATTGGTTTGTTCGAGTATCTATTGCAACATGACTGGGAGTGAGCTACAATAATTGGAAAATTGTTGGTTTTCTCAAAATGGGGCTAATAATAATGCTTTGTTTAGACTGCTAACACCTTAATTAATTCTTGCATTGATATGTAAGATACCATTTTTCAACCCACATAAATTTCATGGTATGGGGGTTTTTTTGTGTATTTTGTACCCATAAATTTTAGTTGTAATTGTGGATGCAATGCAAAAATAGATTAAGAAAGTTGTTATTCCCTGGAGCATAAGGTCTACATGATGACAAAAATTACCGAGTGCATGAGACAGAAGTTGAAGTATGACTTAGTACTAAACCAAGCATAATATCTACAAGAGACAGAGATTTCAGACAGACAGTACAATTGTGCCTATTGATTGGAAGAATAAATAAAGTCTTTTTGGTTTAGAGAGGGTGAATACTTTTTATTCTGACAACTCTGTTTTCCCATTAGTAGCTTCCCAAGGCATTGCCATCAAATTGTTGACAGAAATGTGGTTTTGTAAGTATTAATTTCTAGAGGGGGTGGCTCAGTCCCTTAGGCCATAATTTTTGTCACAATAGAAGCAGCTTTTTACATTGCTAAAATTAGTCTTTCAGTTGATTTTGCTAGCAGAAATATGACAAATGCTTCTGAAAATTCCTATTAAGCAGATTTCATGGAGATATTTATTGCAATTTCTTGACATTCTTTAAAAAAATGCAAAACACAGAGTATTTCTCTGAGGTGTATGACACATTTAAATAACAGCTCACAGAAATAACAGGATGTAGATGAGAATGGTCAAGATGACAATAGCTTTACTGTATTACCTGTCAGTGTTTCCAGTACCATTGCTATCATCTAATATAGCCTACTCGAACCTTCTGCCTGTTTGCTTTTTGATTTTTCTAAATAACAAAGTAGACTGGGGAAATGGTAGACAGAAGACTCAATAAAACCAGGTAGAAATTGTTCCATTGTTCATAGAAAGTCTTTCAGGGCTGCTGTCAGCATATTTTTGTTCATATTCACCTACCTGTGAAAAACTATTTGTGAAACCTGAAAGTCCACCTCTGTACTTGTTCTAGGAGACAAGTACATATGTGGAGTTAGCTGTAAACATTACCTTCACAAAAAGTCATCCTTATGTGGCTGGGGTAGTGTCTGACAAAGAAACCAGACAAAATCTCACTGCTCATAATAAGAATACTTTAGAAGAAGTTGAAGGGACAGGAAGTCTAGAAGAAAGAGAAGAGGAACAGAGAGGGTGTTGTCAGTGCTCTGAGGGCAGTTAGAGGAAAGTGTGAAGGGAAGAGACTTTGAGAATACAACATTTGTTCTGCCATGATCAAAAGCAAAACTTTTTGGAAGGATAATGTCAGTTAATAAAAGCTCACAATCATTTCTGAAGATCTCAAAATCATCCTTTCCAGTGAAACATCTCTTACCCAGTGAAACCAGCACTGTGCATTGCTCAAATACCTTCCTGTTTTGTCTTCTGCTTGGTGGCCAAACATAGCAATGACGGCCAGTAATATCATAAGCACTTAAAAGCCCTGAATAAAACTACTGAGGAGTCTAAAAGACCTGATAGCACTACATTCAAGTCCTGTATGTCATTGCCAGGCTGGGACCAGAAGTCATTTACTCACTTAAGTAGCCTATTCATGTCCCCTACTTATTGCTCTCTGTCCTAATGCAGTACAAATTCTTTTTCTCTGATTAATTATAATAACATAAATGCTTCACTGGAAAAGAAGTTCTACCCTTCTTAGGGAAGCATAGCTACAAAGATATCAAAATTAGTTCTCCTAGGCTGAATGTTAACTTTTATTTCTGTCTCTATCTGCTGGTTCTTGCTCACATTATAATGAAGTTCCTGTTTTCAAAAGGAAAACAAAGAAAAGGAAGAGAAACAAAAATATATACTGTATGTCAACTAGCCTAGAAGAAAAATGATGCTTTGCAAGCTCTTCCTGTGCTGGATACCAAGAAATATCTACTAAGAAGTCTGTTCAGAAAATTTATTGTTACAAGGTGTCAGGAAGGATTAAAGCAGGACACAAATACCATGCACATGCAGACAGAACTAGTCAGAGGGGGTCTGAGCAGAGCTCAGAGGAAGAGATTTTAACTAATATGGTAGTTCACTGGAATAAGAGGAAAGCATGGATACGAAGAGGTAGTATGGCTCAACTGAAACGTAGTAATTCCTTCAGCAACTGTGACTTGGTCATATGTTTGAGTATTTTTGCAGTAGGGGTGATTCTGTCAGCTGTTGAACTCAGTAAAAATTCTGGCTATGCCAGTGGTGGGATCATCTAGCTGCTGGAGTGAGTTGCACAAAATGCATTTGGGGCTTTTGCATTCTTTTTGAGTCCATAAAATTGACTGGTTGATCTTTCTCACTTTCTGCTATTATTAGGGTTTATATTTCTCCTTGTAGCTCATTATTTAATTAGCTAGACAGTAACTGTAATTAGCTAGACAGTAGCTGTAATGACACTACATAAATAGTATACAATAGTCTGGTACGGTTATGGGCAGAAGTTCTTTATCTTATTTTCTCTATTTTCTCTCTCACAAACAGTTCTAAATTTCCAAATAAGGTTGCATCCCAAATGTGGGGAAAGGATACAATGGGTTTGGGGTTTTTTTAAGTGAAACTTAGAAAATAGTTTCAGTTGAAAGGTCTACAACATTTTTCAGGTTTATAAACATCCAGAAGATATATTCATCTTTCCAGAATTTATCAAATACCTCCATTAACCTACTCTAAATATGACAGGTCAGCATTATGGAATGGAAGGAACTTCAGCTAGAAGTACAAAGCCCAAAAAAATATCATCCCCAACTTACAAATGTTGTAAATTCTTCTAAGAAAAAGCACTGGATGTAATGGAATGACTTATTGGACACACATGTCTTGTAGACCAGAAAGATGTATTCAACAAGCCTAGGCAGGTTTTAGTTCAAAGTTATTATGATCTATAAATAAATATTTCTTAAATTCACCTTTTTTTTTCCTAGCCTTATTTTGAAATTGTATTAGACATTACCATGCAAATATAATACCCATTCCTGTGAGCTTCAGACTATGGTGTTTCCAGTTGTTGAGGACACTTAACAGAAACAAAGTGCTCCCAGTATAACACCATTACTTTTGTACAATGTCCATACCTCCCCACAGCC
>JAOXXN010000395.1:20955958-20969879 GCA_026770055.1 Myrmophylax atrothorax | reverse complement strand
GGGTCATTGACTGAAATATTTCAGTGTCCTTTACTTTATATTTTTGTTTTCAATCTACCTGAATTTCTTTATAGAATACTTCTGTAGTGAGCATTTTGCCTTCCATATCACACCAAATCACAGTATAGTTTATCTGTGAAATGCAAGGAAGTTAAAATCCTGCACATTTCTCTATATCACCAATAACTATCATGGGGAATATTTTGGCCACCTCGTAGACACTGTCATCAGCAGAGTGATCAAACTAAGTGATCAATAGTGTCACTTTGTTGTGCTCTAAGGCAATACTAATTAGAAAGAAATCAACAAGCTTGAATGCAACAGGAATCCAGAGCAACCTTCACAAATCCACACATAAGAGCTATCTCTGGTCACAGGGTAACTTTATCTGCTGAAACAGCAAGCAAGGCTGATCTGAATGGTATTATCATCTCAGAAACGGAAGTGTCACTCTGTGAATAGATGCTAAACACCAGATGAACAAAATTACCTTTATTTAGCATAAAACCCCATGATATTTTAGCTACATGTGTCTTCAGCATCTTTAATCCCCACTTAAAAAGACAAAATGGCAGGTAGCCAAAAAATAGAAAATAACACTACGAATGTAAAAGCTTATACAGTTATGTTTTCCCATCTCCTACTGACACTATTACAAGTAAGAGATCCCTCTAAGGTCATCTTTACTGATCTTCACATGTGCATTAAAAAATAATGAGACACAATGAGAACCTGAGACATCTCACATATATTTGGGTGTAGTTTCTTTGAAAATATTAAATTTAGAAGAGTGAATCCAAGAGAGAATTTGGTTTTGGCCATGCCAGGAACAGCAAATGGAAAGATGTTCCAGCCATTACTTCCTTTCAGCCTCCCATGTGTCAGTCTCACTTCTGACAAGAAAAGTTATTCCCTTTCTCATGTTCCTCCCTTCTCAAACATTTTCTGAGAAGAGGATCAAAATGAATCATGGACAGGCTGGATGAGCTTAGTGATTTATATAGAAAGAAAGAAGTTAGAAATTACTGCGTCCTCTGAAAACTCACCTGTTTGCTAGCTTTGAATATCGGATAATGCAAAAACTCATCACTGTATGCACGTTTTTGGCTTGTGTTTTCACTTGCTGAGCACATTATGAAATGCTGTTTATCTTGATCTGCAACTTCAAGCAACCTGTGTTGCTCACCTGTTCAGTGCTTCCTCACAGTCTTTACACATAAATCACTTTGCAAGAAAGAAAACTAAAGCTGTCCAAAGTTCTGGAGTTTATGCCCAGTAATGGTCAGGATATTCCCACCCTGTATAAATTGACATCAAATGCTGTCAACAGCTTCAGCCCGAGCACATGAAGCAAAAGAAACCTCATAAGAAATAGTGTCAAGCAAAGTTCAAGAAAGTTTGTTGACTTTATTTGAAAGGAAAATATGATCTAATCTGCCTCCTTAAAAACTCTTTTTTTAAAAAATCATATGCTAAATTGTTTCTAACCAATGATGACGCCATTGTATGGGAAACTCATGGATTTAACAGTGATATCTATATTTGTGATTTTATAAAGGATGATTTTGTTTCCTGGTTCTGGGAAAATTGATGTCAAGTCAGCTACCCCTAAACACTAAGGACCCAGTACTTTCACTCGCAAGAAACTATGCTTTGTGCAGAAATGCCATGATAGGGGTGAAGAATACAGGACAAAGCTTATGTTTAAATCATGCTATTGCATGCCCTACTTTCAGGTAGAAATCCATCTTAATCTGGCATCACTGAGATTTGGGTTAACTAGTGTGCTTGATGGTGTTTTGTCATCATGAATGCATAAATCTTCAAAGATGTGGTGATTTCCATAGTGAATACCTGTGCAAACTTGGACCTCAGAGTAAACCCCCAGCACAAGATCTGGTTTCTTATGCCCTCCAGCCATGAAGGTTGCACATAACAAAGACAAGCTTTACAATACTATAGCCAGAACTTTTGTTTCAGATCCTAAAACTTCAAGGTACCTTCCCATGACTATACCCTTCCTGCTAAGGAAAACATAAAAACAAGTATATAGCAAACAGTAATATAACAGAGAGACACAGATGTTTACCAGCAGCCTTGAGGCTGCATTTATCAGTAAATTTCCATCAGCTTTGAGGTGCCCTGTGGCGTCCCTGTGGGCATGCTAATTCCCCTAGGGTACCAGGACTGCTTCTCTCATGGGCAGCCATCCTAGCTGTGCTGGGTCTCCCTGGTCTCAGTGTGAGTTTGCTGTCTGATGGAGAAGTTTGCTGCACAAAGTGACAGGCTTTATGCCTCTTCTTCTCTTTCCCTTATGTTTTTTTTAGAAGGTTGTCATCTCTTTTTCCACAGTAACTATGAGCCTGGGGAAACAACATCCTACAAACAACATGCAGCTTTGTAACATCATTGCTCTTTTTTTTAACCCCTATAAGAAGGAGCACAGACAAGTGATAGGAGACAATAAATGAAGCAAACAAAAAGGAAGGGTGAAGTGTGAGAGATGAGAGCTTAAAAATGTATGACAAGGACCCCAGAGATGGACCCAGAGCAGAGAACACCCCTCACAGCTAGCTGCTGAGGGTTGTCAGGGTGGTTTGCCATCTAAGAGTGGTAGGCAAGACCCATGGTTTCAATATCCCCTCTCTTGTGCTCCACCTTTCTGGTGTCAGTGATGGACAGAGTGGCCAGAGCCAAGAGAACAACAGTAAGCAGGTCATATGATTTACTGGACTCTTGAACAGGTGAGGCAAAAATGGAGAGGAGAGAGAAGGAGAGGATCCAGAAGCTGTGACAAGTTCTTGGTGAGACAGAGGAGGGACTGCAGGGAACTGCCACCTGCACGTTCAGGTGGAGACTGTGCAGAAGGGGTGCCAAGGAGCTCCTGTTTCTTGGTGGCTTCAGGGGCCCTTGTTGCTTCCCATCCCAGGTCTGGACAAGGTCCTGGGAGAAGACCAGCAGCCCAGAAAAGTATCCCAAAGGCAGATTACTGCAGGGGTCAGTAGAGGGTGGTCACAGAGAAGCCCTTGGTGCTGATGGAGGAAAGAGCACAACAGCACTCCCCATGTCAGACTTCCTGCTCCAGGGAGAGTGCCTCCAGGGCCCAAAGAAGTGGGGTCTGGAACCAGCTGTGTGTGCAGACCAGCAGTTCTGTCCTTCATTCTCCAGGGCCAGGAGGACCCAAACTCCAGCCCATGACCTGTGCAACCCCGCCAGAAGCAGCCCCACACACCCAGGCCTGGGGTTCATTCTGTGCTGGGGCTGGTGTTCCTGCCACAACACCACACAGCCCTGAAGCACCAGCTCCCAGGACCCCAGATGACACACACATGAATGCAATTCACCTGCCTCTGTACTTCTGCATGGCATTTTAATTTCTTTCTCCATTGCTTTTTGGGCTGAGCAAGAGGCAATGGACAGAAGCTCTCTATAAGCAGAATTCCCTGCTTAGGCCCATGTTTGCGGAACAGTTGCCTATTGTCAGGTCTACTAGGTCATAAAAAATGCACTACACACACATTACAGTCTTCTGGAGTCTTCTTGTCAGGAGCCAACGGTAATAGACAGTTTGGATCACAAACACTCAGAAAGCACAAATAATCACATCCTCTCATGATCCAGGGTTTTTTCTGTTTTTCAGTGAACACTTTTGCTAGATACAGCTGTCATCTTCACATAGGATACAGTTTATTTTCTTTGTAAACAGAGTTGCTCAGCTGATACTCATGTACAAGAGGTCCCTGGCCTTTTCCTTATCCATTTGCATCTAGAAATTATTGGCACATATGCTTTGGAAGATCTTCCTCTGTAGTGCTTTGAAGTTTACTACTCTCAAGTTTTCAGGCTAAATTTAATGCTGCATTCATGATATGAATTGTTTTCTGAAGCATTTCAGTGTCAGTAACTCTAAAATAACGAAAAATAGCCATTGGCCAGTCTCTGTTTGGTAATTCCTCATGATTTATAATCAGTTTCAAATAGTACTGGCCTTCAGTAAATAAAAATGTATGGTTTTGTTTATTTCCATGACTAAGATTAAATCTTCTTTTTCCCCCCTGTGACTACACCTAAGTTTTGTTAACTCATAAACTACTACAAGCATTTTTTTTTTATTTTCCACACTGCTTAAAAGGACTACATCAACCTATGCCCTGAAATCCTCCATGAATGATTTACTTTATGGTCTGAAATGTCTAATTAATTCCTTCTGTTTCTCATTTTTTTCAATAATTACATGTGAGATGCTTATGACAGCATTCTCAAGAAGCCACATCAGGTACATATTTCTCTTTACAATTCAACACCCAAATACTGTTGGAGAACACATATTGCTGAATATTTTTTGGCCATCTACTTAGGTTTGTTGCAGCTTTTTTCACATATGTTATTATTTGTGTTATACGGTATTTACAGTGCTCTTTGTTCAGCCTCAGCCCAGAAGCACACTTTCTTTCCATGGCTGCTCTGAGCCAGTATTTTTAATCAAATCTAAATGTCATCTGTATAAACCTAACAACCTGAAAGGCATGAAAAATGTCTCACATTTTGCCTCAGGTGCCAGACACAGCCTAAATAGACATCTGAAAAAACACTGCAGCTCACAAAGGTTTCAGAAAGTTCAAAAAACCCCCCTTTATTTTTGCTAATATGAACATCTGCCAGGAGCCCCATCATGTATGAGGGACAGAGGTATTTGTCACTGACCACATCTCCCCTCAGTAGTATAACAGAACCGTTTTGTTTCTTCAGGTCTATTGATGGACAAACAAGGAGTTTCAGTCATCTTTTTTGTAACTACAAGAACTATTCTGTCTGTTCCTCCAGTCATTCCAGAGCAATGAGCATATCCAGCTCCTCTTTAAAGCGTGGCTTTTCAATGTGAAGAGATCCCATAGGTGTGGGAATTGTTGGAAAATTCAATGCTTTCCTGCATTTTTTTAGTATTCATGAGATATTGATCCACTGGGAAATGGCTTCAAATTATTTTCAGCTTTTTTTGCTCACATTCTTACACACGATCAAAATTCTTAGATCACCCTGATGCACTAAATTTCACAGTACTTACCCTTTTTTTCATCTATTATGAATTAGCACATTTATTTCTGATATATCTTCTGTGTAGGCTTAGCCTTGTGGCTTTAAACTCTGCAAATAAACTATCTTCCCTTCCATTCCCTTTAAGTATAATAACACAACTTTTGGCAGCATCTTAGTTTATGTATCACCTGCAAATGAATGCTATTCTGTTTATGCTCAGACAGATCCACTGCCTCAGTGCCCTTTGCTCCTGTAAGACATTCTGAGCCAAGTCATACACTTTGCACATGTGCACCTTGCTGAATCTTCCAAGCTGTTCCAAATTGATATCACCTTTTTCAGTTCCTGTATCTATTCCATCACACTGGCTTGTGCTCTTTGTGACAGTGTAGAAGTGACACAGACTGTTCCTGTGCTAAGTCTGAAAACCATGACCTGATCTCTTCTCTAGAACTCAAGCTCTCAAATACACTTTCTTCAGCCCCAATGCAGTCACAGGTTGTTTTGAATGAAACTTCTTGCCCTTTCTTTTTGTTTTTAGAAAATACCTTTATGTTTTGTTTTCTATGACTTTTACTTCTTAGTGTGTTGTCCTAATTAGTTTTCAGTAAGTCTCCTAAATGCAAGATTGTGTTTTACTTTTTTCCTCTTAAGTGGCAGGCACTGATTGCAAGTCTAGAGTGCCACATTATTTAAATCCCCTTCAATTCACTTTTCAAACTTATAAAATATCAATCCTAGTAGAACTGTATCAGACCCTTTCCCTTATCTATACTATGATCCAGTCCAGTGATCGCTTGATGCTCAAGTCGTCTGTTTTGACTTATGTCCCATTCCAAACAGATATCTAACATCCAAAAATTTGCATCCTCAAAGCAGGTTATCCCTTAAAGACTCATTTCTCAATACATATCCATGGCAGACTCTGGCTCCACAGAATAGCTGTGGCTACCAAGAATATCTAGAGAATCTCAGAGTTCAGGTGCTTTCAACCATCCCCATGCCAAATTCCATTCATTCCACCGTGACATTTTTACTGTCCCTACCCACAGGCAGAACAGCAGAGGAGAGCCATGACACTTCTGGCAAGCATTTGCTGTTGTGCTTCTACAACATTCTTGGCTTCTGCAATTTTTGGGTTAGTCTTCCAAGACAAGGGAAAGGCAGCCAAGCCTTAAGTCTGGCCAGTAGCCAAGGAGCAAGTCAGTGCCAGCATGGCAAGAGCAACCACAGCTTCACCTCAGCTGTAAATACAAGGGCTGGGACTTTCCCTGAGACTTTGACGGGAACTTCTTTCAACTCGCGCAGGCAGAAAAGGCTTGCAACATCCCCTCATCAATTCCTCCCCTGTGCACTCACCCTGGCTTCCATTAGATAAATACCAGATGGGCTGTCGTGGTTTCTGCACTCTGCTCCAGGCAATAAGACCTCTCTGCAGCTCCTGAAGTCTCTCTTTCCCCAGCACGTACAGCATCCCACCGGCTGAGAAAGCACTGGCTTGCTTAGGGTGACTGCATCAGATTGAGTGCACAGGTGAGTTTTACACAGATGAGACACGGGTTTCTCTCATTTCTGCATGTGGGAACAGGGAACAAAATGGCTAAACTGTCACTCTGAGAAGTTTGAGTGGGCTTGAACTTTAATTTTTAAGTCTACTGAGAAAATTTTATCCCATTGTTTCTCCCTGCTAGACAAAATCCACAGAGCCAGGTCATGTCTGCTGGTGTTTTATTGACATTATACAACTTATTTGCAACTAAGAGGTCATGTAAGGAAACACTGAGACATAGGAAACTATTTTTATCTGTAAAGTTAGGACAAACCAGAACTTCAGATTTCTCAGTTAGTATTCAGAGCTTACATAGCAGATAACAAGTTTATTTAATCTTCCAGAAGTGTTTACTATAGTTAAAGAATTGAAGAAAGCTTCTACAAATAAGGGTTGGTCCATGGGTTTTAAATGATGGATCTAGAAAGTAGATTTTCTTTTCAGAGCCAAAATATTGGTTTGAATTTCAGTAGCAAGGGCAGGGTGTTGATTTGACTGAAATTATAATTTATCACTAATAAAAGCTGGAACTAATGATTCTTTTCATTTTTGGATGCATATGTGGATTTCAAGTTTTCTCTTCCCATTCAAGCAGCATACCAATTTGAATTCTGTTTAATATTTTATAAGTAAGGGGCTTCAATGCTGCAGAAAGAAATGGATTTTTTTCCTTAAATATTGTCTTTTACCAGCTCACATTCTTAATTCAGAGAACATTTGCAGCTGTCAGAACTGTTCTTCAGCTTTGATACAGGGAAATTTCATACAACCTCTAAATCTGCAACACAGACAAAAGGCCAATTTTTTCAAGTCTGTTGAGACTTCATAAAATGACGCAATTAGTGGAAGATGTAAATTCTTTTTTACGTCAGGCCTTTCTGAAGCTCCTAGATCTGTTAATAGCAATGATTTAGACTAGAATGAAGTAGCACTGTAACTACATACCTAAATATTGCAATAGCCATTGAGAAATCAAGCATCCCTGCACTTTCTTCCTCCATATTGGAATTTTCTTATGCAAATATATTAAGCACTTTTCATATTTCTACATTTTTAGGCAGATGGCATGTTTTTAAATTACTTCTATTAGTCACAGGCAGAAGTGATAACCAGATAAGGGGTTCACATTGCATTGAGAAATCATTAACAAAGTGTGTAACCTACAATAGTGTTTTACTTCTGAGCAGAAGCTCACTTGGGAATGATTCTGCTGCCCTCCTCCACATACCATGCCATGTTTCACATCACAGAGCAGCTGGGGACATGCAACCTCAGCTGCTCAGGGGTGAAACAACGTAATAAAACAATCTCACAGCTAATTGCAATTAAGACCAGACCAGAGCTGGTCTTAATTGCAATTAAGACCAATGCATGGGCATTGGGTGCTCAGGTTCCTCCTCACAAACCCAGTCCCTCAAAAATACAGACAGAAACTGAGGCTTTCAGGGAGGATAATTAAAATCTACATGTCTTAAAGCCTCTTTCTTGCTTCCCAGTCAATTTTTATTAAAACCTGCTTGTTCAGTAACTTCAAGGTTTGAGCCAACCATTTATCCCATTCTGATTTTAGTTGCTGTGCTAGCCGAGTAGAACTGGAATATGTTCAACATTTTATTTTTTTGTGGGCTATTTTAGATATGTTGGCATTTTGACTTCATTTTTATTCTGTTTAGATTTTAATGTATATTGACTTTCAGGTTTGAAAGCTGGCTTCTGTGAAGAAAAGGTAGGTGCAGGTATTTAAATGCCACATTGACATGCTTATTGCAGTCAAGATGTAGGGGTCTTTTTGTCCCTGCATGCTCTAAAGTAGAAAACTGGGGTGGTTTTTCCTCTTTGATGTCTCTGTTTAGAACCACATACTCTCTGCTTTTTCAAAATTTCTCCAACATGCACTCCCTTTAGTGGGAGCACTGCCAATAAAATAGTCAGTACTTGTTGTTTTAGGCAGGGCTGTAAGAAATGGGTGCACTCTCAAATGTCCCTGTTAGCCCTTCCTGGGCTGCCGGTGACAGCTCTCTCCTACCTGCTGCGGTGGTTTGGGAAGGGTGCTCAGGACGTGGTGGGCAGTGGGTGGCAGCTCAGGTAAGCACCGGTTATAGTGAGGAGGACTGGGAATAGCTGCTAGCAAAATCATGAATTAGAGGACTGACAAAGATCCTTCCCAGCTTAATAGTGACTACTGACTACAGCCCTGGACATACATTTGCAAAGGTGTTTTTAAGCATTTTTGGTTTTTGTTTTTTTTTTAACTTTACTAAATTGTTGATGTGAACTTTTTCCTGAGAAATACTGAGGATTTCCTGAGGATTACCAGAGAAATACTTTAATTTCTGCAGTGGCAGTATGCTGGAGACACAGGTTCAGGCTACCTGGCTTGAAACTGCTCTTCTTATGCTTGTCTGAGGTGCCTAGTGTATTACACTGAAAGAGCCACACATGTCACCCTGGGTCAGGAGAAAGGCTGGGTCTCACCTTGCACTGTGAGATTCAGTTCCCATGACTTGCTTAGGAAAACAGGAGGTTAAGATTAAATCAGATGTGAGGACAGGTTCTTCTGAATGATTCTGCATGATTTTCCTTCATGTGCTTTCCCAAGTGGAACAGCCTCACCAGGACAAATCAGAATGTGCAGAAAAACTATTTTTATCAACTGCATGTTATCCCTACAAAATAAGAATGTTAGTAAATTTCAGTTGAGTCCTACAACCTGAACTACACCAGAACTTCATGTAGCTTGGCACTTCAAAGGTTCTTAATTATAATAATCTGCTACAAACTAGTTGATCAATAGTGAAATGGCTCAGCCATCCAATTCAGATAAGTTACCCCTGAGGAGTTACACCTCAGCACCTGAGGTGGGATCAAAGTGTTTTACTGCTGCCTGTCACCAAGCCTTTAGGGATACCAACTATATGAGCAAGTTTCTGGAGGCATCTAAATAAACAAGCCTTAAGAGCTAAGAAATGTGGTGGAGAGGTTGATTGCCAAAGAGCAAAACACTTTCTGGCATCACTAGAGCACACAAATGTTTTATAAAGGATTTCTCTGGGTGGTCCCACGCTACAATGACTGTGAGAGCAGGAAATGAGTAAAAAGACATGAGTACTCACAACAGGTGGATAATTATGCAATAGTCATAATAGCATAAAATAGCAATGCAATAAAAGACAAGGGGTTTATTCAGAAAACTCAATCCCTCATTTTGTATTGCATTTCCTTGCTGAAGACACAAGAGAGGGTCACCTTGCAGGAGGGAATTATTTTGTCCAATTAGGCAATTACAAAAGCAGCATGATACTTTGTTTTGCACCTCCTGGCATCCTCTTCTTTGCTCTTCAGCTAAGTTCAGTAAGACCACATAAGCTTTTCATTTGTCTCTGCTCCACATCATATCCCAAATATCCACCTTTTCCTTCACTTTTTTCTTGCTTATGTCCTCCTTTCTTGCTTATTGCATGGTCATGATGTGCAGAATTGAGAGTGTGACTTCTGCCTTGACCCCACATATTTCACATATTTCACTGTGTATCTCTTGTATGAACAAGAGATACACAGTGACTTTGACTGAGACCCAGGAGAAAGCACAAGACAGAAACCAGGGTGACTTCTCTCTGAAGACAGCGCCCTCTGCTTAAGAGTGTACAGGCAGCAGGGATTTGTAACAGATTTGTGTAAAGTTTCCTGTGCCCCTGTGCGGTGGGCCGTGGCACAGGACAGCGCTGGCTGCCCAGGACTGCACTGCAAGCAGTCTGGTGGAAATGCTGTGATCTGAGAGCAGCATCTCACAGACAGTACATTGCAGGCAGGTGTCATTTGTACCAACACCTTGTCTGGGAGCTGTGCACATCCATCCCTCCTTGCCAGGTGAGGGAGGCACCAACAGGCATCCGCAAAACCTGGGCAGAACTGATAGAAAACTTTGGTCAAAGAAAAACCCAAACTACATCTTTCAGGCTGCCTTGAACAGCTCTGTGAATTTTTTTGCTAATCCCATTGCTGGGTTTGGGGTTTTTTTCTATTTTAAAAGCATGTTTCTAAATTTGGGCCTTGCAACAATTAATTTTCAAAGCCTGTAGCTTAAGGTTATTGCTTAAAGCATCGGCTCGGTAATAAGGGTCACGTCTTCCACCAGAAAGAATTAGTTTTTAAAAAATTGCCTAAGATTTTTTCCTTATTTAAAAACACAACAGCATTTAAAACTAGGGGGGGTGTATTTTTTTCTTGTGTCTTTTTTTTCTGGTGGGGAACATAATTTCTTCTAAAAATATCAATGTTCATTTTGTCCTGAAGGAAATGAAAGGAGAAAGTAAAGACATTTAGTAAACTTCACATTCAGTGAGTAAAGTAGCTGATAAAGTTATCTACTGTCTTGGATTGTCATTCAGTCATATAGCTTTAAATGTATTTTAGTATGCAGGCTAGTGTAAGCAAGAACACAGATTAATGAACTTTCTGTAAAATCTGATTGGCCCTATGCCAGACATGTTGCAAATACACGTTAATTTGTTTTGGCAAGAGAGCCTCATATTCATGCTCTGTTTCCTTAAATCTTTCATCATACTCTCACTCCTCAGATTTCTAAGAGTATAAGACAGCCAAGAATTCTGTCACTGTGCCATAGCAGTCACTTCACCTTTGTTTTTATCACAGGTATTATGAAGCAATTGGGCTTCATTTTTTTTATCACTTGTACAACCCCATCTGAAAGCAAGCAAATTGAAAATCAAAAATTCATTCGTGTAAATGGAAGGAAAGTCAGGCTTGCCATGTTCTCCTAGATCTCAGAAAAAATATGTAGCATGAAGTCTTACCTTTTTAGTGTTCTGAATGTCTGGTTGTGAGTGTAATGACAGCTAATTCCAGTCTCAGTGTATGCTACTGTTGGGCCATCACTAAAAGCATCCCGAATAACATGCCCTGCCTCATTCTCCATGACTTTTGACCACAATAACATAGGGTCACAACTGAAGAGCCATTTTTCACGCTTCCTTCTCTTTTGGTGGTACAGACATCAATTTGTGTGTGTGTCCATCACAAATTTTTCAGGGTGTCCATTATTTAGGCTTGATTTCTGCAGGAAGTGAGACTTCTCTACTCATGCAGAGGTATGTGAGTGCCTTACGTTTGTGTGTTCCTCAATCACTTTTCTACTGATGATTTCAAACAAATATACCAGGTGGACAGTCCTCTCTTTTCTGTACGTTGCATGAAAAAGGGCAGCAGAAGACCCCACAGAAGAGTTCTGAAAAATTAAAGACTGTGACTGCATGTATTTGAAATACCTGAAATCCACTAAAAGAAGTGTTACAAGAGTCATCTCCTGTGATTGGAAACAGTTTCAAACAGCGCTTGTAATCAGCCAAGAAACACAAAGCCCTAGGAAGCCAGGCTTCATTATTTCTAGTGTTATTTCTCTCTAAGATAGAGCTACTTGTTAATGTCTCTAAATGGCAGATGAGAGAAAGAACAGCTTCACAGTGAGGGGAGGACACAGCAGGAGTCCAAAAGGTGCTTCTCCATTCATGGGGTATCTGCAAGCATGTCTTTCCGGGTCTCAGCACATCTCCTGGGCCAACTGGGATAAACCCAGTGTGCCTTGCACCGTAGTCAGGTCTGTCCTTCTCACACTTGCTCACCTTCAGCTTTATTTTTATTCATCTTGCAGTTGACTAGACTGGATTAAGCTTAATACCTACACACCTCAGAACCGTACAACAGCCCTGAAGAGACTGAGGAAATTACTCGAGTTATAGCTGGGTCTTATGTGTTTATGGGAGCAGCTGGAGGTGGTGAGATTTCCAGCCCTTTCAGTACTTTGCTATGATTTAGACAACATTAAGCACATCTTTTTAGGACTATACTTCACCTGTTTGAAGAGCCTCCAGGCAGCTTTAGTGTACTCCTGATAAAAAGTGAAGATGTGGGAAATGCAATGTCCTCCGTAGGAGGATTTATTGCCTCAAACAATTATTTTTTATCAGCTTTGTCAAAACTCAGAGCCCAGGATTTTCTGCTGAGAAGAACAGCAGATATTAGTTTGCTTTAAAGAAAATTCATTAATAACTTGTTGGAATACCTTTGTTTGGAGCTATTCTGCTGTTTTCTTTTTGTGCTTAAGTACTGGATTAATCATGGGAAAGTAGTTTAGCCAATGCCTTTCAGTTTTAGGTGTATCAAGAAACAGAAAATGCAATTTGTAATTCAGGGCAGATTTGGTTCCACGGCTGTCAGCTTATGAGAAACAATATTTGTTATAGAGTGCATTCTTTCTCTTTCTGTGGGAATAGTAAAATGAAATTTTAAGTAAATGAGATTGCCTCAGAGTAGTGCACATCTTTCTGAGGAGAATTTTTAAATCGCATTTCACCTGTTTTCCAAGCTACACCAGGATTACTGTATATTATGTATGTGTGAAATACTTCACAAAGTCTTCCAAAGCTGTAGTACTACATATGCAAGAAAAAAAGTATTAATCGCTCTCTTTTTTCTACTACATTTATTCAGCTGGTATGTGTAATTTGAGTGTATTGGGGCAATTTTGTTTAATACACACCTTTTGATCATAGATTACAAGACAAAGCAGAAGTCTCATTTACAAAAAAACCCAGCAATTGTGGATGACTTCTACTTGTCAGTACCTGCAATAAACATTTAAACCAATATACTTTTCTCCTGGGAGAAACTGTAACTTTGGAGAACTCAAAAGCATGGGAAACTAAAAATTATCAGTGCAAAAAAGTATAAATCAAAAAAAAATTTACTTATTTCGTTCAAGTTCACCATGCCCATCCATAGGTATATAGAATTTAAAGGAAGTAATGAAAAAAAGAGACTTGATATAAAAAAATAAGCAAAATTAAAATAAATAAAAGGATAAATAAACCTGGCCTTTTCCACTGCCTTTGTCACGCTCAGCCACAGTCACTCTTCTTCATTGCCACCAGCATAAGTACATGCCACCAGGGTGATGTCAAAGTGTCGTAGTTACCAGAAATGCAGCCCAGCCATGACTGAGAAGGATGTATGTTTATCAGGTAGGGATGGATTAGGTGTGCACAGAGGCATCAGGGAAACAAATCTGATTGAGCCTGCTTGGTGTGTTCAAAAAGGTATGAGGAAGATCTGCAGCACTTGGGGCAAGAGTTTATTTTCACCAGTTCAGCCTTAAATGCCAACTCAAGATCAGTTCAGAGTTGCTCAGCAAGATTAGGATGATTAATCATGTCAAGTCTGACAGCATGCAGGGCTTTCTCTCTGTAGTGGTGGTGAGAATCTGTTTTCAAAGTGTTTTGCAAGAGACATGCTCTAAACCTCTGTTGGTGAAATAAGTTG
>JAOXXN010000395.1:20934103-20955858 GCA_026770055.1 Myrmophylax atrothorax | reverse complement strand
GTGGTGACAGTCTGGTTTCAATGTGTTTTGGAAGAGACATGCTCTGAATCTCTTTTGGTGAAATGAGTTGCTACGTGCTCAGCCCTGCCTGTGTGTTTCAAAATACGTAAGCAAGTTCTTGAATTCATATAAGGAACTGCATGTTTTCCTAACCAGAGAGATATAGATCTTTGACTGAAAAAACATCTAGAAGAGGCTTGAGGACTAATATATGTGGATACTGTGTGAGAAAGTTCAGCTCACCTTTGCTGTAATGATGAGAGATACAGAAGACACAAAAAAAGCAACCAGAAAAAACTAAATCCTCTCTGTTAAAAGAGCAGTGGTGCCACACAGAGATGTAAGAAGTCATGTCAGCAGTTTAAAATGAGGGCACAGTCTGAACCCAAACTGCTTATCCCAGATGTCCAGGTTTCACTGCTGTATGTGCAGAGTTAAACACCAAGGGTTAGTAAACCTGAGGGAAGAATTAACTTCATCATGCAGCAAGATACTATTATGTGCAATGGACTAAATTTAATTAGCTTCAAAGTGTCAATCCATTTCTCTATATCATTATAGAAAAATAACTCTCTTCAAAGCTGGAGAAACATGGTTTTTCTAGAAAGATGGATGTAGAAAACATTTATAACCATATTCTGCTACACAAAATCACTGAAATATGCATTCAATACTGCTGTCATGGTGTCTGTATAACTGTGTATGAATTCACACAGATGAATCTATTCCCACATGCTTTACAATGAGCAAGATGTATTATGGCCAGACCTTTATTTGTCTCCAGAATGCTGTACTAAAGCAGTGGCAAGCTACTCTATGCATAGAGGCCATTCTCATGTCTAGCACTGTTTATTATTTGCATAGTGTAACAGAATCCTTGCTGTTATTTACAAGGAAGTAGCAGTAAAAAGATTTAGTTTACATAGAAAGAAGGCCTTTTGATGCTTCATTTTTTAAAGTTACCCTCCTATAATATTTGTTCTGCTTATAATCCTTATGTCCACCTTTGGGATTATCATTCTTACAATGATCTTAAAAAGGAAAAAAAAAGATAGATTAGCATTGTAAATCTTGGGACTACACAATACCATAACCTACTTATAAATCTTTCTTCTTCATGGCAATGGATCAAATTCCTGGCAATGCTTTGGCCATTTCTCTTCTCACAGTCCTTATAGCCTGCTTTGTCTTTTAAATTTTCACCCTGAATCAAAAGACAAAAGAATATAATCCCAGTACAGGATTCTGGAAAATGATACAGGGGAAAATACAGAGGTTCTGTCACAGCTGCGAGCCAGCACAGGCCACCATGCAACATCAGGTACTCAAAAATGGATTTTTCCACTTAGCAGAATAATAAGCAGAGTATACTAGATTCTGTAGGTGGGAAGGTGATGTTCCACGAGAAGTATAATTTGATAAGAAAATGAGGTCAGGAGATTAGGCAACTGCTTATAGAAACTCTATTAAAAGCAGAGACATAAAGATTGCATTGCAGAGCAAGGACTGAAGCAAGAGAGCCATGCAGCTGGAGCTGTCAGTTTTGAAACTTCAAAATTAATAATGTACATAAACCAAAATCTATGGACAAGCACAGAACAGGGCTGATATATTGAT
Source organism: Myrmophylax atrothorax (assembly GCA_026770055.1). Lineage (NCBI taxonomy): Eukaryota > Metazoa > Chordata > Aves > Passeriformes > Thamnophilidae > Myrmophylax > Myrmophylax atrothorax. The sequence continues at coordinate 20,954,241 of JAOXXN010000395.1, read as the reverse complement.
AAGATTTGAAAAGTCACAGCACAAAAAGAAATATAATTAGCAAGTTACATATAGAATAACAAGATCTTTCCTGTAAAAACATGAACTGTTAAAGCAAAATCAAGGAGAGAATTGATTCATGACTCAACTCAAAGAAAGCTATTGACTAGTGATTCCAAGAAAGCCAACTTGCTAATGCCTATTTTGCTGTCTGTTCACCAAAAGGGTGAACCATGATAAAAGGGTTTGCATCAGTAACAAAGAGCTGGAAATTCCTGCCAAATGATAGAAGAAAGAGATTAGGCCATGCTTAGGTGAGATAAATGACCTGAGATCAGCAAGACTGATGGTTTTCACCTCACACTGTTCAGGGGATAACTGACGCATTTCCACAGTTATAAATAATTATCTTTGAGAACTGTGTGGAAAAGGTAAAGTTTTGAAAGATTGAAAAGGCAGGAATAACAGCTATCTTTAAATGTAAGAAGAAAGAGGAGGTGCAGAATTATGGCCCAATCCATTTAAATACAATTCTCAAACAACTAGAGGAAGCAAGTAGAACATAAGAAACGGGTTATAGGCACATGGATTAATCAAGAATAAATCATTCCAAACAAACATCATTTCATCTTCTAAAAGGATAACAGGCATTGCAAACAATGAAGGTGATACAACTTCACATGAGCAAAGTTTTTTAAAATGTTTTGTTAGAAAAAAATTTCAAAAGCAAACTAGGAAAATGCAGTTTAAATTAAACTAATATAAGGTAAGGTTCTGTGGAACTAGTAAACAAAACATTTTTCAGTCTCTCAGTTAATCCTTATCCAAGTAGAAGACTTCATTTACTGCAAATATACAGAGGGTCTCTATTGGCAAAAGTCCTGTTCCAGAATTTCACTAAATGACATAGATGCTGAGATAGACACTATACTCATTAAAACTGACAATCTGACAAAGTTGAAAAGAGCTGCAAGCACATTGGAGGACAGGCTTGGAAATCAAAATTATCATGACAAATCAAAGCTACAGTTTGAAAAAAATATGGTTCTATTTAACAGGGACAAGTGCACAATACAGCTGTGAGTCAGTAAACACTCGTGGAACCAGGGGTGGAGAAAGTGGCATGGGAGCAGTCCAGTTAAAGGATTGGGTGTAATAGGATGCCTTTGCATTAGTACCTCGGTTCTGATGACAAATAGAAGCAGACCACTTTTCAAGCTTTGCTTTACACACAGAGCACTCTTGGAACACACTGAAACTAGATGCCTTTAGACAAAAGCTGAGCCAGAAGACATGTTTCAGGTGGACCCAGACACGCTGCATCTGCTGGCGGGCATGTAGGCTTCAGTACTAGACTAAAGTTAGTCCAAGGTGGAAATCTGACACATGGATAATATGAAAATCATGAGCTCAGCACAGCTGTTGCACTTCACATCTTGGTTCCTGTTGCCACACACAATTTGTTAAAGCAGTCATCATCTTAATACATCACAAGCTGACTATGAATCAGCTATGTTGTGAATAAGACAAATGTTGACAGCAGGATTATGTGTGATCTGTGAGGCAAGTGAAGCAATCCTTTTCTATCTGGTAAGATCTCTGCAAGAACACTGCATTCAGTTTTAGCACCATACTTTTAATTAACAGTTGGAGCAGTTTAGCCTAGAAAGATCAGAAGAAAGCCATGAGAAAGCACCACTCTCAGAAGCACAAGTTGCAGGGAAAGATGTGGGACTGTTTTATCTAGAGAAGAAAAGGGTGAAACAGTAACTGCTTTCACATCTAACAAAGACTGCTGCAAAGAGAAGGGGGATAAATTGACAGCTGTGTCTACTATGGGGGAGGCAATAAAGATTGCTCATAGGAAAATCTGCCTAATAGAATGGCTGAGAAAGCGGTAAGCCAGAAGAATTCAGCATTCATGACACAGGAAGGTTTTACAAACAGGTTCAACAAGCATCTGTCAGACTTGTTTTAAACACAGTTCATTTTGCTTTAGGAAGGGAGATGGACTAGATAATCTCTTGAGATCACTACCTGAGATATTTGCTTTGCTTCTGTTTTAAATGTAAATAGTAAAATTACTCTTTCCTGGTTCTTTCATCTTGTCTTTCTAACTTTGGAATCATTCCACTAATCTTCCATCTGCATTTCATGTTACATCTTTCTAATCTTTCCATTATCCATCCGTCTATGTCTCGGTCCCACCTCCACCTTTCTGCTTTTGGTACCGTACTTCATCTGTGGCATTGCTTCTCTTCAGATATCCCTCTTTTTTCCCAGGTTCAAAGCAACATGCCTGTCTTAATTCAATTTCCTACATAATAAAAGCATTTGCATACAACTGCTGAACTAAATATTGTATCTTCATTCACTTCCCCTAGTGTTTATGCAATGGGTAAAAATGACAGAGTTGCAGTTAGCTTTGTTTTTTATTTCAGCACCTCCTTTTATCATTACTGACCAAGTTAACTCAGAGATGAACACCATTTTCCTTAAAATAGTAGGATTTTGTGTACAGGAATACAGTAGCAATGCAGAGGAGAAAGGGCACAGTTAATTATTGCATAAGTTTAAATGGATTACCTTTTAAATAAAATAAGGCATCCCTAGTGCTCTAATGTTAGGGGGATGGATATATGCAAAAATACAAATCTCTACAGCTTTTTCTCAGTTAATCTGTGGCTACTTATGTAAAAGAACAGACAACGGTTAGTGCATGTTTCTTTGCTGGTATTTCTGCTTTCCTGTGGTGCTTTGAAAGCACCCGGCATAACCCATGCGCATGGAGCAGAGCCCCAGTGCTAATCAGCTTCTGACTGATAGCCCAGTGTCAGCCTTTGGACTGAGCTCCCAGTTACCAAACAAGCCTTGCATCCCTTGTGATATACTTCTGCTTCCCATCTTTCACACTGGCATATGACAGCAAAACACCTTGTCCTATAGAAAATTACTATCCTTTTGCATTGCAGCTATCTCTGTCATGAATCTGAGAGTCTATTTTCCTTCTTTTGACTTTACAACCACAGAGTTGCCATCAGATGCTGCATTTTCTTCAAATACACACAGCAAATGAGAATTTATCTATGCACTCTCTATATCTTTGCAATCTACTGCCTGAATTAAGCTCCAGAAGTTCACTGCCAAGCCCACAACCTTCTTTTAGTGCAATAACAGCCAGCTGGCACAAAGACATGTTGAAAGGTAGGAAAAGAATGATTCTATGGAGAAAATTAACTTAATTTTTCTTTTTGTTAGAAGGCACAGTCCAGAAGGCCTGGGATTTAAAAGCAAACTTGCCTTGTCTTAAATGTGATTTTCAGAAGTAGCAGATGCACTATTAAATTACTATCAGTTTTCCAGTATACTTAATTAGCTAAAAAGTTCATTGGTGAACAGTTTATTTCTATTATGTCCTACGGTAACAGATATGGGCATACCTATTAAGTAATTATTAAGAAGAAAAGGTAAATTCTGCTTACTTTATTCAAGTAAATTGTCTCTCCTGTCAAAATTTGTATTAAGCTGAATTACACCACCATACTAAAGAAAACCTTAACTTTCTTCAGCTTTCTATGTCTTGTACATTCCCTTTACTTCTTAGATAGCACTTCAAGAAACTGTATTTTGAAAAAAATCTTTCATTATTTTTTCTTTTCATTTCCCTCTTTTTCTCTTCTCAGCAAAATGAGTTCAATGTGCGCTAGCAAATGAGATGTTCAGTATAAGTGAACAACAGAAGTACTTTACATATTTATTTCTTGCTGGTGGATCCATTTCTATATTAAACATTTTTATGAGCTCAAATAAAGTGTAACTTGACTGATCTACCAAGTATATTACCTACTAACATCCAGGGGTTTTTTTCCAGTCTTGTTTTGGAGAGAAAAATGATTTGCATAGTTCACTCAGCAACAACTTAAGGACTTCTTGGGGATAAATATAGGTGTTTTCAACTGGATGACTGTGTGTTAAAAAAAAAAAGTTTTACTTTTGATTTTAGATAGGAGTCTATTTTGTTAAAGAGAAAAAAATAAGAAAAGAAAGTTGTGCCTTATTAGGTATTAAGTTGGACCATTTATTAATATTATATAAGCAACTGTTCTGTATCTTTTGAATTACAGACCATTCCCAAAAAGGAAATTTATAGTTTTAGTCACATTAAAGCCTCATAGGACATTAGTAAAGCCCTCAGAGAATGGTTTTTCTCTCAGAGAATGGTTTTTAAATATGTCAAAGACTGCAATTTTATGCATATGTCAGAGTGCACAAATATGCAAGACACATTCAGATGGGTCCCTATGAGGAGTTATTTTCATGTTGTGTGCTACTTGATGAAGTACATGCGCAGCTGGGACTGCAGCTTCAGCATAGCTGGGGTGAACACTTTGCTGCGCTGCAAAGCCTCCAGTAGAACGTGTTCAAGTCACACAAATCCTCCAGCACACAAATACTCAGACCCTTTTCTGCCTGAATCCACACCTTCCCCTGATGATTAGGAGTGACTCTGTTGACAGCTCTCTAAATCACAGGATTCCCACAGTTCATTGCCAGAACGGTGCTGAGCAGGCACTGATGCCAACTGAGGGTTACATAGCTACATACAGAGGTAGTCCAAGCCAAAATCTTCATATATGATTCTCAGAACAACCATTTATGTGCCCATCTCACTAGTAAAACTTATGCCCTACAGCACAGGACACAGATAGAATCATGGCCCTTATCTTTAGGTCATGGCAAGGTAGAGGGAAGTTCAGGCTTGATTTTTTATTTACCAAACAAATGCAAGTTTTCGATTAAACAATTTAAAATTATGCCAGATTTTTTAAAAAAACCCTGTTTCGTCTAGATAAAAATAGAAAATAAAGTGAAGAACGTCATCTCAGTGTTAAATGGCAGTATGTTTAAATTGCAGCATTCTGAATGGTGTTTAACAAAAAAATGTAAGCAAAAGGTTCATAAACTGCAGGAACGAAGCAGTTGTTTTGTGTCTGGCTAACCATTTCACACATTTCTTTCCTGCAAACTGAGACATCTGTTATTCCCATAGCACTAATTAAGACAGTCACCTGTGATACAGTGAAAGAACTTGAATCAGGGCTCCAGCAAATTAAATTGCTGCTCCAAGTACCAAATTGATGGCCAGTCCAAGAGAGGGGTCTCTCAATGTCTCCACTGGGTGGTCTTAGGTTTTCTGGACTTAGTTCACCTTTTGTAAAGGGAAAACAGCCTGTGGACCTTCGGACCAAACCTTTTTGATTCTGTATTTGTATCATGGGTCTCACTCTGCAAGTACAGAGCATACGTACTGCTGTTGCATGGATAATACATTAAAGACTTTGAAGCTGCCAGGTACAGTGATAAAGGAAGATAGATAAAAACCTCAAAGAGAATTTTATTATGAGTAATATCAAAAAATCTATGTTCAACATGAAATATTCCAAGTTTACTATCCAAATGCTTCAAGGAGCGTTCTTCAGAAAATTGAAGAACAGTAATATTACAAACTGGCATTGACTAGTTGCATTAAGGAAATACTGAGGACAACAGATGGTTTTATAGTTACCTTTTATAATATCTCCTATTCAAGTATTCTGAAAAAGACCTTCCAGGTTCTAATCTGATTAGAAACACACTCCTCCTCGGTTCTTTTCTATAACATAAATAAGCAGAAATTACTCTGAAATATGTGCTACCCTTGCTCTCTGTGCTCCTGTGTCTTTTCTTCCTGTTTTCCCTTTGAGAGAGGAAAAAGGCAACAGTTCATCTGAATTTTAAAATCTATAAAATGTAAGGAAAAGAGGGTGCCATAAGAGAAGTAGATATTCAGAATGATTTTTTAAAAATTGTACCAAAATCTTCAGGGTGTGTGTATTCAGAAGAGTGTGCAGAAATCATATTAAGTGGCAAGAAAACTCTCAGACTTATGAGAGTTGTACATTCAGAATGGACAGTAGCCTTTCATTTTCAAGGGATTGATATTTTACTTAGTTTGTTCCTGTTTTTTTTTTTTTTTTTAACAGATGAATACAAACTCTTCCAACATAATGGCTTTGGCTCCTAACACTTCTAACAAAAGAGAGACAGTGTGCATATTTGGAACTGGAGATTTTGGAAGAGCTCTGGGGCATAAAATGATTCAGTCTGGCTACCCCGTGGTGTATGGAAGTCGGAGCACCCAGATATCAAACCTGATTCCTAAGGATGCAGAGGTGCTGAGCCATGCAGAGGCAGCACAGAAAGCTGCCATCATCATTGTAGCAATCCAGAGGCAACATTACAACTTCCTTACACCACTAGCAGAAATTCTCCGTGGAAAAGTGGTGGTGGACATAAGCAACAACTTAAAATTAAACCAGTATCCTGAATCCAACGCAGAGTACCTCGCTCAGCTGCTGCCCGGTGCTAAGGTTGTGAAAGCCTTTAACACGGTGTCAGCCTGGGCCTTGCAGTCGGGCGCGTTGGATGCAAGCCGGCAGGTAAGTCTGAGCAACAGCGATTTCCTTTGTCATAGAGTTATGCATCAGATGGTTTCTTATTAACTAGACAAAATACATATGGGACATAGGAATCAGGCAGGGTTGAAATGGTATTTTCTCTGTAGTCCTCCATTTCAAACTAAATGTGAGCTAAAATTTCCTTTGGATTTGTAATATGTCATGACAAGGAATATCAGTAGCTTGCCTCTGAACTCAGTTAGGTGTTCAGAGACACTAGAGAAGCAAGGAAAAAAGATAACAGAGCTACAAAGAGAGAGACCGACAATCAGGAGGACATGAGAGTTGCATGAGTTGTTCATTGGGCTTGTAAAGTTAAACAGAGAGGAGATAGGAGGAATATATCAAAGCACAAATAAAATGAAGAAAGAAAAAACATGGGGGCAAGGGATATGATAGGGCAATGCATATGAGCAACAGAAGTGAGCTGGAAGATGAATAAATCACTAAAGTTTTCTAAATCAGAATCCATTGCTACCTAAGTTTAACAAAACATCAATGTATAAATGTGCAAACCATTTTAACCTGCTCCTCAACCACAGAACAGCAAGTGCAGAGCTGGTCATAGGAAACAACACAGCAGTTTATTTGAAGACAAATTTTTCATTATTGCTCTGTTTTCTGCAACTTTGAGGGACTGTGCTCTGGTATAACTTATTAACTCCTCCAGCTACTTAAACCGTTGCTAACTTTTATTTCTGCTGCCAGATAAATGGTTTTGGCTAAACTAAAGGCCTAAGGAATCCAAGCCTGGGCTCTACAAGCCTTCATCATCTCAATGGGAGCAGAAATTGCCCCCTTTCTCCCAGTTCCAAAAGGACTATTGTCTTGCACACTCATAGAAAGAACAGTTTCTTCATTGTTTTACTAGACCTGAAAAGAACTAATATTTACTTCTGTGATAGGTCACAAAAATGTGTCAAAATAAAACTTCTGTTTGTTTTTGACTGCAGGTGTTTGTCTGTGGAGATGACATAGAAGCTAAACAAATGGTGATGAATATTGTTCGTGCACTGGGTCTCACTCCACTAGATCAAGGATCCCTCTTGGCTGCCCAGGGAATAGAAAATTACCCTCTGCAACTCTTTCCAATGTGGAAGTTTCCCATCTTTTTGTCCCTTGGCCTAACTATATTCTTCTTCTTCTACTGTTTGGCTCTTGATGTAATTTACACTTATGTATATGAAAAAAACAACTTTTCATTTTTTATTGCAATTACTATTCCGAATCGGATCTGCCCTGTAATGGCACTCATCCTTCTTGCCTTGGTTTATCTTCCTGGTGTACTTGCTGCAATTATTCAGTTATACAGAGGTACCAAATACCGCCGTTTTCCAGACTGGCTGGACAAATGGATGCTGTGTAGGAAACAACTTGGACTAATAGCCTTGGCATTTGCTTCTCTGCATGCTGTGTTCACTCTTGTTAGCCCATTGCGTGCCTTCGTAAGATGGAGAAACAGCAAAGGAATCATCTCCCAGGTAAGTTTTGTTCCCTGCTACATGTCTTCCTTTCTTCTGGCCTTGTTACAAATACTACCTCCTGTCTTGAGCTTTAGAAATCCATATGGACAGCCTAATGATCTTTCCAATAGGAGCATATTCCTAATTCCTGTGTTCCTTTTAATAACTGGTATATCTAAAGCTTTTTGGTATTATGTTGAGCTGAGGGGATTTCTGGACCCAGTCTTCCTCCTAGATAGTTGACATATTAATAAAATAATCGAGGGAAATGTAAATATTAATAGTACTTTAAAGAAACATATTTCCTTATTTCTCCATATAGCTTTAAGAATAGAATATATTTTGACTTTTTGATCTTACCTAACAAGAAAGGATCACATATCTGTCTTCAACAGTAGGTCTACAGAAGTGTAAAACACATACCACAATTACAGATACACAGAACCTACGTGTAATGTAATGCCCCCTCCTTGAGTAAGCATTCAAAGAAAATCTCTAATGATTTCAGAGAGTTAATGTATAACAATTATCTCCCAGTTACCTTAAAGGATATTTTTTTCTGCTTGTTCATCCTAAAACTGCTGTCACTAATATATACCTGGTCTTCTTTTCTTCAGGCATTGAACAATAAAACAGAACCACTTGACATCACTAATGCCTGGCTTAGTGACTCTTATTTGGCTTTGGGAATTTTAGGATTTTTTTTCTTTGTTCTTGTGGGAATAACCTCCTTGCCTTCAGTCAGCAACAATGTCAACTGGCGAGAATTTCGATTTGTACAGGTAAGAAAATTACATCTAAAAAACCCTTCCTTTATAAACTATGTCCACAGGCAAGTTCCTACAGACTTATGGCTTTCCTCTATTGGTATCTCCAAATGTGATATGTGTACTCTCCATGATCTGACAGTGAAAAAAATCTACATGGCCATAGAGCTTATCTGCAAAAACCCACAACTGCTCTGATAGCTGCTCATGGTACAACTGGGATTACTGCATAAACAAGAGAAAGTTGGGAAGATGTGAGCTCCTAAATGAGAAACAGAAAGCTGACTTTGACATCAAATTCCACAATTACACTGTCACAAAATAATTTAGCCATTTAACAGACTAATTTTGTTGGTTCGCAGACAATTAAGTTAAAATGGGTCTGAAAAGTTACTTTATAACTCGAATCCTCTCAATGCCAAGCACCTAAAGAGAATCAGCAATTTCTGCAGAATGTAAAAACTGATGTGCCTATAAACAGGCTGCCCCCTGGTAACACTGTAATCTCAGCCTTCCTTTCAGAGAAGTTTGGTGCAAGCTGCCATGCCTCTGCAGGAGCTGAGCTGGATGGGAGGGAAGGCAAGAGAAGGGGAAATTACTATCAATGAATGTTTTATCCAGGCAAAAACTTGCACAGTAGGGTAACTTCTGGATGGATTAGCACTAGAGCATAAAACCCCTTGGATCTCTCCAGTGAATGTCAGCATTTTCTCTGATTTTTCACAAATATGACAGTCAGGCAGTATGTGTCAGCCAGGAAAAATTATCAAGGTTATTGACAGAGAAAAAAACCAAACTGTATCCCCCCTATATCCATTGGAATGAACCTTTATTAAAAACAATAAGAGCCTTTATGTTACATAAAACAGTTTCATTTCACCAGTCCCCAAATTGGCATATGCCATAAATTTTACTGTGTTCTTAAAACTGCTTCTGTTGTTTTAATTTATTGTTTTAACCTCCACTTATTTCTTTGTTTCTTTCCTTCATTCTTTCCTAGTCCAAACTGGGATATGTGACGCTGATTTTATGTACTGCACACACGCTGGTTTACGGTGGAAAATGGTTCTTGAGTCCATCAGCGTACAGATGGTATCTTCCAAACATCTATATGCTCTCCCTTGTTGTGCCATGCATTGTACTGGTTGTCAAATTTGTGCTAGTATTTCCTTGTGTAGACAAACCTCTCACACAAATTCGACAGGGCTGGGAGAGGAATCCCAAATACTCGGAACAATCAAATTACATTATAAACAAATCTGCTGTGTAATGAGAACAAATGTATCATCAAAAAAATATTATGAAGACATATTGAAATAAAGTCTCAAACCTACTCTACCTGGAGAAGGAAAGAAAAAGTGAAAATCTTGGCCATGCCCTGTGTAAAAAAAAGCCTTTCCAATGACGAGCTTAAAATACAAATCAAATGAGGCCATTGAGCTTCTGCACCCCAGGCAGACTTTCACACATGTGCAGGCCCTCCCCTTCGCTCAATATATATTCCCCCTTGCCTATTTACACTTCATTCCTAAGAAGGGTATATGAGAAGCATGTGGTGCTCCATATCCCTCTTATCTTGCTCAAAACCTTCTCCAGAGCTGGGCAGATTCACAGGAACCTTTGTGTTAGACAACATCTAATCCTCTTCCCTATCCTGCCCATTGGGACTCAGGTCTACATGCACCTACACACATCCACAGAGATCCATATACACACCTGCTTGTGTTTCCACACATTTCCCCATTTCCACACATTTCCCTGTTTCTGCCCCCAGAAGGCACCAGTGCCAAAAGAACAGGTGCATGATGGATGCTATCTCTTCCTCCTAGCATTAGTTTATCCTCCTTTAACATCTGATCCATAGAGACCTATGTTCATACCTTAGTTGAGTAAGATTTGTTTAGTTTATGTACAATCATGTTCAAAGTGTACAGGTCAAGGACTGTTGAATCTTTGCTTGTACTTCTCTACTAGAAATTCGGGGGCAAGGGGAAGGAGGAGAGATCAAAATGGGAGACAGATGTGAGAAGTCCTCACAAGCCCAAACTTCTCAAGTACAGGCAAAAAATCTGTGATTTTTTGTGTAAGCAGTGACTTGTAAGGAAAGAAACTGAAGGAAAATCCTTTTGTATGAGAGGATTGTATTATTCATCATTGTTATATCTCATGAACATAATACTGTTGGTATTGCAAAAAATAAATCTTTGGATGTGACATTACAGATATTCTATGAAAATAAATATATTTTAAGGACAATAAAGATTTTTTTTTACACTGTTGAGTTCTGTTATAATTTCTGGAACTTCTTGAACTTCTTTTGCTATGATGCAGCTGCTGATGTGCTCAGTTGCACAAAGATTTTGGAAAGCCTCAGGACAAAGAATAAAATGGGATTCTGTCTTCAGCCAACTACCTTCCCTGACCTTTGTTTGCTTCTTGGATGCTCACATAGGCAAATCTTTGCTTAGTCATCAAAGTGGCCTGAGGATGTTGTGGAAAAGTAGGATCCAGCTGGGATGGTGACCTTCTCTTAAATTGCAAACAGAGGATCTGACAGTCTCCTTTGGATTGGAGAATAAAGAAAAGGCAAAACATGCTTGTTTTCATAGGAAGATAATTGATTCTTGTTTTTCTAGCTTTCTGTTGTTCTCCCTGTCCATACAAAGAATACACACATACATGAAAGTATGAGCATGCTAACTAGTATAGATAACTGTGCTTTTATAGATAAGTGTGCTTTAAAACAAGCATTATCAAAGCACCTTAAAAGAAGTTAAATAACCCGAGCAAAAATCCTATCTCAATTATAATTCTCCAAACATTTCTCAACAACTGAGTCTTTTTTAATTCTAGGCACACATCCCCTCCTCATGCCATACTTTGGCCCAGGAAGAATCTGTTCTTAACACCCAAAAGAATGGTAAAGGAGTTTGAGATATCAGCAATTGGTGGAGCCAGATTTCTTAGAAATAATTCTGGCATCAAGTACTCACTAACCACCACTGGTGCATATGTTATACTTGTTCTAAACTGATATGCATATGTTGTTCTAAGTCTTTACAGAAGCTTTCCCTGACCTGTGCCATGATGGAGTAGTACCATATTTCAAGCTTCCTTCAATGATTCTCCACATTAATCCTACAGAATCATTTCCTGCAGAAAGGATCAGGTATAGGCTCAAAGGGCCTAATGACAACACTGTTGCGAGGACGACTGTAACACTCATACAGCTCCCTGAGAAGAGACAGGCAGAACCAGCAGAAACAGAGAAGGAAAACAAGACAGAACAAGAGAGAGTTTGTGTGTGTATAGGTAAAAGAGAAAGGCACAGACGCAGCAGAAGTAGCAGCAACAACCTCAGTTAATATCCTCCAGATTTGCCATCACAATTACTCGAGATATATGTTACTACAAGTAACAACAGTTCCAAGGCACTGACACAAACTGGGTTTTTATATTATTTTGTAAAGGATTTATTTTGGGGGGCTCTGCCTATCTAAAACCTACCCTTCCTCTCCCACAGCTGAGTTGGTGGGTTGGAATTTAAACAGCAACAGCCATATCAAGTCCTACCCATTTAAAAGCTATGCTTTGTGAAAAAAACCACTGCAAATGCTCTGCATCCTTTCCTCCCAGTGAGCAGGCTCCTGTGTGTTTCTGAGTGCCTTGTGTTAAAAAGAATCACACGCCAAACCAGGTCTTCTTTACCCTCACCGAGAAGTGGCCTGACTGAATGCTGCCTTGTACACTCACTCCTGTCTAAACCATAGTCTCAAACACCCACAGGATTGTTGCTCCTGCAGGACAATGAAGTTCTTTAGGGATGGATATCACATTGCTTTACTAAGTGAAAACACAGGCCAAAGATGCACAGGAAATGCAAAGCAGCTGGGTATGATTTGCAATTTGCAGTTTTCTTCAAGACTAAAGTGCCAGTATCTGCTGTGGACAAACTGAGGAGGCAATGCTGTTTGCTTACCTGGGGTGTGTGCAGCAGGTCTCAGGAGGAGAGCCAGAGCCCTTGCAACTGAACTGAGCAGCAGGTGCTTCGTTGACTTCTGTCTTAATAGGTCAGATCCTCATCAGCATGTGTTTTTCCAGCCTGAGTGAAGGATTTCATATCCTCTTTTTCTTGGACAGCTGGGGAGTATTTGCTTTACAAATTTACATATTTACTTCTTGAACATGGTAGAGAAAACAAATTCCTTCAGTAATTGTACATGATAGTTAAAGGATTTAATGGCAGTATTTTGAAAACAAAGGCCAGTGCCTTGAAAACTGTTGATAGCTTGTATACATTTCTCGTGGTTGAGCTCCTGGTATTTTTTTTTCTTTTACATGCTGACAAAGCCTGGTCAAAAAGGAGATTAGAAGGATCATGAAAGGAATTTTGGAAAGATGTTTTACATATGGTTCCCAGAAGTCATGAAGAGCTTTTATGTGCATATATATATATATATAATGCCATTCTAAGAATTCCTGGAGGAATAAAGCATTGATTATCGGATCTACTTCTAAATCAGAGCAACATTTGGAAAACACAAATTACAGCTTTTAAAATAAAAGGTCACATGGATATTGTCACAATGACAACTAAGTTTGTATTTCATTGCCAAAGAAAGTTTTATTCTGATGCACTACATCATAGCGGGATAGACAGCAGAGCATGCATAGACCTCTACATCCTTCATGATATGGCTAACTTAACTTTCTTCTCTTTTTTGTTATATCTAGGGAATATCTATTTCAACAAAAATTTTTGCTTACTAGTGAAAAGAAAGTATTTTAATTAATCAGATTTGTTTGAAACAGAATGGGATGTCAGACACACCCCCCCCAGGGGACGAAGCTGACACCACAAATACTGTTGGATCCTGAACCACCAAGATCTGAGCAATTCCCTTTAGTTCCACCACACTGCACGGCAAGTCCTGAGGTCTGCAAACTAATTTTTGCTCTGCAGCATGGCCTTCTGTCAGGCTTCTCTCCCTTATCTGACAGTCACCTCTCATTCCAAGACATGATGCTTCCAGATCCAGTCTACAGAGCCCCTTTTATCCCATATGTCAGGTTTTTGCATCTTTGCTCTTGTAACCTCCTATCAGACACAAGATTTTGCAAGAGCATCTTTTGCTTCACTGATGAGTATGTTGGATTCACTGGTCCAAGTAAAAAACCTAGTAAATAGTATGAACACTCACAGCAGCTATGTAACTTATGTTTGCCTGCTCTTCAATACCACAATTAACATATTTAATGAGCATTCAGTGTTCCCATAATAGCCTAAATATGTCTTCTCTTCCACACACTATGGAACCTTTTCTCTCCTACAGAGCCTGATTTTTGACTCTGCATTATACATACTTTTTTTGTGGATCTCCATTTGTATCACTAATTCCTGACCTTAACATGAATGGTTTGATCCCTCAAAGAAGCTGACATTCCTCAAAATACAATTTTTTTATCTATCACTGTGAAAAACTGCATCGCTTATTCTTGCACACTGCCTTCATTTAATGTTCTTGAATCAACAAATCCAGAATTGACATAAATATTAGCTCTAACAAGACCAGACCCCTACATATTATTTTCTTATATGGAACCTCAGTGTCACAAGAAAAATACACTGCAGAACCTTGAGAGAACATGCTCAGACCACAGAGAACTGCATGAAACAGCTAATGCCTTCAAATTTTGCAAACCAGGTAATTTTTTGTTCATATGGCTTCACATATACCCTTTATTCTTGTCTCTCTTTTTGCTTCCACATCCAGATTTCCTTATTATTTGAGACAGAGCCCCTTCACTGTACTTACTTCTCTTCACACTTGCTCAGATTTGAACTAAGAAAAACTTAACTGCAGTGAGTAGTCTAAAGCTATTAAATATCAGTGCAGAGACCTTTCCTACTTTTATTACCCATTAATTTTTTGGTCCCCAGTTTTATGGAAGACAGTAAAGTGTAGTTTTTATAATCCTCTTTTTAGAGACTTCAGAAAGGAGATAAATGAACAACAGAAAAATGGAAGTTATTATAATATTCTAATCATTATAGGACACAAGTGGTTGAACACCACCAGACCAAACCAAAATGTCCTAAAAAAGGCATGTTTGGGACACATTATCTATGACAGAGTGTTGGCATCAAAGGAGGAAAGTATATGGAACAAAAATAAAAAATGTATTAGAATGAGGAAGAGAGAGAAGGAAAGAAGAAGGAAGAAGACAAAGTTGTTTTGCTTCTTCCCTACCGGCCCCATGACAGAAAAGGTGACACGTTTTTGATTGCATGGTACCAATTATTTCAGTACCTTATAAAGAATTAAATAAACAGTTTCATCATGGCAGTCCTGGAGTTCAAATAACCCTTTAGGATCCCACTACAGGCTTCTTTCCTCTGTCCAAATTGGTACAAATCTGCCTATTTTCTCATCCTTTACAACCTTTCCAATTGTAGTTGCCATTTCTCACCACACCACTCACTGCTGAGCAGCAGCAGTAACAAACCCAGCTGTGCATCAGGCACAGGACTTGCATGTCTCAGTATTGAAGGTAGTTGGAAAAACTGTTTCCTTGGGGGAAAAGAATCAGCAGAGATGCTACTGTCCAACTGCCCCAATTCGGGCTGGAGACTGCTTAAGGGACTGTTCAGTTTCAATGTGAGACACTATCATCTTCATTTTATAATTAAAGAAACAAAATCAAACATAGGATCTCACTGAAGAAAGGGTAAACCATTAACACAGCATGAAAATTTGAACTAAAGGAAAGCCTACAGTACTTGATGAAGAAGACAAGAGAGTAGAACCCGAAGAGGTGACTGGAAGGGTAGTCCTTTCCCATCCCCACTTGCCTAGCAATGAACCAGAGCTTTGGGAGCCTGAGGACAGGACAGATTCAGTGTCCCTGTCCCTCAGAACCAGCACAGGAAATCAGAGGAGATGGGTGCAAAAGCAATTCCAGGGAATTATGCTAAATACATACGTGGTTAAAGTTTGTTTTGCTTGTAGCTTCTGGTTTCCAATCTCATAAGCAAAGATTTGAAATCAAATCTCATCTTTAATAGGATTGGTTTAAAGGTCAAACCTCAAGTCATACTGCAGAAACTCCGGTCTGGTTTTACTACCAAGCCTGCCTAGCACTGTTGAGGTAAATAAACCCAACAATTTAGGATACCAAATCTTGCCAGGGCCTGAGGGAGATCTCCTGTCCAGTTAGAGATCTTCATCCTGTTACAGAAGTCTGAGAAGGGTGAAGGGGCTGACTTGGATCAATACCAAATACCCAAGCATCACTGAATAACTTCTAGCATCTCTTCTTCAAGGAAACATTCATGTTTCCCAGCAAAGCTGTCTTCCCTGTCTTTTACAAAGAAGCTGACACTTAGATTCACACTTAACTGTCATCACAGACATATCCCAAGTTTCTTTAATGATCCCTGTGTCAGTGACTCATACAACATCACATAAGAAGTTAGAGGCAAGAAGAAGAATTGGATGTGGGTTTCCTGAAGCTAAGGATAGTTCTCTAATTATGAGGAGCTTTACAGATTAGAAAGCCAGAAGGCAACCTTGTGATTAGCTATTCTCTCTTCCTGCAGAACATGGGCTGTAGACACTGCCTAAATTAATTCCTTTCTGAATTATCAGGAGTTGTCATATTTTACGGTTCACAGACCTGCTACAAATTTTCCAACAGTAATACAGATTGCTTTAAAGTTTAAGCTTCCTGACAACATGTAGTTTTATCCTCGCTACCATTTGTTATTGCTGGCAGGTAATCCATTAAAACAGACTGCATTAGAGATATTCTGAAAGAACTGCTGAACTTCATTTAAATGCTAGAGAACTCACCCCAACTTTTGGCAAATTATTTTGACAGCTGATTACCCTCATGTCAATACATAGCCTGGATTTTTTTTTGCTGTAGTATTCAGCCAACATAACTTACAATTTCTATGACTTATCTGAAGTGTCCAGAATGGTGGCTATATATGGAACATACATATTACTCCAGAAAAGAAGCCCAGGTGTAAGAAGAAAAAGTGTGATATATAGACACAGATATACATACAGATATAGATATAAATACAGATGTAGATATAGATAGCTATGGAAGACTATAAATCCGACAGGTTCTACCGTATATGTGGAAATCCAGCTGAAACTTCTTGGTGATGATAATGAAAGAGCCAAGGTATTTTCAATTACAACTTTTAATTTTAAAATTAAAAAAACTTAATGAAGTAAAAAACTAAAAATATTAACACTCACTGTAAATAATATCAAACAACCATAATTTCACCAAAAAAAATGCTAATAAATATTTGTTAATAACACTGTGAAAACAGAAAGGATGTTACCTTCAGGATCAGAGTAGGTTTGTAACCCACTTTGGTAAATTCATATGGAGACAACAAATCCATAAGTGGGTTTTTAGGGAGTTTCTCAGGAACTAGTGGCAGACCCACCATTACACATAACAAATCTCATCAAATATAAATCACTGCTGAGGAAATATGCAAACTATATTGTCCTGGAAATCCTTATGCACAACAAGGACAGATAGAGATGGAAGCAATTCAATGGCTGCTGAATTTTCAGCCACAGACCCATTGAATTCAGCTCTGAAGGCAACGACTGTAGAAGCAAAAGACTGCATGCCACACTTCCAGCCCAAGGAGATGTAGTCTGGAAAGCACCAGCTGAAAACCACTCACAAAGGGCCTACTAGAAAGGGTTATGAACCATGTTGAAAAACGCCAAGGGGGTAGGAAAAAGAGGACAGGAGCAAGATCTAACATGCTTTTGTGATTTTCAGTGACTCCACTGCTGTAGAATTGAGTGGCTGTTACACACTGTGAAAGGGACAATGAAGACTCTGGAAAAAACTCCATTACACAAAAAATGGTGTAAGAATGTAGAAAAATTTCTTACACTTGCAGAATACATAAATTTAATTGATTCATTTCACACACACACACACACACACACACACACACAAATATTTAGAGGTGAATGCAATGAAAAGTACCCAGGTCACTATTCTACGTACGAAATGTCAAAAATCTAGTAACTAGAGAATTGAGAAAAAGCTGCTTGTCTCTTCTACTAAACAGCAGAAAAAATATAATCTATACAAATATATGCAACTCTGTGATTATTTAAAAGAGCAGTGGGTATGAGAGAAGCAAACAGGAAGTATCATATAAGCTTCAGATAAAACCACAGGCATCCTTAGGCAGCTTTGGCTTGGTTTAAAGGTGAAACTCTACTTAAATCTCTCTACCAAGAGGCTGAGAGTAAAGAAACTTGTTCATTTCTTCCCAAGTTTGGGTATTTGACCTTTGATGCTGTTGTACTTATTTTCAAAGAACACACATCAGGAAATACAAGGCTTGATTACAACTTTCCTTTCTAAAAAAAAAAAAAAGAGCATGAAGAGCAGTAAGCTGTAAATGCTTGGGTTAGAAAAAGTATTAGAACCATTAGAGACACAAAACACCAGTATCAAATATCATTATCCCAGCACGAGAAAGATAAAACAAAAAGCTTAGAGTTAAAGCTATACAAATTAGACAAATACCT
Source organism: Myrmophylax atrothorax (assembly GCA_026770055.1). NCBI lineage: Eukaryota > Metazoa > Chordata > Aves > Passeriformes > Thamnophilidae > Myrmophylax > Myrmophylax atrothorax. Next base: position 20,935,948 of record JAOXXN010000395.1, on the reverse strand, counting down.
TCTGGATGTGCCTTGAAAACAAAAATAAAGTGAAAATAATTATCCTCATGTATCAGATGAGTATTCTTTAATATGGGTGGATCCTCTCTTGAAAACATCAGGTCAAGCATGGATGCTTTAATAAAGCTTAGTTTAGTATAGGAACACCAGCCCTAGATTAAATGTTAATTGTCTGAGTAACGCTGAAGTTTTTATTGTATGACAAAACCCTTGTTTGTTCTTTAAATTATGGGCATGAGTATGTGAATGCTACCACCTGCATACTTTTTGTTTATTCTTCTGCAATTTCCTAAAAACAGACAACTGAAAAAATGATCATGCTGTTTTATCATCTCCTTCTTTCCCCACACAGTTATGAGGGAAAAAAAGAAACAGTGAAGTTTCTGAAGTAGGTCATCTAGCACAAGCACAGAGTGTGTGCACATAAAGAGCCATAGATTTTCCTCTTAGCTGTCTGGAGGGAAGTTTCAGTGATCAGTCCAAACACTTTTTCTGTCAGAAATGTGCCAGGAAAAACAGTAAAAATAAATTTAGCAGCAAACACAATAGCAACAACTTCTTAAGTAAGGTCGTTTATGTCTTAGAAAGTACATTGTAAAGAAATAGACTAATTAAATCAATCTGTTGCACACAACAGAAGAATCAAGTTGAAAAGGGGTCACAGTGCTAGAACTAGGTGCAGTGCTAATGTGTTCTGGGAATGTGTCATAAACCCCAACCTTGGACATAACATATGCTTAAATAAGATTACATCTGCTGAATATTCATGCTGCAATTAGTTGAATTCTGGGAGTACTACCTAAATATTTCACGAATTATAAAAATGGAAAGACTCATTGTGGGGGGGCAGGGAAGACTTGTCTACAAGGAGGTAAAGAGGTACCGTTCAAAGACAGACAGAACTAAAGGCATTTGACCCCTCTTGACATCCGCAGCTCAAACTACTGCAAAAGAAGAAAATCAAGTACCTCTCTCTGGATGCGAAGTACTCATACCCAATGTATATCTACACTGAAGACAACTTTTAAAACCAGATCGTTCAGCCAGGATAAGGACATCCCTTAATATGCCTCCGAGTTATGTTCCAGAGAGGAGAGGGCAGTTTCTTTTGCTTTCTGACTGGATTTATTAAGAGTTCATGAGGGAAACAAAATAAAGCTCTTAATCCATATTCATTCTCCACTTCTCCTCTCCTTGGAATCACAAACCCCCAGAGGAAGCAGACTTACCACTAAGATGAAAAAAGCCTGCCCACTTCTACAAGCATGAAGATAGATACCTGTGACCTCTGCTCCCAGCCAGGTTTTCAGCAGAGAGCTTCACAAGATTGATTTGGTCTTTACAACCATTGTAAGCTCCTGTGCAAAATAGGACTATGAAAGTAAAACTCACTGGGCCCACAACCAGTGAAGAACTGTGGCCCCATAAGTACAATATAATGAGGGTTATGAGCTACCATAAAACCATCTTATGTGCCAGAACTACTATGCAGTTGGCTCTGCCCTGAATAGACATTTGTGGTTTTATCAGGCCCTTTCTTTCAGTGTTCTTTTCCCAGTCTTCAATATTTTCCTTATCCTCCGTGCTAAAACATGAAGATAACACTAGTTTTGACCAATTTTTTTAAATATGAATGTAAAATCTGTATGTGAAAGTCTGCCAGTTCTCTGCAGTGTTAGATGTGGAGGCACTGTTTACAAGCTAAACCATCAGAAAGGCATTATTAGATACTAGACAATACAAAAGGTGATGAAAAACACCAGGAATGAAAAAAAGACATAAAACCTGTGGATGAAAGCAGAAATGGAAGAGGATGGGAACATCCTTAGAGTTATGCAAATATGC
>JAOXXN010000395.1:20905598-20919573 GCA_026770055.1 Myrmophylax atrothorax | reverse complement strand
AATTCAGAAAGAGCAAATAGCTTTAGCAGATTTCCGTGGGAAGAAGCAGGGAGAGCAGGTTCGCTGACCTTTGGTTTTGGGTAGTAGTATTATCTGCATCTGTGCTGGAGGATGCTTTAGTTTCTACCAGAAGAAATTAATAATAGTGAAATAATATTAACCTTCAAGTAATAGTTTTTAGCTACAGAGAGGTGGTGCTTTTTGCTTGTTTGTTAAGAAATGTTTTTCTTAGCTTTGGAATCAGAGGGATATGTCTGGCACACTGGGATTTAATGAGTTTAAAGAACTCTGGGCTGTGCTCAATGGCTGGAAGCAACACTTTGTAACTTTTGACAGCGATGGAAGTGGTACAGTGGATCGTCAAGAACTGGAGAAGGCCTTGATGAATATGGGTAACTTGTGAAATGTTCTTGCTTCTGATGCTACTTACACCATTTCCCAGTACCAGTTATCATACTGCAGTAACTAACGTGATATTTTACAATGGAAAATGCCTTGGACTCTGTTAACTTACCTGTGTTTTCAAAATAAGACCTTTTATTTTCAAACAGGATTTAGACTGAGCCCACAGGCTGTGACTGCAATCACAAAGCGATACAGCACTCATGGAAAGATTGCATTTGATGATTACATTGCCTGCTGTGTGAAACTCCGCGCTCTCACCGGTATGCCCGATTATAGCCTTGTTACTGTCATCCCCATAATACCCTTTTTTATTTAATAAAATCTAATTGCTGATTTACCTCAAGTTCAACTTTTGCATACTACAAAATAGGTTCCCCCTTCAATAGTTGCCAGGCAGAACTGGAAAAACTATAGATAAGGCTTTTTACATTCCCATGGAAAAATGGATTTAAAACTAATGCAGGGTTTACTCCAGAGACTAGAAAAGCTATCAAAATTGGGAAACTGTGTTTATTAACAGAACATAAAGGGGTTTATATGATAAATACAAAAATATACAACAGGAAATTAAGTCTTGGAATGAATTGCAGTGTTCTTCATTGTTTCTCCTTCATGTGACTTGGGGAAGTTTAGGAAACTACTATACATTTTTTAAAAATTGATTAACTGCAATTCTTCTTACCTGATTTCTGTTTTCTTAATGCATTTTTGCAGAATGTTTTAGAAGAAGGGATACAACTCAGCAGGGCTTTGTGAACTTCCAGTATGATGATGTAAGTGAATTTTAAGGAATCCATTAAAATTCCAGGGTAAAACAACAGAAAAACTTAAAACTGAAGAGAATCAGTAATGATTTGAGTTTATGCCCTACACTTCTAGTGTTATCTGAGAGCCCAAAAGTTCTGGGGCTTGTTGAGTATTGTCTCAAAAAGTTTTCCTATATTTTATAGAGTTCTATAACAATGTTGTTGTGCACTTTTGTCTGGACTTCTTACCAGCGTGGTTCAAGAAGATCCAAGAAGCTACACTGCTTGATAGCATCACTTTCTGTGACTTCTTTGTTATTTTTTGTTTTAAGGCTTGGTAGGCATTTTTCCCAGGAGAGGTTGGCAGAGGTCTAGTGGAGACAGACACAAATCACACTCAGTCAGGCCAGTGGTTCTTGGCTTCCTGGCCACATCTGTGTAGGAAAAGGAGAAAACTAGATTCAACTTTTCCTGGTTTTTGGCAGCAGGGGAGGGCTGGAGGAGCACCTGTGGGTTTTTATTTTTGTTGTTACCATTAAGGAGATGCTTTGTTTAGTTAACTACTTGCTGATTCTCATACTTAAAATTCTGTTTTTCATGGGCCAAAATTCTTTACAGAAAAGCGTAGTGACAATGAGTATTGTAGGAGAAAAAGTGAAAACTTGTTCTCTGCCATGTATCTGTCTAATAAGCTTTATTCTCTTTTCAGTTCATACAGTGTGTTATGAGCATCTAAATCAAAAGGAAGCAAGCCGTGAATGAGCATGATTTAACATTCCAGTCTGTGTTTTGCTTTGCCAACTCTTCCGATGATTGTGTATCTTAATACTGGAAATTGCTATTTTATGAAATATCACTGTACACTTTTTTTTAGTCTTGGCAATGAATATGAACTACTCATGTACTCTTGTCTATAACATCCAACCTATGATTATTAAAGAAGCTTTTATTTTTATAAACTTGCAATTCACTATGTATGACTCAGATCGTGCAAATGCTAAGATTTTCTGTAATATTTCCTTTTCCCCTGTGATTCACTAAAACTGGTATCTCAAGTGCGACTTACCTTTTTCTGTCTTAAACACTAATGTGTATGACTTAAGATGATACATATTCTTTCGTCTTTGATGGCATAAGACAGATGTACAAACTGAGTGAGCTTTTGGAATGGTCATTTTATGCTGGTCTGTTAGAACATCAGTAAGTTTCGGTTGCTTATTTTGTCAGCTGTTTCAAGATGAAGTCTGTAACACCATGCCCTGAGTGTAAGACTACTTGTTAGCACTTCTTGTAAGCTGGGATGCGACAAAACATAGCTGAGAAGTCTTCTAGCTGTGTGCTCTGGTATAGGGGGCTTTTGTTCCTATAAATTCTTGCTCTGTGTCACTATATAAAACACCTTTAAACATACAAAAGCTGTGCCATGTCAGTTTGTACATCAACTCCCTTTTCACAATTAACTTCTGTCAGACCAGTTACGTGTAAATGGCTGCTTGTGTCTCCTCCACTTTAAACCCTCACAAGTAGGGTTTGCCTCAATATGCCATCTAATGTAAAAGGCCCTAAACCCACTTCAAAAACGTTATTGCCATATTAGTCTTTCAGATTATAGCATTATTTACCAATGCTGAAGAATGTTCATGAAAGCAGATACAGAAAAACATAAAAGAGAAATAGTCCTCAGAGCAGAAATCTTGCTTGAAGATATTTTTTTATACACTACCTTGCTAAGAATACTGTAAAATTCAGGTCTCAAGTTTCTGGGCTATAAATTCAAAGCAGGCTGGTCTCACCTAAAGAAGAAACCCTTACTTACTACTTAAATTTAGAATCCTTTGGATATCACTTCCAGTTTTATTTCAGGAGCTAGTTCTCTTTCTGCCCTCAAAAATGAGTTCTAAAGGCATAGACAGCATTATACTTTCACATTTTGGTACTTCCACATTGTCCTGTTGCACACAAAGTTGGAAAACAGACAGAATGCTACAGAAAGCATTTCTAATGTAATGACCAAAATCCATAAAGGTTTCTCTGAGTCAAGTAGCCAATATCAGTTTTGCTGCAGTCCAAAATTCTGACAGCTGACAAGGTTAGTAAGACTATAAACCAGAGGCTATTCTTCCTGTAGGGACTAGATTAGACCATTTGGCATAAATAGAGTATTCATCCTTAAACTGATGACATGTCTTTACCAAAATGCTCATTACCCACGCAACTTTTCTCTGCCTCTGTTTAGTTGTGTTTCTGGTCTTGTAGTGGCTTTGCTGGGATAGAATGAATTGTCTTTATGATGGCCTCTAGGTTGCTGTGTTTTAGATTTGTAACTACTTAGCATCAGTAGCACAGCAGTGTTTGCGTTGTTGCTGGGCACAGCTTGCACAGCTTCAGGGCCTTCTCAGTTTCTCACTCTGCAACCACAGTGAGTAGGCTGAGGGTGGGAAGAGGCTGGGAGGGAATGCAGTGGGGAGAGCTGACCCAAATGGGCCAAAGCACTCAAGACAAGACCAAGAGCCCAAGACTCAAGTCTTTCTCAGTTTATTTTGGCACCTGCCAGCTGCTGGGCAGTGAAATGCTGCAAGAAAACTGTGTGAACCCACAGGGTTTTCTTCAGTGATCTTGTAGACACAAAACAGAAAACTGGAAAACAAGCTGTTCCAAAACCAGGAGACAATTCTAGCTTACTTAGGAAAAAAATGCCTTTTGTTCTCTGTAAGCATTTCAAAAATCCATCATATTCACAGGGACTTATGGGGTAAATCATCTTTCATGTTTAGACAGAAACTAAGCTAATACATTCAGATGCTGAGAAGTTACTATGGTGTCATCTAGCTAAAAAAAGCCACCTTAAACCTTTGTGAAAATTACTTCCCCATTAAGAGTAGATTCAGTGGACAGCTTGAATGTGCAAGTTACCTGCTTCAGAGAAACAGTTATCTCAAACTCAGAGTTACAGGTTTCTCTTTCCCACAAGGCATACTGGGAATGATGCTTGTATGATACCAAGTGGGGTGATTGCTGTTGACACTTGTTGCAAACCACTGGGCATAGTTTTGAATAGATGTTTTTAATAGGTTGCCCTCACATGCAAATTAAGGAATAGTAATTTTAGATTTCCTTTGAGAACAGTAGGCCCCTAAGATGAAGATTTGAGAAGCTTACAGGATCATTTTCAACCCCGGAATTTGAAAAATAACATCTGTATTCTACTATTAGCCTCTTGCCATGCATGCATCATCTTTTTTTTACAGAGACCTATAAATCAAAAGTGCTAAATACAAGGACTTAGAAGAAGAAAATACAACAGTCTTTGTCATTGAAAATCACTTTACTGATGTTACAATATGCTAGTAACATTGAAAACCACAGGCATTTGTATTAAATACTCTCCTAGAAGTGGATACTGTGACACTGTTATTATTAAAAGTGAGCAGGAATTTAGAACCCCAAATTACAATTACTTGATTTTTTAAAAAAGCAACATTTTATTTAGCTACATGAAAGCCAGATTCGTTCAACAGCCCAATGCCTGTAATATTTATGACAAAAATATCACACTCAAAGCTAGAAAGTTGTAAATTGCAATGCTTCATTTTGGTGTTTGTCAAAATCTTATGCTTCTATTACATCAGATACGATTTTTAAAGGATTATCACTAGCAAAGACAACGATACGACGCAGATTGTTGTTTTTGCCAGTACTAGCCCAGCCACAGTGGTGAAACATGATTCTCTCTTGCCTCTCTCAATAAGGGCTAGTATGAGTGAAAAAATAGATAGCTTTTTTTTACAGCAATGCCCAAGTTAAGCATTAGCACAAAATGAAGCTTGGCAGAACCAGTTGGTATATACCACCCCAAAGGCTTTGCAGAAAGAACTGGTTATACCGTAAATAGTGTTTACTCCAGCAGATTAAAAATTTTGTAATGCTTTGCTATTCTGAAAAAAATATTTTGCATTTATGCAATGGTAAAAATAAGTACTGTATTCTATATAAAATGTTACCTATTGTAATATATTTTTATCCTTAAGAAAGAAAAATCAGGTTATATATTCACAGTTTGAATATGTTCTGGACTGTATTTCCAAGCATAAAATATGCAGAGTCTACACAGGCAGTGAGCAGGAGTTCTTGTACTAATAATCAAAATAAATCAGCATTTGCTGTTATACAGAGCCTTTACAATACTGCATGATTATCTGCTCGCACCACTATACTTAGAAGGTCAGTCAGGCTTATATACAGAATTTCTAACATGGTTGGAAAAATAGACTCTCCATGCTAAAGTTAGAATATATTGGGACTTAAGGCCTCATGTTGATTTTTTTAACAAAAACTTTATTTTTTTTTAATTCAGAGGAATACAGAAACAGAAAAAAAAGTTGTTGCTTTGACATTTTATGCTTTATCGATTAAAAATAATGTTAAGACACCTGTACTTCTCCCTTAGAGAATGTTTCTTTTTAACTGCTCTGTGCTTATTTTCCTAAATTTTCCTCATCACATTCTGAGTTATATTGCAAATGCAGCTTGTCTTTAAGTAGCACAAGTTTTAAAACAGTTTAAAGCTGGGTTAGCTGAAGTGATTTTGAAACTGGTGTAGATTGGATTTTAGAGAACTAAAACTGCCAGACCTGGCTAGGTAAGCCAATTTTAAAGCCAGGTACCGTGTCTCAAGAGTGAGCAAATGACCACATTTCTGTGTACTGAACTTATTTTTACTGCTTGTTATAGTTACTTGGCTGAGATAACATATTAATGTTGACTGTTGATTGCTTCTTTAAATAGTTGCAGAAAACTGTTGTGGAATGACAAGATACCACATCCTGGGTGCACAAGCTGCTGTTTCCAAAGCTTTGGTTTACATCAGCATCTGTACTTGAGGCACCAGAAATGGTTTTCATAAGCTGACTTAGAAAATACTCATGTCAAATGAGTTTCTTAGTGTAGATGATAGAAATTATTAAATCGTTTCCTATTCTGATGAAATCACACTTAAGAGAGTCCTATCTGTATTGCAGCTATCAGTTTCACTGTTTCCTTTTTTCCTGCTCTATTAGGACAATAATTATGCACACACAGGAGTCTTGCCCCACCATGCAGTCATGGGATGACATGCATGCAGTTTATTTAAATTTGCCTTCAGGAAATGTGGTCAAAGTCAAATCCCATATTGCTGATAAATGTTAGATGGTTTGGCAGCCATGCAAAGTGGGTCATCAGCTCAGCAGTCTGATGCGTAATTTTTTTCTGGGGAAAAAATCTTCAGTGGAGACCAAAATGCTCAAAATGAGGCAAATAACTTCACATGGTGGTTGATAATAGTGGTCCAGACAGTTCACTGTTACCCAGTGCCACTGATACTCAAATAGTTTAGAGAAAGAAAGGAATCATCTTCAGACTTGGAGCAAGAAAAACAGCAAATAGCTCAACTTTTAGGTTCACAGACCTGGTGATTAAAGAGGCTTAGTTTTCAACAATGTTAGAAGGTGAGAAAGACACAGGATGGCTGCCACAAAGTGGTTTTACCAGTTGTCATCATGGTTTAACCCCAGCCTGTAACTCAGCCCCACAGAGCCGCTCGCTCACTCCCTGCCCCCAGTGAGATGGGGGAAGATAATTGGAAGGGTAAAAGTGAGAAAACTCATGGGTTGATGTAAGAATAGTTTAATAATTGAAATTAAATAATAACAGTAGCAATAATTTAAAAAATAATTAAAAGGGAATCAACAGAAATAAAACACAGGAAAGACAAGTGAAGCAAATAAAAAGAATTGCTCACCTCCAGCAAACCAATTCTCATTCAGTCCCTGAGCTGTTGTTTCCCACTACCAACCTTCCCCCTGGTTTATTGCTGAGCATGATGCCATATGGTATAGGATAGTCCTTGGGTCAGCTGACCCAGCTGTATTCCCTTCTAACTCCTTGTGCACCCCCAGCCCACTCATTGGCAGGGCAGTGTGAGGAGCAAAAATGGTCTTGGCTCTGTGCACACACTATTCAGGAATAATTAAAAAATTCCCTGTGTTACCAAGAGTTTTCAGCTCCAAACCACAGCCCCATACCAGCTACTGTGAAGAAAATTAACTCTTCTCCAGGCAAAACCAGCACACCAGTGCAAATTGCACATGAGAGGTGAGGCACCATCACCTACACTATAGCAAGAGTGAAAGATCATAGAATCATAAAATGGTTTGGGTTGAAAGGGACCTTAAAGATCACCTAGTTCCAACTCCCCCTGCCATGGGCAGGGACACCGTCCACTAGACCACGTTGCTCAGAGTCCAAATCCAGCCTAGCACTGAACACTAAAAGGTATGGGGCATCCACAACTTCTCTGGGCAAACCTGTTCCAGTGTCCCATCACCCTTACAGTAAAGAATTTCTTCCTAATAAGATGACTAACTTAGCAGCTTTGTGATTTCAGCCAAGTCACAAAGAGGCTGTTAGTGGATAAATCATTCATGAAAATGCTTTTTAGTAGGAGTGGAAAGGGGATGGAAGAGAACAGGAGATTGTTTTACAGTGGAGTGCGATAACTTTTTTTACACTAGCTAGATATGGGATTCGATGACAAAGTCTTAAAGGGCTTAAGTCTCATCCTTCTTTCACATTAGATCCTATCCTAGTAATTAACCAATTCATTAATGAAGTTACAACAAATTTGGTTAGATTTTCTAGTATATGCAAGTCTATAATAGTGTATCTACCCATACTTAGCTCTGGTTTTGAGAAAGTTGTCACATAAGTGTTGACAAGACCAATCAGTCCAAACCAGCAATAGGGATTCAAATAAGAGGGTTTCAGTACACTAGCTACTGACACAATTTCTTTCTGATTTTAATTCAGGCTATAGCTCAAAGGTCCTCTTGTTCATTAGCACAATCCAAATTATTTCATGAGCACATCAGCTTAGAGGGTTCAACATCTCATAAATCAGGAACTCTTAAATCATTCAGAAGAAGCCATCTTCAAAGTCAAGTTACTCTTCATATCAGATAACTGGCAAGTAGTGGCTTAAGTTCACAACTTAAGCAAAGATGGGCTGTACAAAATTAACAATCTCCTTGAATTCACTTACTTAAATATAACAAAACTATATGTAAATTATCAGTCACAACCATTTCTGGTATATTGCCTGAGATCAGAGAAGTTCTTAAGTCAACAAATCTAGAATTAGCAGGAGAATTTTTACACGTTAAACTGTGGCATCATTATGCAGCATTATTATTTGGATACGATCTCTATTTTCCAGTCTCCATAAGTCAGTCATATTAATTTTATTATAAATTACATAAAACTCCTCTCCCAGATTGAAATACATAAAACCAACTATAGCTCATCCTGCGGGTCCTATGCTTATATGAACAATTACTTCTACCTGAGAAGAACTGGTAGCATCCCCACTTCAACAGGCATCTACAGTGTAGCTGGCAATAACTAGTTCATTTCTTAAAATTAAAAACCAAATAAAAGTATGAGTCTCAATGAGTCAAAATGACTGAGCTATCTTAGTGACAAGCACTCTTCTTTAGTCTGGATGAGGTATTATGTGGCAGTTGATATTGCTATTGCCAGAGTAACTAACTACAGTGGATAAAATTATTTGCAATGTTCAAGGTTATTAATCTGGCAGCTTTTCAACACACTACATTTTAGAAGAAGGAAATAACGGATTGTAAGCAAACAACTTCTCTCTCTGACCTCCACTGGCCTGGGAGGCTCACAAAGCCCTGCCAGTTCAGATTTTGTGCAATGACAAGGTCTCCCAAGTTACCAAGCTGCTGCAAAATTCTCCAAGGAAAATTTTGCAAAAACCCAAGTCCTGTGATATTCTAGACCAAAGTGAAAGTCAGTATTTATTTAACTTAAACTTAGTGCTCATAACTAGACTTCCAGTCACTACATATCTCCAAATGTGAAGGTGACTGTTAAAGGTACACTACACACATAACTGTATCATCACATGCTACAAATTAATTGTACCAAAACAAAAGAGAATCTGGAAGTACATACTACATTAAAAAAACAGTCAGGAGAGCCATTGTTTGCAAAACAAGAAGCTATGAACATTGCACAAGAGCCAGAATGTTATACCCAGTTCTATCTGCCAAATCTTGCTGCTCCTTGGTAAGGCAAAATAGACAGGGAAGAGTAAGCAGTGGTAAATGTAAGATATGCACAGAAATCTAACAGGATTATTCAGAGTTACACACCAGTTCATATCCAAAAAAATACCATAAAAGGCACATGATGAACAGTCCAGTTACTAAAGACATGAATCTGGGAGGGAAAACCAGCTTCCAGGTAACAGTAACACAGCAGCTATTGGGTCAGCATAATGTACTAATGTGGGTGAAATTCTTGAGGGTCCTGCTCAAAGTCAAGTGAAATCAATAACTGATTTCAACTTATGGCTCAGACCCTAATTTCATGAGCTACATGCTACCAACTATCTTTAATCCAGTTATCTACACTCAAAGTAAATCTTTGTAAAAAATGTACTTCAGTGCTGATGGATATTTACCTTTCATAAAAGTGCAGAACTCTTTCCTAAAGCAATTACAAGTGGCTGGCTCCTTCCAGATGGTCTGCCTGCACGCAATTGCACTCACTTATATTCGTCTTTTTCCAAAATACTTACCAGAACCTGTCAGCTGTGAAGGAAAATCATTTGAACACCAAGGCCAATATTTTGTCATAATCCAGCATACAGCCTAATCATAAAATATAGTGCTTCTAAAAAATCTTACATACTTTACAGTTGCTGACATCTTTAAATATTTCTTAATTAAATCTTACATATATCTAACTTTATTGAGAGACGTAAAAGTTAAAAAAATATATTAAAAGGCTGCAAGTGTTGGGTTCACTTATTAAAGGAAATACATGAAAGAGGTAGAAGATTCGGAAACACCATAGATGTTCCCATTACATTAACATCTAATTGATCACATGGCTGTTGGGCAAGGTATTCATTCAACTGGTCCACAAAGTCAGGTGTTCTATTCCGCAGTGGTACTACCTGAAGCTAAGGATTTGTCAATTTTGGAAAGCCAGAGAATTATTAAATAGGGTCCAGTTCCTTACTGACTGAAAATTCCCAATCAGAAGACATTTGTTTTACAAAAACCTTTAGAAGTCTTGAGTGTTAGAAAAATAACCGTCCACTTAAACACAAGATTAATATCTCCATGGTAAAGGGTTTGTTCCCCACCACCCTGTTCTTTTTAGGCTAAACTCACATGTACTCAGTCTAATGCCCCAAAAAATTGTCAAGGGGGCTTCAGGGGCAGCAAGGATATCATTCAAGCGCATGGTAAAGGTGATTCCAGTAACAAATAAAACACAGCAATGAACCTGGCCACTTGCCCAGCACTGTTATTATCTAGTGCAGTGAAATACTTAGGCTTCTCATAAGCTATGCCTTGCCATCTAAAACAGTGTCTGAAATGCTCTATTAATAATACACAGCAACTCTCACCAGACAGACTTCACATCACCACATCCTGAACTGACTACTTAAAAGTATTCCCAAATGTCCAGTAAGTTTGGGCTGCACATGACTTGAAGACTATGTTGTCTGCCGAATCATTCTTGATTACACCTGCGAGAGGATACAGTGGTCATCTTACTGAACAGTGATTTTGGCTGGTTCCTCTTACAATGATTTAAGACAAAGTGCTGCTGTACTGGTTTCTGCAGTCTACTGTACAATTGAGATTGTCAAGACAGTATAAGATGCTGAAAAAATAGTACAGATTTTGGTCAAACACCAGTTTCTGAGCGACACAGTTTTACAGTAAGTATTTCCAAAGATGTCTGCTCATAATATTAGAAAATGTGAAGTGTGATGATGTTAGTCATGACTGTTTCTTTAGGCATTTGGCAAAATACACTTATGTATAACAGTTATTTTTGACATTATCAAATGTTTACATATATACAATCTATATACTGAGATTATAAACACAAGGTAAAAAAAAGTATGATCCTTGTTTGTTCGACATTTATGTCAAATAGTTGCCTTTCAAAGCTTCAAATCCTGTCACAAAAAAAAATCTTGTATTTCTTACTCCTGCATGCTAATCTCTACTACAGTGTGTTGTTTATCCCTTACATGTGGAAAGTAAAGAACACAAGGTTCATGCATACGGCGTACAAGTTTACATCGTCTGGGCTCTCCGGGAGGCCATTCCCAGTTCTGCTCTGGTCTGACTCGGGACTGCAATAAACCAGAGAAAAACGCTCTCTTACACAGGACTGGCAAATTGACTGCCACTGGGATTCTAGTTAAGTGTATCTGTCATCATGCGGAATAGGCTTGTCATATCCAGGCTAATTATCCTCTATTAATTGTTATTATTTGGTTGTTCATCAAATCCATAAAATAGTACTAGTCAACAAAAAAGAAAGAAAGAAAGAAAAAGATGACTTTTTTCCCTTCCAGATGAGAGGAAATTCTCACTGCGATCATGGGCATCTCTGTTGATCTTTCAAATTGTCTGAAGAGCAGATGAATATGCAGTGACTCAGTGATGCTGAGTTTCTATAAAATCCAAAGTAAACAGTTCTGATGTGACCCCAGGTAAACAGTGCAGCTAGATAGACGTCTCCCATAGCTGGAAAGGGGGGAAAAGGAACACAAACACACATTGAACACCAAGATAAAACAGGCTGTTACCCAAACAGTGCAAGGAGCTTGTTTGAGGAACTGCATCTAAATCACTTGGGTTACCAAGGCTATGCTCTTTGTCTCCTCCCACCCTCTGGTGGGTGTCTTTTCAGACCACAAAGTCAGCAGTCAGTCTCAAACATTTCAGCATGACTTGCAGTCAGCATAGTAAATGTCCATGGCTAGGAGTGCAAAATGTTTGAAGGAAAAATGTCAGTGTAGCTTCAAATTTGTGCTAGACAGCTTTTACCTTACAGTTACACTAATATGAGTGTAGAGATAATTTCCCATTCTTTCCTGCCTAGTTATGCTTAGAGCAGCATGACTTTCTGCTGTGAGTCTGAGCTGCTGCCAAGCAGCTCCAGGGCTGAGACCCATCAGTAAAGTCCAGCCCCCAAGCTGTCCTGAGAAACCCTGTGCTGCACCTCACACACTTTCTGCCCTAAGCAGCACCAGGGGTAGCAGCTTACAGGTTCCCTCAGCAGCATTCCACTCATTTGTTCTTGACAAAAAAAGACAGAGAACTATGATGAGAGTCTCACCAGCAACATGAACCAAAGATATTACAAGTAAAATTCCTAATGCAAATTTAAGGGCTTTTTTGTTTATTCAAATACCTGCTATGCCTGAGTTGACACAAAGGAAGTAAGAGCAACCACTGCCTTTTGGAGCAGCTGGAAATCTGTCTACATGGAGAGATCCACTCACCACATGCCAGCAGTTCCTGCTCATCCTGGGGGAATTGGGGTGGGCTCAGGTCACACAATAGCCAAGTCCCTCCAGGTCTGCAAGGGCTTGGTGTGAGTCCTCCACATGCTCCATAATGGACCTTTGTTACCTTTCCATGAAGCTGGAAAGCCACTATCCCCCAGACTGAATGAGAATTGCTGGGAGAAGGGGAAAGGAAGGAGAGCCAGACACACCACTTGCTCCAGGGCTGCCTTCCACAGGCCAAAGTCTGCCCCAGACACACTCTCAGCTTGAAAAAAGAAAAGTAGTGAAATCTGGGCTTCACGACAGGTTTAAGAGCAACCTGAACTGCTCTCTGTAAACAGCCACCGAGGCTGCCCTAATCGCTGCCAGAGGCTCAGCCTTCAGCAGCTTCAGAAGTCAGGGCACAAATGGAATGCCACTCCTGCTCTCACTGTTAGACACAAGTGTTGATTTGCTAAACTTTCCTTTTGAAAAGCTACCAGTAAATCAAGTCACTGACAAAATGCAGAGAGAAGAGGGAGACATACCCTGGCACTTTGCCTGTTTGCTTTTTTCTCTTCATCAGGAAGAGGTGGCATCGGGTAAGGGTATTTTCTGCTGGAAGCAATAGATCCAGTGGATGAAGATGGAGACTTTGCAGGAGACAGTGTCCTGAGGTGTTGAAACACACAAAATAAATGTGATGCCTTTGCACTCCAGCATTTCAACAGCAACTGCCATTACTCTGAAGCTTGGTTCAGAACCAAGTATATAGCTTATTATTAGCTCAGTATCAGGGGGATAAAATTGCTTGATCAGAAGTCTAATAATTTCATTATATGAATAAAGGAATAGATTTCAGGAACACTGGAAGAAAAAAATGTGCTACTTCTTATTAGAATTGTATTGCATAACAAAAATGATTTCTTAAACTGTTTTATATAGTACTGTAATTAATTGCTATAAAATTAATAAAACAAATCTGCAATTGAATAAATACAGAACTAAAAGATAAATGTGGCATTATAAAGCCTAAATAGAAACAGTAATTGTATAAATACAAGCTGAACAACATCTTCTGCCAGTGACTAAATGGTAATTATCAGTGTCTTTATGCATGTCTTACACATCTCCTATATTGACACAAACATAGCAAATAAATCTATTATTTTTATAAGACATTAATTTACATAAATGCATGCACTTGGAGGCCAAACTGTTAGTTGTGAAGTAACAAAGGCATATACAAAGTGCTAATAACAAATTATTGTACATGCAAGCATCATACAGTGCATATTGTTCCAGCCAAAGAAAGAGTCTGATGAGACTATACAAAAATGGACTGATTAGTCAATGGCAATCAGCATTTCTGTACAAGGTGAGTAGAGTAAGCAGGAGCAAGTAAATGTTTGTATCACATGAAAGGCATTCTTTTCATGTCAATAAGGCAGCAGCACAT
>JAOXXN010000395.1:20870637-20905498 GCA_026770055.1 Myrmophylax atrothorax | reverse complement strand
CAGCACATTATTGACTGAAATTTTACACCCAAGAAAAACTAATTATGCTTCTGTTTTGAGATTCTGCACTTTTCCCACTTGAGAGGTTCCTATCAGGCTCTAAGTCTGGGCAGAATAAAAGGGAAGAAAATCCTCAAAGTAGAAAAATTGAGCTACCCTGGACACCTTGTTCTCTTATGCAGACAAAGGGCATTTACCACAGGAAGCCTCTTATCAGTGCAGGCACATCACCCAGACCCTCCCTGAGCAGCACTATCTACTGTCTTCTGAGTTTAATGCACCCCTGAAGATGGAAGGTTTCCCTCAGTCCCTATAGACAGGTCTTCCAGGCCTCTCAGATGTAGAAGGGGGTTGCAGCATGCTGTGCAACTGTAGGCTGCAGTGATGAGCACTATTGCCAACATCACTGATTCCAAGGAACCACAGGAGCCACCCCTGGCAGACAGCCCCACATCCCTGACTCTGGGATGCAAAGGATCAGGTCCCTTCATCTAGAGAGGATTACAGAGCAGGCAGGGACTCTTTTGTGTCTGGAATTGTTTTGTATCTCTATTACTAAGTTAAATTTATTTATTTTTAATTAACTGTATTTTTATTTTGGACTAGTGTATCATTGGGTTGTGTCTGTATCTCCCTACAACAGCACATTCTCTTCCTCCATACAAACAATGACTGATGGTAGCCACAAACAACAAGGTCTCAATGGAAATTATCTGGTGAGAGCTCTCCAGTCTGGGTCACGATCCTCTAATGTCTCATGTGGTAGCCTCTAAGTTCAACTGCACTTATAAGATTTAGGTTGGCACAATTATCCAAACATGGAAGCATACATCTTCAGCACGTGCAGTTTGATCACCCATTAAGATGGACATACACTAATGTTTTCAGGAAAAAAAACCCTGGAGACAGTTACTACAGTATAAAACAAGGTTTTCTTATGTCCAGCATCACAGACCTGGGCACCAAACTGCACGTGCAAGAAAAAAGGTTAATTAAAAAAAAAAAAAAAAGTTCACGGGAAGGTTCTCAACAGTACCCTGCTGTTCACTACCCATACAAGTACACTCATCTCTGCCCATATTTGGACTAGGAAGGACTGCTAATAAACTGTTGGTGGATCTAGAAAGAAAAAAATAAGAAGAGGAAGGGGAGGAAATAAGGCAAGTAGATTTTATGTATGATTAGTAATCCAATTACAAATTTTGCCCCATAGCTGCAGTAGAACTTAAAATTTTCATTTTAAAATTTATAACAATGCACGTGGAGATTAGAAACAAGGAACTGGGGTTGTGAGATCTGACTTGGCAAGCCCTATCAGAAAGCTGTTCATAAGGTATCACAGCCGGAGACAGCATGTAGAATGAAGGCATCTCCCATCTCTTGCACCACAATCAGGCACAACATCACCTCCTGCACACCACAGGCTCTTTGCATTTTAGACACTGCAAGAGAAGGCCACAGTGTGTGGAAAAGCCAAGGCCAATCTACCTGCCCATCAGTCTGAGCAGGTGATCCTGGAAGAAGCAATAAACCCTCATGGGGCATCTTGATCATTTGCCTCGCACAAACAGATCCTCTGACCAGGATCCCTAATCTAGCCTTTAGCCAGGCAGTTTTTCACCATAACTCAAACACAATGCTGTCTTTTCAAAAGATTTTGAAGGCCAGACTTTCAGTGTAGCTGCCTACATTTCCTTCTTCTCAAATCCTCTTTGTGCTGCCCACTTGACTGTGGTTTGCCATGTCTGCCTGATGTGCACTTTGCTGCTCACCTGCACCTGCAAAGCCACAGCCCAAATACATCGAGAATGCAGTTGCACACTTACAGAAATGACCTTGCCCTCCCCTCACAGGGCCTCACCAGTTAATTTTGCTGTAGAATTACATGCTGCAGTTCCATTGTCATCTTTAGTGCCTGCTACTGTGAACATACAGGACTCAGAGTATGCTCACAGATCTTGCAATGCATCTTCTGTGATAAGTGTAGCTGTTTGAAGTGGTTTTGATCACCTTTCAGGTTATGCCCTGCAATTGTGTATGTGCTGTGTATCCCAGATTTACATATACGTTAAATGAGAAAGAGCCAGTCATGACCTTTCTCATTTACAGGATGGAGAGACAGCATTCAGGGACACTTGCAGGTAATGCTGAGGTTAAAAGTAGGCAAACCTTGGCAGTTTAGCTCAAGGGTGGGATCAGCTTTCAACAGGGTTTTAGTTCTCCTGCAGTCAAATCCATTAGCTTTCATGCCAAATGTTGCTTCCAGCTAAAATTTATACAAGAAACCAGCACACACCGTAACAGACTCAGAGGTTTCACTGCCAAACCCAAATGAAGCCATGCACCTCAACGTGCTACAAAAAGTCTACTTTCTGAACAGAAAGCAAGATGCAGTAGCCACTTTGTGTCTGTCTTTCTGTTCTGGAAGATGAAACTAAGAGTGTGGGGAGACTATCCTATGATTCACAACAAAACATTGCAAGTGTTCTGCAGCCATGGGCTGCCTACTCTGCCTCTCTTCACCTTAGCAAGGAATGCTGGCCCACAAGAAACAAGGTGAAATGTGTCACCTGTTCACACAACTAAACATCTTGCAATTTTGAGTGTTGTTTTAGATGAACTCAAGGCAGGTGACCCTGACAGATCTAAACTGTTTATAAACTGTGTTCAATTCTATTTCACAGATTGAAATAATTTAAAGAAATTCAAATAATATTCAACCTAGTGAAAGCATTTCAAGCCCAAATACACATATTATCAGGCAAACCTGACCATTGTTGCTGTGGGTTCAGCATTTTGTAGGACATCATCGGCCTAAATTATCCTACATTAAGAAGTTAGGATCTTATAAAAACACTGCTGTGGCTAAACATTTTAAGTTAAGTTCCTTTCAAAAGTCAGAGCTGTGCACACAGTTCCTCAGAAAGAGCAGCAGCACAGGGGAGAGGAAGCTCATGGGGGGCAGAAGAAGAGACAACAGCTATGGCTTGAGCTGTCACTTCAAGCACTGCACACCAATGCCCCAGAAGCAGACAGTCACATGCTTTAGTGAACTCTTCTCCCTAACTCTTGAAACAAAATCCTGATCCTACTGATATGAATGGGCATTTTTTTGTTGTTTGCCAACATGGCCCTTTTGCTTCGGTTGTAACATGGAAAAGTTTTTTTGTTTTGGTTTGGTTTTTTTCTTTAAGCCTAAAGCCTAAAGTAGCAAGAGCAGGGAGATAGGGGCTGGTCACAGCTCTGGCCTCAGCTGGATGCTCACAGAGGAAGGCAATGGAGCTGAGGAGAAGCTGAGAAAAAATCAAGGACACAAAAGCACATTAAAAATAGGAGGGAAATGACAGTCTCCTGTCTCCTGCCTTCCATGTCCCTTCCCTGTGCCCTTCTGATATGGGACGGCCATTCTCCTTCTAGTTATGTGTTCTCGTTCTCCATCTAAAAACCTATTTTCTTTGTAAATTATTTTTATATTTAAAATATAAATTACTGTAAATATTTGCATTAAATCAAATGTACACAGCTCAGTGCTTCAGAAGGTGCCTTCTGGTGTTTTTTTTGTTTAGAATTATCAACAGAAAGGGCACATTTTTGGATTCTGGCAGTTCATTTTCCATCATGGCTCCCAAGTCTTTCAAGATTCAATGAGAATTTTGAGTAATCCTTAACCACATTTCACAAAGTCAGCCTTGTAACTAGCAGTAACAAAAATAAGTAGTAGTGGCACATTTGTAAAATAACATCCCTTGCAGCAAAGCCAAAATCCAGGAAAGGCTTCCTGCCTGGGTTTATCGCTGGAGTTATGAGTGTATAGTCTGGCATGAGCATTTCTCAGATCAGAGCCTATGGGGGGATGATGCACCACCTCATACACAAAATTAAAATCTAGACTAGACTTTGAGCAGAAAAATGAGAGGTTTTTCTTTACAGGTCTTATTTTCTTAGAGATGGGAATCCCACACCTGGGAGTTTTCTGGCACAGAGATACCAGATACTATTATTACTATGATTAATAAAAAGTAATTATATAGAAATACCCATCAGATTTGTAGACTAGGAAAAAAACAGAAACCTAGGACATCAGGTGTCAAGAGAGACAAATTATGATTTGTAAAGGGTTTTTTTAAGCAGATGGAGAAAATCTTTCTAATGACTAATATCTCTATTTTCTGAAAATTTGTAACATTCCTAGGAATTGTAGGAAGTGTTTTTGTCTTTTTTTCCTCATTCTACTTCAACTCTTCCTATGGCAGTACCTGTCAGCCCAAAAACTATAGGGAAACAAGCCAAACAGCAATGTTACTTTGAGGACTCCTTTGAAAAAATAATCAAAGACAATTAGCAACATTACTCAGCCAATCATCTGGTGTCAGTGTCTTATTATGGGGCTGTGACTCCTGAAATATAATACCAGCTGGACAGTCTGACTTCAGTCTGACTTCACTGTTTATTAAACAAGATTTATTTTTCTTTCATTTGTGAATGTCTTCACAGGCTAAGGCTCAAAACCCAGTCACAGGATGTTCTGACATACCATTCTTAGGAACAGTCTTTTCCTGTCCATGCTATGATTAAGCAAAATTGCAACCGAGTTTGGGGGAAAAACTGTTCAGTCCAACCTTCTGTAAACTCACAGCGACTTATCTCAGGAGAGTTAGTCCTTTGCCTTCCATAATGTGCCCACAGAATACTTCCCCATGATTACCTCCATTAATTAGAACATACAGGTTTCTAAATTTATTCTAGTAGCTTTCTCACTTCTGAACCTAACTGCTGCAGGCAGCGATTAGGAAGCTTCTATCGTGTAAACTTCTTAATTTATGTTTCATCTCTGCTGATATACAGCCTTTGAAACTCACATGGGTCAGCTTAATCCTCATCTACATGCCAAAAATGCTTGGTTTATCTCAAATACAATTAGAAATATAACTTGTTCAGTATAACAGCTGAAGACCCCCAGGGGCAGGGTACACTCTCATCAATTTAATCTAGTTACTAAATCGTGAAATTAAAAGATGAAAACTAAATTATAAGTATGCACATAGGATTTTAAATGTGTTTAACTATACCATTTTAAGTAACCTATTTTAAACTAGTGCTATCTTCTATTTTCATCAATGTCTTTGCTTATTGTGACCACAAGGCTGCTGATACAAAAACCCTGAAAGACAGCTATGGGCTTAGGTTATGGTGAGCAACTCTTGACCTTGCCTGAACAATAAAGGTCAAGAGGGTAGTTTTATGAAAAGGCTTGCTAATAAAAACATACCTTACTTCTCATGTGAGTTTATCTAATTTCACCTTCCAGTGACCTTTGGTCATTATTGGTAATCTGAAGGATCTACCACAAAGATTTTGCTCCATATGCAGCTATGTGAACTTCATGATCAGGTAAGTCTTTAGCTGCCCCACTAAACTGAACAGCTTGAAGCCCTGCAGTCCTTTCTGTGGTCTATCTTGGCTTAAATATCCCCAGTTCTAAACATGCTTGTTGAACCATGGACACCAGACCTTGATCCTATATCCCAGTGCTAAAATGACCAGACTCACTCCCTTGCCTGAATGTCCAAGCACCAACACAAAGACAACTTCCCGTAGACCTTGGATTCTTGCATCAGGGATCTTTACTCTCTGTTCAGGACCAAGATCAGGACTGACAGTTGAGTTTACTCATTTTCCCTATTTGTTCACTGGAAAGCTTTTCTGCAGCTTACTCTATGATTTACAACATGTTGAAAGCAATGGTTTTAAAAACTAACCATTTTATGGTCTTGTAAGGCTTTGGAACTTTACAAGTTCTAAAAATGACTCAATTCCTTCCTACATTTAACATCTGCCAGTGTTACTACTGGAATAAAGTGTTTCATTAGCATCTTGTGATACAAATTCATCACACTTCTTTCCCAAATTCACACTGGACATATTTACAGTACACTTCTGCCCTTTTGCATTATTATTAGTTCTACTTGTGTAGCAAAATTATTAAGTTATAATTCTTTCAGCTCTATTTTTGATATGTCAACTTACAGCTTCATGGACTTAATGTTTTATGTTATATGTCATAAATGGCCTTCCATTCTCTCCTGTTAGTGGATTTTTTCAGCTGATGCAGAGATCTGTTGATCTGTCTCAGCAGTGGGACAGTGTCTTTTGGAAATCTACTGCAACATTCTCAGTCTCCTGATTCATGTCCAACAGGGAGGCCAGCCTTACGCATGCTTCTTCTCTTTAACTTATAATGTATCAAATACCCTTTCAAAAACAAGTGCTATTTGTGGCTGAACCCAACCTCACTTGTAACAGATTCTTTAGCACAGAGTATATGCTGCTACATTTAGTTTTCCAGTTACAATATATAAATTATTTCATTGTAGTCTGAGGGTAAAATACTACTACTTTTTACTCTTTTTTCATCTAAATTTTGGTATGCACTATATAAGACAGTGGGTAGAGTCAATGTGTTATGAAACCACTTGCTTCAGTAAATTAACATTCTATTTAAGTCAATACTACTTTATTAGTGATAAATATGTCTCATGCCCATAAAACACTACTTGGCATACAATGATGCAAAAGCTACTACAAGCTATAGATGATGGTGGGAACGCATGCACTACACACACCCTTTTCAATGGCTTCATTAAGACATTCAGAAAAAGAACTGTAAATTGCACATGAAGCCAAAAACAGACATCAAAATGCAGCAAAAGAAGAGGGGCCCTTTGCACCTACAGTAACTTGTATTGATTTATACAAGGTAGGAGTCCCAAGATATTTGTATATGCTGGAACAGCTCTTAAAAATGATAATTATAGAATTAATTTACAAAATACCTAAAGTATGGTCCTTCAGTGTTTTTATTCACATCTTCTACCCACTTAGCTACATTATATTCTCTTTTGAACCATGGGTTTAAATACCTGCAGAAAGCAATGGAAGGAACAGAGAAAGCAGAAGAACAAGAATAGAAAATCTGAGAACACACAGCACAAGCTTAGCAAGGATGTCTTCATCCCCAAAATGCAAGTGAATATGGCAAATAAATCAGTATGGATGTTGGGTGAGGACTAGGCAACGTGTACAACTGCATGAGAAAATCTGACCTACAACAAGACTCATATGTTTGATTAATCTGGAAACTCTTTGGAACACATCATTCATTTAATGTCATAAGGGCAAAATTCACTCCTATGCAGAGGGTCAGCATTAAGCTCATGGTTTGAACTCCTCTCATGATCTCAGAATAAGGATAAAAGGGCATTTTGGCTCTGATCATGCAGTTTGCTTGCTGAAGACACATTTTTGCACCCATCTAAAATAAATTGCAAGATAACAGCTAAATGAGCACAGAATCTTGAGCTTGACCCCTTCTACAGGAATGAATTTTAGCCTCATTTTGTTAAAAGGCTTGAATATTTTGCCACTACAGTGACAATTTTTACACTTAAAGGCAAATAACCCTCTGATTTTTCAATGTTCATTTAATTTGGTAGGATGACAAGACAATTTAATGGAGGTGGGCTGCAGAGTTATCTCACACTTTGCAATAGCAATCTTGATACCAAACCCACACTTCTTAGGAAAAAAAGTCTAAGCTGCATAGTCAAGTTAGTTACATGAAAATTATGAAATAAAGATGATATTTAATTATCTGACAGTAAATTACCAGGGAAGAAGAAAATTTTTTGTAATAAATTTTCCCCAATAACAAGATTAGTAAATTCCTCCCCCTCTGTCGTTTTAAGAAAAAAGGGCGATGCAGAAACAGGAGTCTGCCAGGTCCAATTTAAAGTCCGTTCTTGTTATATAGAAATAGCAACAGTTAAAGGATTATTTGTGATCACCACCTTTATATAATAGAGACTAGCATACTGAAATAGGAAACAAATTGTAACCAAAGAAAAAGAGAAAGAAAATTCCTCTTTAACTTATTGTCCATATTTCTGGGCCAATTCTTGCCACCCTTGTGAGATTGATTCCAATGACCTCACACATGGGAACAGGCCTCAAAAGGTATTGCTTAGATGAATAAAAATTGGGCCAAATCATGTTGTTCAACACCCAACATATTTCAAACCATGTTGACAACAAAAGCGGCAGCACTTTTTCAACTTCTTTTGCTCCTTTTTTGCTCTGGAACATCTCCTCCCCGCCCTGCGCAAGCACAGCCACAGCTCTCAGAAAGTACTCGCCCTCAGCCACAAGTGCTTCTAAGTAGCTTCCTCAGCTTGCTTATTAATCAGGAATCGGGAGTGCTTTATGCTTTCCAGCTTGGGATCTTAAGAGAAAGAAAACGTCAAAAGTGGTAGTGCAGCAAAACAGAGGAACCACAAGTGAAGCAACAGGCTGATGCCACCATCACCAGGAACTAATGAACTTCTGCTTTAACTTTAATTGCACTTTGTCTTGTACTCGCTGCCATACTTTTGACTTGCAGTTTTACATTTGAAAGGGTCTTTTGGTAACCATGAAACACTCCCAATCTGGCTTCCTATATTAGAAAATGAAGTGTCATGTGGTATCAAAGCATGCAATCGTTGCACAACTGTGTTTCAGGGTTTCCTGGGTCTGGGTGTGTTACAGACCATCATTCATCACCTCAATCCATCTGTTACAGAAAGGTTAAACTCAAGTTACTGCAGACCACTACATGATATCATTAGAAAGCTCTCAGGCTGACGTTTCTGGCCACATGTTCATTAGCAATGGCGAGAATCTGTACTTCCTTTGAGTGAGAATTTCTGCTTTAAAACAAGGCATCCTTACACATAAGCCTACAGCTAGACCAACAGCTCAATTTGGCTTGTAGCGCAACATGCAACAAGGCAAGAGATCTGGGCTCAAGAGTACTTGTACTCCTCAGGCTGGTGAGGAGGAAGGTTAGCTAGCGCTGCATCAGCAGGAGCACCTCCAAGCAGTCACAGTGTTTTGCCACAGTGAAACTATTGTATACTGAGGGAAGGGACTTTTCATGGGATAAAATGGCAGCCCAGAATGCAGGGGCAGGTGAGACTGACCTGTGATCCAGACTCCCTGTTTGGGGGTGGTCAGAACCCCCTGAGCTTATGCCTTGGGCAGGGGTTTGGTGGGCGAGAGAAAGCCCAGGCTCAGATGCATGGGTTACCCGGCTGCAAAAAGACAATATATAACAGAAAGTCTAAACCAAAGATGTTCGTATCAGTTATAACAACGAGGAAGACAAAGGCTTATAGGAAAAGCAGTGCAAATTAGCAAACGTCTGAATCACTATCTGTTCCCTGGGACCTGTTTTAACACAAGCCCCCAATTAAACTATGAACTTATTCAGAAAACTCTCATAATCATTCCTGGAAAATTCTAATTAATTTAATAGAGAACTCTTTTCCAGGCTATTTCACCAACCATGTTTCTGAAAAAGCATTTGGCCTGTTGGCATTCCTTCTATGTGTAATGAACAATCTGCCCTTAGTAAAGAACATTAATTTTGTTTAAAAACATCTAGAAACAACCAAAAATGTCCCAAAATACCTTTAGTGGTCTCTGCTGAGCTCTACACATAGCATAAGCCTTGTATGTTAGGTACAAGAGTTGTGCAAAGGTGTGAGCAGTACTTTTTTCAGCGGCTGCCCAAAGTGCTTGCAACCCTCCCCTCCCATCAGTGCTGCTCATGAGGGCTGCAGACCTCAAACCTTGTTCAGAACTTAAGAAATTTTGCTCCTATGTTTAATGGCACAAGTCTATTTGATGCTTGGCTGTATACAAAAAAACCCCTTGTGCATATGTGCAGTTATTGCAGACTTACACATACATCAAATATTTTTGTAGGCAACTGCACCAGTGTGCTACTGCTAAAAAAAAACCCATGGAATTCTGCACAAGGTATGGCACAAATTAACCCAATTTTCTACTGGTTAACTACACTCTACTACTAACAGGAGACCAACACTGTTATCCCTTTTCTTCCATCTCAGCAAGTATCCCATTTGACTCTTAGGGGCCACAAAGGTAGACTTTCCAAATACTACTTCAGAACAGACTTCAATATTATATTTCCCAGAGAAGGTAGGAAGGTACATTTGTCTGGGAAAAGTATCCATGTATTCTGAGGCATTCTCAAAGCAGGTGGCATTGCTTTATTTTTCCTAAATGAGTAAATGCTGGCGACAGTTAGACCATTCTCAGTCTATTTTCTCTGCTTGCAAAGGAAGATATCCCTCTAACCAGAGTCACCATGTGCCCTCAGCAACTCTTTCCATTTCCCACTGAATTGGCACAGCATGTGGGTCATTCAGTGGGAGCTCTCTCTCCAAGTGGTGACAGGCCTGCCAAGGAGACTTGGACAAGTCATGTGGGCCTGTGCAGTCCAGGATAGACCCCATCAGGAGAAAGAGTGCTTTCCTGCCTGGCAGGTCTCTCCCAGGAACACACAGATTGTGCTTTATCCCCAAAGGGCTGTTGCATGGCTGTTGGAAAGCACCAGACTCCTCCCTCTAGCACCAGGACTGCTGCTGGGCTGAGAGACTGTAACAGGCATCAAGAAGGAAAGCAGAGAAATAGGTGGAAAATCAGGGGCACCTTTAAAAGAGAAAAAAATACACAAGGAAAAAGATTTCCAACTCACAGTATCTGTCTGCCTGCTTATTTAGTGCTCCAAAGTTCTCAGAGCAAATATCATTCGGTTTTTTGGCAGTTTGGTTTTATCAAAATGTCTCATGCAAGGAGAAAAGAAAATGAGCAAAATAATATTTCATTAAGAGTTTATCAGCACAAAGACCAAGAGCACAGGGACTCTTGATTGATAAACTCCCTCAAGGGCTAAAATTTCTAGTTCTGTGTTGCTATTTTGACCATGCAATGTTATAATTGCAATGTGCATCAAAGTATCATTTCTGTAACTTGTAACACAGGTCCTTCTCTATGAACCTTTCTGAGCCTACTCACCTCAAGACAATCCACTGCAGGTGAAAGAAAAGTTTCAGAACAAACTCAAACTCCCCAAACTAAAGGAAGTGGGGTTCAGAGAGAAGTTAGCATTATTAGTTTCCAGCAGGGTTGGTATCAAGCCCATTTGCCCATAGAGCTGCAAAGTTAGTACTCATGATATGAGGAAGGGCGGTGTCACTGCCACCATGGTCAAAGAAGGGGCCATTCCTGTGCAGTGTAAGTGGCGTAAGAGCAAGGCCAGTGCTTGACAAGCCCAGAGATTATGTTTCCAGCCATTCACCATTCATTCACAAAAGGGGCCTGAACCAGCAGGCTTAACTACATAAGAAAGGCTCTTTCCCTGTGGGGAGCACTGCACGCATGGGCTCTTCAGTAAATGTAACCAACAAATCAATAAACAAGCAACTCTAAGCCATACCGGAAGAGCCTGGGGATCAGTCTCTTGGTAAGGACTTCCATTACCCATTTATTGCAGGGCTTACTCAAGACTGGCTGTTCCAGGCATACAATGACAAACTTCAATATACTCTCAAGGAAGACAGATGCCTCTCCTAAAAACCCCCAGGAAGGTACACAGAGATACAGATCTCTGACTGTGCAATGGCCCAACCCAAGGTGAAGACAAGGGTAGGAAACAGGTTATGAGAAGCTCAGTATTGAACCAGGATACACTCAGCAATGGCAGTTTACTGTAGACAAAAGCCTGCAGTGATGGTGCAGGCTGCCACCATCACTGGGAATTGCTATAGGAACGACTGTGAGGAAGCCTACATAAAAAAGAAAATTCACAGTTAATTTTTAAATAAATAAAAATATGTCAAAATACATTAGGCAAACCATTTACCAGATTATCAGTCAGCAATCAGAATGGGCCACAGAACAAAAATGCAGCTGTCTACTTTTCAGTACTCTTAATCTCCATCTACAAAACACAGATATGAAAACTGTACTTTTTGGCTTTGCCTTTGTAAGTTCAGACTTACTCAGTTGAATTAGACCGTGGCCTAAATCTTTTGCCTCTGACTTTCTTTCTGTTTCCTCCTATATTACCTGAAAGAAATCAAAGGATAAAGACAGACAGTAAAACAACTTGAAACTCACCTGCATCCCATGGCAAACTGTATATTCTTTTTGCATCCATAGCAAAAGAGTTGTTACCTCATTAACTTTAACCATTTAAATGTCACGGGTCAGTCCCTCTTGATTTACCTCACACTGTTAGGTAAGCTTTCTCTACTTTTTGCTGCAACTGTGCAGAGCAGAAAACTCCTTAATTTTAGCTTTTATTTGACAAAATCACTCCAGTTCAAGAAAAACACTAAACACTGCCTGATAAAATCACAGAAGCTCGCAAGAGTGAATAGACTTCTCTTTCATGTTAGCTCACACTGGAGGAATGGGAAAAATTAAATGTCACTTCTATGTGACAAAGCACTGTGCAAAGAAAGGCACTTGTGTAGGATGCTGTTAAATCCTAATTCCAGGTTAATAACAATCAGCACAACTTTAAGGAGTCATGATGCTGTCCTAAGAGCAGCTGAACTTCCAGCAGAGCAGCAGCAGTCCAGAGGCTGGTTTCCACTGTGGCCAGCACAGTGGTTCACACTTACCTTGCCAGGAATTACTCCTAGGCCTCCCATTTTCACAAATGTCTGAAATATGTTTTGTGTCTGGGATCCTTTCACTCCAGGAATGAGATAATCCATTTGACCTGGAACAGGAGGGCTCAGATGCGGTTATTGTTAAGGGTATTGTCTCACATCATGTTAACTCAGTGGTTCAGTCACATTCCCAAGGCCAGTGACAAAACATAGCCTAAGGTCTGTCTGCACTAGCAGAGCCTCCAGGATTTCTGATTGCACTCTGCAGTTACACTTTGCAGCTGTCTCTGCAGTGGTTCTGTGTGTCCACGTTCAAGAGCCAGGCTTCAGCCCTGCTTTCTCACTTGTCTGCTGTGGGATGCACAAATACCAGCGCACACCAGATTTCCTTTGGATTTGCAGCTCTGCCCCAGCTCCTAGATGGAAGATGCTTTTCCAACTGAGCTCATCTCAAGGCTTTTTTATCTTGCAGTCAAGCACATCCTGCCTGCAGTCTGCCCACTCCCTCCTTGTGCCGCTGCAGGAAAGCCTGGACAGCTTACCTCACCCCACTGTTACCAGTCTCAAGGGCTCAGGAGTCTGTGATGAACATCCTCCCACCCAGAGCCAGTAGCACCAGGAGAGATGTAACTGTGTCTCATTTTATATAATTTTTAATTTTTATAATATTTTATTAGTCAATTGCTACATTGTGTACTTCTAATGCTAAACTCAAAGCCAAAAACAGTCTGTATCAAGGTGCTTGGTGCAAACTGAAGTTTTTCTTTCCTCTCGTACTCCCTCTAAGAGCCAGAGATGTGTGTCGCAGTGCAACAGGCTCCCTCTTGCTGAACTAGAGCTGCTGCTCAGCTGTTTGCCATGAGATCTACAATTATTTTCAAAAGATAAGAGGAAGCTGAAAAATTCAAAATAGATGGCTTACTTATTACAAAGAAGTTTTGCTAAAAGGAACTATTTCTGTATTCTGAATATTCTTGAATTTTTTAGTCTCTGTTTTCCTTGGAGAGCAGGCATCTGAGAGATGCTCTTCAATTTCCAGAAAACCAGGCTAACCACAGCAACACTGAAGTAAGCCCAGAGTTTCATTAACTGAAACTTAATTACAGCATGAAAGGTCTGAGAAGCAACAGATTCACTGACAGATTTTTAAAGATCTTCTCCTACTCGCAGTCTATTTTCAGGTTCCAGAATATCTTGCTACATGCTGAGTTTGGTGTTTGCTGTTTCATAGTAGCAAGAGTTATCATAAAGTTATGTCTTAATCCTTGAATATCTTCCAAACATTAACTAATAGTTCATAGTGCTTTCCAGCACAGAGAAGACCAGGCAACTAATGGCCCAGTCACTCTAACATCTCCCAAGAGATATCATCCATACCGGCACACAGAGGAAACCAGAACCAAATTGGAAGGTAGGAAATAGCACTCTGGGCATTAAAATGGAAGGACTATGTCAGCTGTATCACAATGTTAATGGAATATTTGTCAGACTTACTTTTCCAGACTTGACAGTGGCACAACATACCTGAACTGGTGGTGGGGAACAACGAAACTCTCTAGTACAGACAGACCTTAGAAACCATTAGCTTTTTGAAACAAATAATAAACAGAGACATGACATAAATGAAGTATGAAAAGAAACTGAATGAAACAGATACTGAATGAAAGAAGAAACACATTAAACTACATTCATTTAAAATTAAATTCTTTTCTTAACAGGTATTTGAATGTGATACACAAAGCTATGAAAACTTGCTTTCCCAAGATTTTTTTCAAAATTTTATCCAAATGAAAAAAATTCTCCAACAAAAACAGTGCACCATTTAAGAGTAATGCTTGCTTCCTGAAAAAAGAAACAGTAATTGATCCACCCACACATCTAAAAAGTTGAATTTTAAAATTAGAAATCATTAATTAATCACTACTAGGGTTTTCCTCATAACATATTCATTAGAACAAACTGAATGAAGTTACATATAGGATCAAGCTGCTATACCAATATAGCAAATGTCACTGCTTATATGTCCCTTCCACGCATTTCTCTTTACTTTAACTGAAACAACAGCAAAGAAAATGGCTTCATCAACTGCACAGTTATAGGCTGCTTAGTGAGACAAGAATTGAGAATTGCAGTTTTCCTATGAAACAGTTGAGGACTGTCAATCCCTCCCAGGACACAGTGTTTCTCATAAATTGTTTTACAGTGATAGATAAGAGATTTTCATTATTAAAGGATCTCTAACTGCAAAGGGACAGTGAGCATCATGACCTTAGCAATTAAAAATTACTCTCAATGCTTTTCATTTAATTTTCCATTTTAAAATGTTGTAGGGTTTAAACAACAGGAACAATAACAGAATTAATGAAATCTGGTCAAGGGCAAAATCAAATTCTCTCATGATAGCCAGCAGAAAACTACAGAAAGTCTTTGTAGTATTATTTTCCAAGATAATACTTGGTGACCATTTTGTATACTAGTCTAGTAAGCGCAATAAAATGCAAGCACTATCGTCTTTAATATAAGACAGTGGAAGTCTAGGTCAACACAGTGAAATAATGACAGTGACAAATAAAGATATAAAAATAACATTTATATTGAACATTTTATAACCATTATTGAAGCAAGACAGTGTTCCTTTTCTTTGATTACGACCATGATTAAAATAGTTGTGGACTTTCTATTTTTTTTTTCAACCGTCAATTATTTTTACAGTCTACTTGAAAATAATTCTCAAGCAGGGAGATGATAAAAATTTAATTAAACAAAAATTGGTTTAAAATGCAAAATTTTTTTATTCTGGCCTAATCATAATAATTAGCAGCTCAGGACATAGGAGAGAAATCAGTAATCAAAGCAAAAAGGATGCTATTTCAAACATTCCAAAGAAAGAAGAAAGAATCAAACCTGCTGCGAAAAAATGAAATGTTCTGACTAATGGAATAATGGGTGATGGAACAGGTAGAAATCTGAAAATGCGACAGAAAAGCAGACCTCTTCTTAGAACTAGATGCAGAGTTTGTGCTGACTCCAGGAGGCATGTCGCTATAAAAAGAGTCGGCCTCTCCCGGCTTTTTTACATAATCTCCCTGGGGTATTTGTCTAAAGTATAATAAACATTTTAGTCAGAAAACATGACAGGAACTAGCACACACACAAACATGCATGAACATTAGTTTAAAAGAAAGAGGTAAGGATAGCAATCCTTGAGGAAATCTGTTAATCACACACAATAAGGATATTAATACATAATTTAACCATCTGAGAGAAAACTCCCACACACTTCTGTTATGTGCAGAAAAGTGGATTATGTGGGTTTGGTAAGGGAAAACAAGGATCTGGTAAACCCTGATCACAATTTTCAAAGTGAACACCTTGTGTTTCTAGAGACACTGGATAACCAGTTCAGACACTTCAAATGGCTCATCCTGCTGGTTGTGAAAAGCACCCCCAGGTGCAGCACCAGAACTGAGCTTGAGCTGAATACATGCCTGCATCAAAAAGGAGTTCAGGAAAAGTGAATGCTTTTTTCCTTCTGAGGTAGATGCTTTCCATTTAACTTTTGCGATCACTATTGAATTCAAGAATAGCAACTTGTTGTGTTGTTTAAACCTCAGGAGGAGAAAAACCTCCAGTTTTTTTAACTGATTTCTTGTGCAGGGGAACTAATACCAGTGTCAGAGATTCTCACCTACTCCTGATTACCACAGTAGACTCAATCTGCCAAGACACACAAAAATAATGTCACACACATCTGATAATAGGTTAACCTTTTCCAGTATGAGAGCTTCAGTTATGGTGCATAAAACTATCTATGCATTAGAACGTTCTAATCAAGTTATGCAATGTTTTTGCAGATGGTGAATTCATTGCAAGCCAAAAAAAAACCTGCCATGCAAATACTCCAGTTATAGTTCCACCAGGTTGAAAAATCCTTCCAAGTACAAGTACCTACTTTGAAATTTGAGTATTTCATAGGATCATCAACTTAAGTATCTATTCAGCCTTGCACTCTCCAAGGCCTTTTTGTTTCAGTCTGTCCCTATTAAGATGCACATTTATTGAGTTGATTCATGTTCAGATTGTGTCCAACTAAAGACCTAATCTTGGATCTCTTCATTACATTTCTGAAGTTCTAATGCTTCTAAAGTATTTAAAGTATATGGCACATAAATCATTAGTGTAATGCAATATTTCCACACTCGATCTTCTAACGCCTTTTGAGTTTCAGTTCTCATCCCATTCCTCAGCTGGTACATGGGAGTGTTCACAGTTGGCTCAGTGAGGGTAGTTCTGCTCCTCAGGGTTCCTCTAGCAAATTGTTCTCTTGCTACTCCATCAGAAATAAGTTCTCCTGTGTAGCTGTGCCCGTTACAGCCACACTACCCAAGCTGGCAGAATCCTTGCTAATTGGCTCTTCTTACTACTTTCAGTTTACTTGCTCCAGTTGTTTTGTGCTAACAAGTATCATTCCTTATATAATGGTCAAAAATAACATAATGGCTTGTTTTCATCTTTATTTAAGAAGTCATCATAAACAATTTTTAAAAAAGAAAAAAAAGGGACAGTCTGGACAATCTGGTGGATGTTTGTTTTTTCCATTTATGGCATATTCTCTGTACTTACCCAAAAATTATTCTGTTTCGAAGTCAGCCTACAGAACTTCATTTTCTACATGAAGGAGATTTAGGCACTAAATATTTCCATCATCTTTAAAATGATGGAGCCCTCCATTACCTTCAGAAGCCTCAGCTTATGTTGGTTTCCACTCTGCCCATGCCCACAGACACAGCTGCAGACTGACTGCATACTCACAGTGCCCTGGCCATAAAATAATTTCTGGAGATAAAGATATCTGAAAAAGTTAAATTCTCCAATATTCCAAGGCAAACATGCATGAGATGGTCTCTTTCCCTATTTCAGGTTTTGTCTGCTCTGTTGTCAGCCAAAACTGAAACAACCACAGTAAAGTGACTTGATGGCCATGTCAGTCTGCACTTACAGTTACATCACATTCCACTTAGCAGCACCAAACCCTTACATTCCTCCATTCTTGTGCTGGGTGGCAATTCCTACCCACCAACCTCTGCATAAGGCTTGACTTGATTAGGTTTGCCTTTTGCCTGGTACCGTACCTGTCACCTTTCTGCCCTTTTAGCACACACCCAGCATTTGGCAGCGCTTTTCTGATTTTCACAAGCACTTGAGCCTTGCAGAGAAAGCACTACGCAAGCAGAAATGGAGAACACGCACAACGGGTGGCAGCAACAAACAAAGCAGCAGCTCAGACCAGGAGGCAATGGTACAGGCAGAAAACAGGGGCATTTGAGAGATACCCTCTTATCTTTGGTGGACTGGGAGAGGAAGGAGCAAACTCCTTCCCAGAAGACCCATTTGCCAGGCAGATGGCTGATAAAGAGAGGTGGTCTTCCAGGAGCCAAACACAAGTCACTAGGAACAGTTTGGGGTTTGGCCACAAGCTTGAAATGGTGAAAGCTCAGCCCTGTGCTGAAGACAGTACCATGCTTTAGCTACAACATCAACCAAACAGAGTGACAGGAAAGAATGGGCTCTTCATTCACACAGCAAGTTAACTGCATTGTATTTTTAACTGCAAAGAAGCTCCAGTAATGAATTTGTCTCAAAAGGCTCCTGAACATCATGTTAATATAAATTATTCAATTCTTAGCCTCCCAAGAACATTTTCATCTCTAATAGCCGATTTTCAGTCTCTCTTATTGAATATATTCTCCTGTTTTCCTAAATGAAATAGTCTATTGCAGAAGCAAACATTATTTTTGTACTGAGTCCAGTAAAATCAGGATTTCAAGCAATGTATTTATAGAATAAATACCTATTTCATATATCCAAGCAAATATTATTTAAAATGATTCATCGCCATATTTTCTTTATAGCATGTAAATGTGCAAGAGAAAACAAAAGCTATTTTCAGAGCTTTCTAAGATACATTCTGTTACTTTTGTCACATACCTCTGTCTTCGGTAGTTTCTTTCCATACAAAGAGAAGAGAAAGAAAGAAGGAAGAATGAGTTATTAGTATGCAGGTCAGTAAGAGAAAAAAACGTAAAAAGAACAGTAATTTATAAGAAATGAAATTTTAGTTCAAAATATTTGTACAAAAAACCACTTCTGAAATAAACATATGTACAAACCTCCTAAATCAGAATAAACACAAAAAATCATATAGATGGTCAAAATCAGTGCTGAGATGGAGGTGCAGTTTATGATGGGTTTAGGTCTAGTCACTGTGATGCTGCCAGTGGAAGGTGCACTCTTGCCCTCCACCTCCGAAAACTAATACGACTGACCAGATGTGCTCTCAAAATAAGCCCTTAACTTTTGGACTTTTACTCAAAAGAGAAGTCCAGATTTTCAAACGCTGTCAGAAACTGAGAGTGATATACAAAGACAGCATAACCTACCTTTCTACTATCCTGTCATGCTTTTTTCCAAATGCCTATTTCCTTATCTATTTCTGAGCTGCCCTCAGCCTGCCTCAGTCTAACAAACTTGCAGGGGATGTGCCAGCTTGTTTTGCCAAACCACTGGGACCATATCCCAGCTGCAGCACTGTCTACAACTGAACCTGCCCTGCCCTCCCAAGCACACCAAGGATCCAGGGAGGAAGGACTTCAAAAGCCAGTCTCACCCAAACACAAATGACAAAGTCAGTACCTTGAATCTTTTTTTAATAGAAGCAAAAAACCCCATAAATCCCCCTGTTTTTAGAAGAAATCCACAAAATAAGAAAGACTGAAACAGACCACTCAGGCTGCAGTAATTGATTTTACCTCTCAGTGAGCACTGACAGCTCTACACCAGGACAGAACTGGTGCCTTATTTGCAAATTACAGGTCTATCTGACCAAAAAATATGCCTGAATTAATTTCAGCTTAAGCTGACTAAATATAAACATCTGTTTAAGGGAGCATATGGTTAAGTGCTTTACTGACTGACTGACGGCTAACCTTGCTAAACTTACTTCATTAGAAGGAAAAAATTTATAATTGAATCAGACCATAATCTTGTGTTTCCTTTGTCAGATACAGTAAAATCATAATCTGATCATTTACCAGAAAAAAATAAAAAAAGAAATAGCTAAATGAGCAATAAATTTCAAACCAGGATCAAGCTCTCCAAAACCACATACAAATGCAAGAATTGCTTGAAAAATATTAGTACTATAAAAGTATCACTGTATCAATATTATTGAATTTGGACTTTTTAGATTGTTTGAATTATTCTTTTCATAATATAATTGCCTATCAGATGAAATACACTTATTTCTTAACTGTATTAAGAAGAACAAAACTTACTTACTTGTAACCCCAACCAGTTATTCCTAAAACGAGAGCCAACACTAAAATGGTGCCAGCAATAGCCCCTATTATTATATTTGTGCTAACCACACCTGAAAACAAGAGACAGAGGAAAAAATATACAGTGTTTTAGGAGAAAATACACAAAACCAGTAAATGCACCATCTTTCAAAAACCTGCCTGAACAACTCACACTGGGCTGATTAATTGTAAGCAGTGACATAATCTTGAAGTACAGCATGGACATAAAAAGGTCACTTGTAAATCAAGCTTCGACCTCTACATCAAATCCCTTAACTGAACACTTGCTATAAAGGAAAGTCATGCCAGATATGTCAATACAGCCTTATCAATATTAAACTGCTGTGGCTTATATTCTTACAACCTGCCTTTCAAATACATTCTTACATTGGAATAAAAGTGATTATTTATTTGGTTTTGTTCAAATCTCTTCCATAGCTGACTAAATTAGCCAAAAGTGATATTCTGGAAGATGGTAAAACTGTCTCCCACAAGGATTTTTAATGCCAGACATTTACATCCTCATTTTTCCACAATATACCTTTCTCTTGTATGCAAGCCTAAAGCTGAATAAAAACTCACTCAAAAAATGTAAAAGCCAAAAATTTGTGTGCCAACATGCTGCATACTGGCCATATAATAAAAAATTTACACTACAAATAAAAACCAATCATGCAAGTAACATTACCTTTCCATATGGATATGAAAAGTCCCAGTAAATTTTTTGCTTGTCCTGATCTATCAATATGTAATAAGGCCCCTCAGAAAACTGGGACAAGCAAGGTAGAACCAGACACATCAGTACCAGTTCCAAAAGGTGTAATAAGTGCTTGTGAGCAGCACTGCTTACACCCAAACACAGGTCTCAGGCCTCATTTACAGACACCAAGTGCTTCTGTTGTGGGAGGAAGGGAGAGAAACAAGGCTCCTAATGCTGCAGCATGTCATATGCTAACTGTAAGAGTAGGAGACCTAGTTTTGCTTAATGAACCTTCTTCAAATCCAAGTTTTTTCAGCTACTGGTAAAAGTTATAACAGCATACCTTTATTGATAGCATCTTTATCAAAAAAGAGATCATCTTTGATGCGAGAACTGCAGTCATCTCCTCCCCAGAATCGGTCACAGACACACTTTATTTCATTGCTACAAACCTGCAGCCAAAAGTGTAGCTCAGAAAAAAATCAGAAAATTAATCCATTCCCGTAATTAATACCTAAAGTATAGGTACAGTGATAAAGCTACTTCTGACTGCCTGCAAAATTTTACCAAAAAAAAATTGAATATATAGCAATTTTAATTTATATTTTAGATATAAATGCATTAAATGTACTATTATGTTTTATATAAATAGATGTCATATATATTAAGTACATTAATATCTTTTAATGTAATCTATATATAATACAGCCATTTCTAATTGTTTCGGGAGACTCTGACCTCAATGCCTTTTATTACAAAATATGATGAAGTGGTTGATTTCAGACAAAAAAGAGAGTTTTAATGCAGTGTACAAGACAAAAGAGAGAGAACAACTCCTTTCATTTCAGCTCAGCCATAGGGACCTGGTTACTGTTTCAAACTGTGTGAGGGACACAAGGACTTGTCAGGGCCATTGCCTGAGCAGAGAAGCTGCCACTAGGCAAGAGCCAGCTCACTGCCCTCTTCCCCAGAGCAAAGTAACTCTTGGCCAAGAAAATGCAGCAGCTTTATGAACCACCTTGGCTGTTGACACAATAAAGAATGAACTAAAAAGAAGAACAGAGAACCAAGTTTCTCCATTTATAGAAACTTTGCATTTATTCCCCAGTACCTTGAAGAAATATCAATCAAGTTAGCCAAAGTGACAGCAGAAACCTTGATTGATAAAATTTTTGTAAAGCTCATACATACTTACTGTGACCAACTGTTTAAGATGCCTTGACTGGAATGCATTATGTCTCTTTTCAAAAACTTCTCTGGCAATAAAGACTTCTAGAGCCATACTGCTGGCTTCCAGAAAGGTCTGGCTAGTACACCACACAATGCCAGGTACTCAGCAAAAACAGAAAAAAGGATTAAAGAGTGCAAGAACATACACCATGGCCTGAGCAGATCTGGCTGTCTGTAGTGCCTGGGCAGGTGCTGAAGTTGAAGGCCTCGGTGGGGAGGCAGCGATGGTCAAGACACACCATGTTTGGCCCACACGGTGTCCCATTCTCCACGTAGCCCAGGTCTGTCTCCTCATCAAGCTTCACATGGCCACCACTGCAAGACAGCCAAGAGGACCTTGGAGACTTGTGCTGTGATTAGATGGGATTGCTTGAGAAACTGGGCTCTGTGCTGCTGCCTTTATTTCTATCTGCATTATAAACCTCCAGGACCAGGTAAGACCAAGTATGGGCTTAATTATCTCACTGGCTCTGATGTGAAACAAAGCAAAACATTTTTTCCTGTGAAAGAGCTAGAGTTAGATAAAGCACTGAGTTTACTTGTTTAGCACTTTATTTCATATTACAGTCATGTGAAGGTATGAAAACATACCATGTCTATAACTGGGATTTATCTAACATGTAGCAATAAATTAAGCTGTCAGTTAGCTTTGGCAGTGCAGCATATCTGTAAGTATTTGGGGTACATTAAGTACTTTACAAAAGGGTCTTATGTCTCTACAGGCAAAATTAACTACTGCACAAAGGGGACTGCAAAACAGCTGCACTCCCCATGCTCAGTTAATTTCCTGAAGCTTAACACAGGTTGATCTGGAATAATGGTAACGCGTTAACTGGAAAAAAAATTAATGGAAACAGTTTTTCTCCACTACGGAATGAGAAAGCTGCTTTTCTGTTCAAGATGGATATTGATTGTTCTGTTTTCAGGAATTCCAGTTACCTGCAATGGTAGACTCTTCCAAAGTGCAAGATTGATGTTGTGATTTCACCATCAAGTTCTCCAAGTCTAGGCACACTGGATATATTGGAGCACAGAAGGTATCCACAAAGCACATCCCTGTATTGAAAGAATAAAAAGATACCAAAAATAAAATTCAGTGAAAATGTATGTTCAAAAAATGAGGTTTTCTTCACTTTCTTGGTAACATATTTTTTATTCCTTGCTTTTCTCCCACTGACAATATCTCATAAATAATGTGGTTCCCAAGAAAATTATTCTCCCTGGAGCTTAGACTGAGAAATATCTTCTTTTTACAATGCATTATCAAAAATGCTCTAAGTAATAGCAAGCAGGGAGCCATCAAGAACAAACCACATCAAATTGATTTAATGTCCTATTAAGATACAGTAACTGGTCCACAGAGGAGCAACAGAAGATACTGGTTTTAAATAAACTCTCGTGTGACACATATGTAAGGGAACTACAGACACCAAGTTTAATTCAACTTCTGAAGGGATTATTTGTGTGTAGTAACTATTTTACTATTCTTTTGCAGAGACTTTTGCACTGTCAGAATAGTAGGGTCTGGCATCTCAGATATTACTGAATAATTTTTACTTAGGAATTTGTAATGGAACAAAAGTAAGCTTATCAAATCTGCAAAGAAAGGTGGGAAAGGATATTAGTTCACCTGTAGGCAGAACTAGAATTCAAATGGCATTGACAGAATGGAGAAATCTGAAAAACCAGTTTGATAAGGACTAATGAAAGGTTCAGAAATAGGCAGAAATAATCAACTGCATAAATACAGAATTTGAAACAATGGGGTGGCAGAAACTTGCAAGAAAATATTTGGAAAGTTACAATACGATGAAAAGGGAACACAGCTTAGCAATGCAATGGCACAGCATAAAAGGTGACCACACCAAGTCGTGCTCTCCTCTGCACTGCTAAGCCTCACCGAGAGTACTAGGACCACTTTTGGTCCAAGCACTCCCAAGCTCAGATGGTGCTCTCCTGTCAGAGATCATCTCTTCTTGGCACTCTGATCTCCCCTGAATTTCTTGCATAAAGTCTGCAGAAGAAGGTCAGAAGTCTGAACCATACAGAGGCTTTTTGAGCCTCTTCATGCCAGCCAAAGAACTGGATCAGGGATAAAAACCCCTTCATACTAGTTGTTTTGTAAAAGGATCAACTTACTGTTTATTGCACTGTATCCAAGACTCTTTGTCTCTTCCACAGTTTCCTTTCTCGGTTCCTTCAATATTCAGCTTCTCATAGCAGTACCTGTCAGCAGCTGTCACTTCTAAAAGCAGAAGCAAATCTCTTCTAAGATGATGATGACTTTGAAAAGCGAGATCATGGGAAATGGGGATGCACAGTCAAAGCAAGCAGAGCTTCCCAATTTGTGAACTGAAGTAACAAGACCTGCATGTGGCCCATGAAGCACTGCATAGTGTTCTCAATTAAAAGCATTATGAAGGCACCACAGAACTGTTTTAAATTTTGTTCAGACTGATGAGTGTTTATTGGTCAAAAATGTCCAGAAGCCACTGAAAACTAATGAATATGAGTATAGGCTGCCTAGGTGACTATTAATGAGAACTTAAACCTAAGACTTCAGAATAAACACCAGTAAGTAAAACACTAGAGAAAGAGTTGGAAAAGAGAATGGAAAGATAAAATGAGGGGGGGAAGAGTGGGAGTGACATACAGTTCAATGGTTCTCAATATGTCTCTTCTGTAATTTTTCTTAGCTAAGATAATCTTCCAACCCACATGAAATACAACCAATGTAGAAACAGTAAAATTCACTCACTTTCACCCCAAATGTATTTACATTGCCGGTCCCTGGTTTTACATCTTCCTCCAAAACAAATACCCTAGAAAGAAAGAAAAAAATACAGAAAAGGTTTCAAATTACTTGATTTTCAAAAATATGTATTTCTTACAATACAGATTTGTCACAAGATTTCCACTGAGGCAGTAATATGTGAGTCTACCTTATTTTATTCAAAATATGACTAGCATCTAAAATGTTAGCAGAACTGTCCCAGGTGATTTCCAAGGATCTTAAAAGAAAATCTATAAAAAACAATAATCTAAACCAGCGGAAAGAATGTAAAACAAACTGAAATGCTAATTACCTGTTTGTTATCACATGAATATCCATCCATTTTATGAATATTAGGAGAACACTATAAAAAAAGAAAATAAGTAATACATCAGAGATCAGACAGGAATGAAAGCAAAGTATACAACAAAAGTAATAAGAAAAATTATTTCAGTATCATGCTGATTTTTCAGTATCAATAGGTTTAACACAATTTTTACAGACCTTAATACACAAAATGGTAACATTCATAGTGTCTGTGAGACTACAGGTGGGCTTTTTGTCTCTTGGATAGAAGACACAAAACTCACCTGACTGGAATTTCCTGTGCAGTTCTCTGCAATATCACAATCATTCACTGCTTCTCGACACAAAACTCCTTTAGGCTCAAACTGTGGGAAAAAAAAGGACAGAAAATTAGTGTCTTCACTTCTCCATATGTTGCCTTAAATGAAGTGCTCCCTTTAGATCTTTATCTAAAATAAAAAAACTGGAAATATTCATGTGCTGACTGAAGTGGGAAGACTTTCCTTTCCCTGGTGTGCATGCCACACCACTCAAGCCATTTACTGGCACAAGTGGTACTAGTCTCTGAGGCAGCTCTTCCCAAGTGCATTGAGTGCAGGGCCAAGCAGTAGAAGTGCTCTCCTGGGGTTTATCAAACCAGTACCTCAGCAGCTTGTGGCGTTATCCTGACCAGGTCATTTTGCCTTTCTATGACTATTTTACTTTTCTTTACAAAATAAAAAGAGTAACCCTGATGTTCTCTCTATGGATGAAGAACACTGCAGAGCTCTATGTATAGACACTTTGGTTATCATAATCCCCCATTATTGTTGCAGAATGGAAACTATTAATAAATGTACTGAATTCTGTACAGTTTGACATCATTTTCTAAGTTACCAGGTATTTAACAATGAAAAATATACCAGTGACCTAACACAGACATTTTGGATAAAGAATTCTGTGCTAAGTCTCAGGATCTGGAAAAGCAGCAAGACATCCTATATGTGGCATTTGCTAGTGCTTCTCGTCAGGGACATACTACAGATGCCTTTTTTCCTGAAAGTTTTCTTAACACTGTGATACCCAGTTCATTTTGCAGCTCTGTGAGTTTTTCTCCTTTTTTTTTTTGTGGATCTGTGCACACATACATTTTCTGGTGGGGGGAATTGCTAACTCCACAGCTGGTGTGAACAGGCACACATCAGTGGAAAAGCTAGACTACAGTACTGTCTCAGCCTTCAGCTTCTTTTTCCTACCAGTCTCCGCAAAAAACGCAGACAGCAATGTTGTCAGAGACATTACAGGATGCTGGGATGTACACTCACCACATTTTGCTTGCAATCCCTCCTTCATTCCTGCTTTCAGGCAGGGTATTACAGGGGAAAGTAACCCCAAATTTGGGAACTGTTATAGATGGTCTTTTGAGTTGTCCTGACTAGCACCTCCTAGGCATACATGTTCTGCAAAATTCTACTTTTCTGTTCATTCACTCACCTTCATCACTCTGTATATAGATAAAACCTCATCTCCTCTGAAAAAAATAAGGTAGGTGTACAGAAGCTTAGTTTTGTTCTGATAGTCTTTAACATACTGCCTATGTGATGGATTCTTGAACAAAATTCACCCACACCAGCAATCTGCTGCTTTTTCTTTTATATTACATTTAAAAAATGGAACGTGCTTAGGGAAATGTGATCTGTTCCAGCATAATCTGTGCTTTTTCTTTTTTTAGCATTAAGATGAGCAAAAAGACAAGAATGTGGTCCAGTTATTACTAATGATCCTCCTAAGGAAATGAAACCATCAAATGTGCACAGACTGAGAAAAAAATATCACACATAGTACACCACAGTTTTAATTAGAATAATACTAATTATCATTATTACTAAATGAGTATAAACAACTGTTAAAAGTCATATTTAGCTGGGCTCCCTTACAGTCCAGCTGTAGAAGCTGAAGATCTGGATAAATGTCCTTTTACTATTTATAGATGTACCAGGAAAAATACCTTACAGTTTACATAGGGCTTGGTTCCCTTTACTCATTGGGATTTCAATCAGACCAAACATAAGGAGACACAGACAGACCAAACTGAAACTGAAGTCAGGTGTCTTTTAGATGAACCTTTCTGAACAATTCTGCTAGCTGTATTTTTTGTTTTGTTACTATATCCTTCCCTCAGACCCTCTCTGGTACGATTTTCCCATTCAGTCCCATGGGGCAAATCCAGAGCAGCACATATGGCACTGTGAGCGGCACATGGATAAGGATGTGCATGTTCACAGAATTACAGAATGGTTGGGATTGGAAGGGACCTTAAAGGTCATCTAGTTCCAACATGACAGGGACACCTTTCAGTAGAGCAGGTTACTCAAAACCCCATCCAACCTGGCTTTACAGGTATGGGATATCCAAAACGTCTCTGGGCAATTTGTTTCACTGCCTCACCACTTTCCTAATGAAAACACATCTACTGAAGCCTCTAAGGTTAATTCATGTAATATTTAAACAAGACATCTAATGAAATCTCATAGAACTTTGACCTGATTCAAACTTGTCTGAAAGTGGAAGGATTTAATTTACCTCTGCATTTGATGACAGCCCCTGCCCCAAAACACCAAGCCTAAAAGACAGAGTATAGCCCCACACAAATCAGATTTCAGCCAGTTTTAAAAGGTAGGCTTTCAGAATAGTCATCACAAGGTTTGCAAGGGAAAACACACACGTTGTGGTGCCTGCAGCCACCTGGATGCATTCCCACCAGGATACTGCAGTGAAGGTCACTGCCCTTACCCGGCACTTCCGACAGCAAAGCCCGTTGCTGCACTGGGAGCCCGCTGTCAGGGTGCAAGAGTTGCAGCACTCTCCTCCTTCGCTGACACACTCCTGAGGAACACACACACTTATAACAGAATACATGGGAAAAGCACATAAGCCCCAAGTAAGCCCCAAGCTCTCTTAGTATTTCTCATCTTAGCGTGCTACCTGAATGGATTTC
The DNA here is from genome assembly GCA_026770055.1 of Myrmophylax atrothorax. Classification (NCBI taxonomy): domain Eukaryota; kingdom Metazoa; phylum Chordata; class Aves; order Passeriformes; family Thamnophilidae; genus Myrmophylax; species Myrmophylax atrothorax. Next base: position 20,877,630 of record JAOXXN010000395.1, on the reverse strand, counting down.
TAATCAGGCTTTAAGGCACTTGGAAGCAGAAAAAGGGATGAATTTGTGGGGTATGAAACTGCTGTTTCCGATGCAATATATAAAATAATTTTTCTAACTTCATATGGTCAGTCATTAAATACTGACATTTTAGCACTGATCAGAGTCATGTTCCCATCCAGGAAAATACATCTTTGAAGGTCTGATCCTGCACAGGCGGCTATTACTGTTACTCTTTAGAATTTATGTGGTGATAAAATAAAAAAACTGGCCCACATTATGTTAAACGTGGTAAGAAATGATGAATCCTTTGGCACAAGACCTTCATATTGATTGTCTTCCTTCACTTACTGTTAATGGCAGCAATGGACAGCACCAGGTCTTGGAGAATCTAGTTCCTCATTTCAAGTGCATTGCACTTACCGCTATCGTTCCACAGTCACATTCTTCTCCGTCTTCCACAAAGCCATTGCCACATTCTGGAGGATCCAGAAGCTGCAGGGAAAATTCAGAAATCAAAGGGCATATCTCTCCTAAGGGTGTCATTGTCATATTTACTTGGTGCAACATGCCTTTTTAGCTAGAAGTCCAAATTTATTAACTGAAAAACAGTACCCACAACTGAGGAAGACGCAGGCTAAAACAACACAACTGACGTGTACAAAGAATGAATGCTACTGCAAATTAATTCTGCAATACTGCCCAGTCATATGGTATCTTCTGTGCATAAGTGTCAGTTTTACAGCAAATTCAGTTTGAGCAGAAGTTGCAATGAAAAACAAAAGGTGTGACAATAAAGGAAGAAAATTAAAACAATATGATGTTTTCATTATCTTCATAGTGGATGCAATTCCTGTTGTTCTGGAATTCCAGCGATGGGGACTGAAAAGTTAAAGCCTGCACTATAAGTTCAGAAGGAATAGCCATAAAAATTTGTCCTTTGATAGTATGTGGCTTAGAAATGCATGGAAAGGCAAGAAGCTGAGTTTCTTTGTCAGTTTTTAGTGTAGTTGGATTTTTCTTTCCCTTTTCCTCTACCACAGTAGGGAACTTTCAGCAGTTTTCTCTAAGCATGTATCACAGGTAGATGAGGAAGTAAAGCTGGTAAGGCTTCCTCCCTTTCCTTTCAGCCTTCCCACTGAACTGTAACTTAAAATATCTCTATATATTTGTGTGCTATCCTCTCTTCTAATGGACACTGTGAGTCTGTTCTTTCCAGTTACATTGTTTCCATTTTTCTGAAATTTCTACAGATAATTCCTTTAACAGAATACTTTCTTTTTCCTCTGGCTACAAGAAAACATAATAGCAGAATAGCAGCTTCTATTACATAAATGAGACTATGAATGTGTCACTAGACTAAAATTTTGCAGATTGTCCTCCGAGTTCTCCAGTTAAACTAGGATCATTCCAAAAACCACTCTGCTTACAAGCCATCTGTACAAGTGCATCATTTATGGCATAGAGTGCATATCTCTCTGGCTGCTGCCTTACTGTCTGTAGCCCACAGGATGGAGCATCACCCCACATACTTCAGTGTGCCACAAACCACAGCCTGGCACAGGCAAATGTGTTATTGTTAGATCCCCCTGTTGAAATGGAAATTTGACTGCAGCATGAAATGTGTATGTAGAATTTAACATAAACTGTATGCAAGCAATTATCCTTCAGAATTCTTAAGAAGTTGTTAAAAGTGCTTATTTCCTATGTATTTTTCCAGACATCTGAACTTCTTCAGTATCTCTAGGTGTGGTGCACCACAGAATCAAGGAGACAGCAGTAACAAAGCATCCTGCCTTGAAAGGGCCTTGAGGGGAAGCCATATGAGGAGCAGCTGAGGTCACTTGCTTTGTTCAGCCTGGAGGAGCCTGAAGGGAGACTGAGGGAATGGCCTGAAGTTGTGTCAGGGGAGGTTTAGGTTGGATATTAGGAAAAGGTTCTTCACCCAGAGGGTGGCTGGGCACAGGAACAGGCTCCCCAGGGAAGTGGTCACAGCACCAAGCCTGACAGTTCAAGAAGCTTTTGGATGATACTCTCAGGCACGTGGTGTGACTCCTGGGGATGGTCCTGTGCAGGGCTAAGGGTTCCACTTGATGATCCTTGCCGGTCCCTTCCAACTCAACAGATTCTGTGATTCTGTGAAAATACTGGGCCAATTTGATGCAGTGCATAGGGGCAGCTAAATATGAAACTGAAAAAACAAAACCAAAAATAATAAAACATTAAAAGGAAATTGTATAACATTTCCCCAAAGTCATACTATTCATCCATTCATTTGAAAAGCACCTATGTTCAATCTGCTCCAGCAGTCACTGCTGTAATTTTGGGGATCATAGCTGATCTAACAGTGGACAAAGCAAGAGTAAGTTTGTGTTTAACTACCCTTGCTATGAAACACGTCTTTGTGAATTAGACAGACATCCACTGACAACACATTTAAACCAATCCAACCACAATACACAAGAGTCTAAATCACACTGGCTTCTACTTCTAACTAACTTCCACATTTCTTGATGCCATTTTAAAAAACTTATAAATGCTGCCAAACTAAATTGAGAGCAGGGTAAATGTTGTGGGTTTTTTTCAAATGACACATGTGTAAATGAACATAATCACTAAAACAACACCAAGTAAGACACTTTACACTATGTAAACAATTCACTCAGAAAAGAAATAAATCCATCAGTATTTCTCTCCACTTTCAACAAGATGGAAAAAAAAGCAAATTTCTAAAATGCAGCTGCACTTTAAATGAGAAATCTTATATCTTAATAATGAATTACAGTGCTTTCTCTAAGCTTTGAGTAGTACATTCTCCCATGAAAAGAGATCTTTAAGAGACAAGCAGGCTGTTTGTCCAGATTTGATGCCTTCTCTTCCCCTCTCTAACATTTATTGAAACTGTGGTTGTCAGAAGATGCTCTTTTTCTCAGGGACACCAGAAGGAACATGCATCACTCCTGAATTGACTTTCTTCTCTTCTACATCTGCGACCATCTCAGCTATCAGGTCTTTTTTCCATACTGGACTGTCTTTCTGTCTTAGTCTCTTTCCTTTGTTTATTGAAAGACAGACATTAAGTAGAGGTTAACATAAATTATATATAGAAAAGAGTCAAGACCATTATCCTGATTGCTTTACATTAGAACATGTACTTCAGTAAATGGAGCAGGAATATACTGAAATACTGCTGCAAATCCTCCATTGCAGAAGCCCTTGAATCCTGGTTGGAGTTTCTTTAGCCTTGCTTTGTATTTATCTCCCTTAAATGTCTGGTAGTAGGGCAGGGCACCCCCTGCAGAGGCTATAGAAGCCATTTCTTCATCTTGGGACAGATGTGAAATAAAAACAATCCTACTTCAGCCTCCAGAGATTTGTACAAAAAGACATCAATTCAATGCAAATTAGAATTCAAGCTGGGCAAAACTTTACCAAGACACTTGAAACCTCAGTAAATGCAGTCAGTTGTAATACAGAACTAATAATAAAATAATACAACAATACAACACAATAATACAACACAATAATGTAATACAAATATATAATGCAAAAAGCATATTTTATTTAAAATATTCAGAAAAAATTGCAGGAGGGGTGGTACTATGTCAAAGGTTGTGGGAACTGTTTGACATGAAACCACTTTATTAAAATTTTATTTAAATACAATTTCTAAAACAAACTACTCAGACATGTATATTACCAGAATAGTCAGAACTTTGAAAGAACCAGAAATATCAAAATTACAGGTGTTTCCTCCAACATTATAATTTTCCTGCAATAGAATAGAAATAATGCCTAGCAATAAGGTAATGCTTACTTTGGTTGGTTTATTGAAAAGGCAGGCTCCACCTCCATTGTTTAAAAATTCATGATACTCTTCAATATCACACTCTGAGAACTTGCTTGGAAGATAGTACCTGACAGAAATAAGGTAGCAGGATTACTTTCTCTAGTGCTTTTTACACTGTATTTTCTTTTTTCCAAAATAGAAGAAATAGAACATTATACTTTAGAAAAAGTATAAAAGCACGCTGTTCAGAATCAGAGTGACTATTTCTTTATAAGTCTAATTTGAAAATCCTTTCAGTAAATAACAAGGAAATTTCAACAATGATACAGAGCTCATGGAAGTGAAAGGTCTAGAACGTTTCATTAAATTTTTACATGCCAAACACCACATGTCTTATTACACGGTGTGTAGTTCTCACAAGTGTGACTTGTTTCACTAACAGGCCTGATCTCAGAAAAACATTTATTTCCTCCCATACATACTGCAGGAGAAAAAGACTGCTCATAGTTTGTTTCCGTCTTAGAGGAAATTGTTCTCCTGGCCTATAGAATTTTTATATAATAGAGTTATGCCATTTTAAAAATGTTTCTATCAAACACCACCTAATATTTCAGCTTCCCCCTATCATGTGTCCCAGTGGGTAAATTTCAACTGAATACAGAGCATCAACCTGAGGCACAGTGCCCCACCTAAAAACAATGTGATGTAGAGAATCATTGCATGAATCCTTTCCATGGAGAAATAATTTTTCCCAGAGCAACTTCAGTGACCTTTATATTCAGGTCCACAGTCCCGAAAGCACTGATGCTCCAAGCAGACTGTGGAGTCGCAAGGGCTTTCCTCTATCAACTCATCACTGGATAAACAAATATTAGCTGAAGTGCTATCCTGCACTGCTGGGAGTGGTAATTGGCCTTTTCCATCTCTAATGTTCATGATTTAGGTCTAAACACTACAGAGATTGTGGAACTCACTAATATTCATCAATAAGATAGGTAAATACAAGGCTTCTTTTGTGTACCTAATTATTTGAAAGGTTTGGACTTCAGATAAAGAATTTAAAGACCCTTAGATAAGAAAACATTTTTATAAGAATCAAAAATGCTTCTCAGATTGGCTTTTTTTAATGTACTAAAAATCAGAAAAATCCTTCTGAGTATGTTTTCAGGTATACCAAGGTGGAAAAGGCACACATTCACATTTTCAAAGACCTTTGAATGAAATAAACTTCTTTGTTCAAAATTTTTCTGAGAATAAAGCCATTGTGAAAATTTGCAGATCCATTTGAAATTCATTAAAAACCTGGAACACTGTCTATATCTAAAACTGGACTACAGTTTAATTCATAAACATGGTAAAAGACAGGCCTGTAACAAGGATTAAGGCCTGTACACACATGTTAGAAAGCATCGAATTTCATCCAGAAGCAAAAATTTGCTGATTCATTAGTTGTCAGACAAAATCTCTCCAGTGACATTACATATGGGGAAAAGCATACTCAGCCTACAACAGGTGCAGTTTCGAACAATATCACACAAATTGGGGGATAAAAAATGATAGATACAAATGAAAGATTCCAACGGAAACATTCAAAGTGAGACATACTTCAGAAATTTGATTTTACTATTGATTTTACTATTTCAAGAATTAGGGTGTGTCATTGTTTGCTCCCATAGCTCAATAGGCTACACATGATTCTGCTTCTTTGCAATTACCTAGCTTGACTGTTGAGCCCCGTGCTTTGTAGGTTAAATCTGCATCCACCATAAATCCTCATATATCCTCTCATTAACTCACTTACTGTCACATTTCTTTGAAGGTGTCTGTGTATATTATATAGATAATACCTTACTTTCTGAAAAATGAGTCTCCAAAAACATTCTGCTGAACCACATAAGGCAAACATTTTCACACCTTTCCTTTATGTCACTGTATGAAGAACATGACTTTCCTCTAGCGAAATGCCTTACCCCATATCTCCCATTATGCATCCAGACCACATGTCCTCACACTTACACTCACCTGACAAAAAAAAAAAAAGATAAAATCAAAAGTTGCATCTTAAGTCTTGTGAGTCCAAAATAATAAATGTCTTATCACAAAGCCCACACTGCACTCAATTCCATTTCATATTTTAATAAAAGTTGAAATAAATAATCTCCTGGTTTATTGCACACCTTAGTTTAAGAGTATCAGTGCATGCTGCCAAACTTTTTCTAAAATCTATACATGTTTCAATGTAATCCTGAGCTTTGAAAACATGTCCTGTTTTTCTTTCCTTCTCTTTCAAGTGAAGTTAGAGGAAACTGCAGTGTCAGCCTTCAGCACATGCAAATCATGAGTCAGCTCTGCTATCTTCCCCTGTTGTGTGATGATACTCAATTTCCAAATTTTCTGAGTAATAAAAAGGAATAATTTTAACCCTTCTTCTACTTTTTTAGTTCTCTTCTTCAACTATGTTAATGTGACTGGGGAAATCTTTAAAAAAACTCTAACAATAATGCAGACAAAAAAAGCATAAAATGGTCATTAAACACAAGCCAATATAGCAGGACCTATCAGATTCTCCATCTGCTTCCTTCCTTCCTCCCTTCCCCATGCAACTCCCTGGCTGGCAGAGGGCAGTCCCTTCTGCCCTGCCAGCCTGCCTGGGATCACTTTGCCCTGGTCTCAGTCCCCCACTTTCAAAACTGTGTCTTGCTCTTATTTCAGGTAGAAATGCTTTGCACTTACACATTCTGTAACTTGCCTTGTTGTACACATGAACATCAGTTTATTGCTTCCTTTTTAAAAGTACAATGAGAAAGGAAACAAGGCTCTGTCCAACAGTTGAATTCTCCTCTCTCCCCATCAAAACAGAGAAAGGGAATCACCACTATTATAATTTTCACTTTTACCCTGCCTCTGTATCAGCTCAAAAATATGCAGCTGGAAAATGAATATTGAACAAGACTGGAGCACTGAGCATCCATCATACATTTCTGAGTATTTTTAAAAATAGAATTATATAATCTGCAAAAATCTTTCAATGTAGATGTATCCCTCATTATATTCTGTCTTTATGATGACCCTTACTGACAATAATTTCAGGAATTGGCTGGGCCGATATGTGCCATGCCGATTACCGACGAATCACAAGCCGCTCGGTGGAGGGAAGAAGTGAGGGAAGCCGAAAGTCAACCCATTCCCGACGAATCTGACTCCGATTTCTGAGTGCTGTTGCT
>JAOXXN010000395.1:20855469-20870537 GCA_026770055.1 Myrmophylax atrothorax | reverse complement strand
CTCGAAGGGCACACCCACGTGGGGGAGAGTCCTTCCCAAATCTTCGTTAGCGAAGTTTGGCCATACACATACATACACATTTAGCATGTTAAATAGTTTGGAGAAGATCCTAGTGACCACTCAAGGTACCTTAAAATTTGAGGGGAATGCTTATTACAGATGTGTAAAATTATCAATAATGAATAAACATTCATTTTAGATCATTTACTGTAAATTCATGTGATTCTTTGTTCCATCTATTCACATAAAGAATTTAAAGTTCAGCTGATCCATTAGAAACAGAAAGGGAGAAAGAGGAAGGGGAGTACACATTTTTGTGCTGAACTTGTTCAAATACAACTTGAAGGACTTAGTTTCCAGTTGCATTTGCACTGGAATGAACTATGACATATTTAATAATGTAGTGGATGTTGGAAACAAAGTTATAAGGGAGTCGTTAAGGTCTTTTCTAGTGAGACTATTCTATAGCTTTAAATGAAGAGCATCATTACTGGGGATAAAAAGGAACATTTTTGTGCTTCCTTTAAAAAGGCTTGGAGCTTACCTTTTCCCATCAGATACTACATGTGGCACTGCTAACCTGAAAAAAAAATGGGCAGAGAGCTTGACTTTAGTTTGTCACCATTGAAAAATTAGTATTGATACTGAGAATATAGGAATGGTTTTAGTGGATCAGAACTTCATACAACTTTGCAGCATTCTCCAGCAGCCTGTCATCAGCAATGACCAGTCCATTTCTAAGTGTGGTTCTTTAAGAAATAGGGCAAACACACCAATCTTCTTCCTTATACCAGTCCGACAATCCCTGGCTTGTGACCATGCAAAGGTAGAGTTTAGATTTTGGTTTTAATATTTTTATGATGCCTTTATCATCCATAAATCTGTCTAACCTCATTTTGAAGCTGCCAGTTCAGTTCTTTACAGTGTCATATGACAATGAACTCCTTAGCTTCATCTGTATATCCTCATTAATTTGTTTGGTCTGCAGTTTTTCATCGGAGTTCCCTTAATTCTTGTATTATGAGAAACAACCATCAGTCCCCTCTCTACCTTCTCAGTTTCACTTATGATTTTATAGTTCTGTCAAAAGCTCCCTACCGTATCTCTTCTCTGGCCTGAAGAGCCCTTGCCTGTGAAATCCTTTCTCTCTGTAAAGGATTGTTCTTCTCTGTACTTCTTCTGTTATGTCCTTGCAAAGGCAACGAGATGGATTTGCCAACAATACTCACAATCCGTGCCCATAGAGTGCCATTTTGATTTTTGGTTTTGTTCCTCATTTTTTCCCAATAATCCATAAACATCCCATTTTTATTGTTAACAGTCATTGACTCCTGAACTAACTTTTCCACAAGCTCAGCTACTAGACCTCTGAAATGTTTCCTTATATATAATGGATAGTTTAGAACATTTCACTTCAAATGTACCATTTTACATGGCTATCATCCTTTTTAACTTTCTCCACATTTAGTTATCTGTCCTGCTAAGTTTTAACACGTGGTAACTCACTATTGAGAGTTTATTGGCCATTGCATGAAAAATATTTTCAGCTCTGTATGCCCTCTATACCCTCAAAAACCTTAGCCATTTCACCTTTCAGTCTTTCTTCAGATAATTTGTGCATACCTGCAGCAATACAGGGCCCAGTAAGAATCTTTATGAGACTCTGAGAGTTCTTTCCCTGTACTGACAAAACTGTCTACTTATTCCTTGCCTTTCTATCCTATTTTTGAGTATTTATTTGCTTGCAAGAGAATCTTAGAAAGGAACAATAATTTGATATCTTTGATGGGCTGTTGAAAGCTTTTTGAAACACAAGTATACAATAGCAAATGATTATTGATTCTCTGAAGGATGAGCAAGGCCAAACTTCTCTCTACAAAATTCACATTGATTTTTCTCACCGATACCATATTTGCCCATGTACTTTCTGAAAGTCTTCTACATTATATATTCCACTAATTTGCCTGATCACTAGTTCCCAAATCTCCATGGGAACCTTTTCTAAAATTTCATGTAGTGGTTCTCACTTTTTCTTTTGCTATTCAGGCCATTTAAAGAGAAAGATGAGAAACTCTGTTAGCAGCATGCTATTTTTAAATGTTCAAGACCCTTAGAACTCTGACAACTCATTATTCTGATGTTAGCTTTTCTTGCTTTTATCCTATGAGATAGATCCTCCAAATGTTTCCCATAAAGTTTCTATCATGTTCTCTTCAGAGATCAAAAGTGTAAAGAACTGATCTTACTTCACTCATCTTCTGTCACCAGGAACACTCAAGATACTTCTCAAGACATAAGTACAATCCCTATAACAAAGAAGGAAAAGAAGTAAAAAAAAAAAAAACAACAAAAACCCCCACCAGTTAGAGGGAAAGAACCGGATTTAATAAAAGACTGACATCAGGACCATGTGCATAAATGTCTTGTCTGAAGTGATTCAGCACAAGCCAGCTTTGATATGAATGTCCCATAACAGTTTAGCATGTCTTGAGCCTAAGTTGGCACACATCTTCTCCCTGGAGATGGGAACCATATCCTGAATCTGCCTTAATGTCTTGATCACTAGCCTATACTGCTCAATATCTGAGCCTACTTTAAAGGATCCTTTTACAGTAATTGAAAAACAAAATCAGGATTTACTTGGGGTTGCCCTGTATTAAAAGGAATAGTTGAAAGAAGTCCAATATATGAGCAATCGTATTGTTTCAGAAATAGTTATAACCTAAAATCAGTTTATGCATATAATGAGATTTAAACCATAGAATCACAGAATATCCTGAGTTGGAAGGGACCCATAAGAATCATCCAAATCCAATTCCTGTCCCTATACAGGGCAGCCCCAAGAATCACATCATGTGCCTGAGAGGATTGTTCAAATGCTTCTTGAACTCTGTCAGGCTTGGTGCTGTGACCATTTCCATGAGGAGCCTGTTCAGTGCCCAACCACCCTCTGGGTGAAGAATCTCTTTCTAATATCCAACCTAAACTTCACCTGACACAACTTCAGGCCATTCCCTTGGGTCCTGTCCCTGGTCCCCACAGAGCAGACGTCAGTGCCTGCCCCTTCTCTTCCCCTCTGGAGGAAGTTGTAACTGCAATGAGGTCTCCCCTCAGTCTCCTCTTCTCCAGGCTGAACAGACCAAGTGCCCTCAGCTGCTCCTCATACAGATTTTCCTCAGGCCCTTCACCACCTTCATTGACCTCCTTTGGACATTCTCTAAGAGCTTAATATCTTTCTTATATTGAGGTGCCCAAAACTGCACACAATATTCAAGGTGAGGCCACTCCAGTGCAGAGTAGAGCAGGACAATCCCCTCCCTTGACCAGCTGGCAATGCTGTGCCTGATGCCCCTAGGACAGGGTTCCCCCTCCTGGCTGCCAGGGCACTGCTGACTTATATTCAACTTCCCATTGACCAGGACCCCCAGATCCCTTTCCGTGGCACTGCTTTCCAGCATCTCATTCCCAAGTCTGTACATACATCCAGGGTTGTCCCATTCCAGGCGCAGAATCTGGCACTTTTCCTTGTTGAACTTCACATGGTTGGTGATTGCCCAGCCCCCTAATTTGTCAAAGTCACTCTGCAGGGCCTCCCTGCCTTCAAGGGAATCATTTGTGTCACCTACAAACTTGCTTAGTATCCCTTCCAGTCCGGCATCCAAGTCATTTATCATGGAGCCCTGAAGAACCCCACTACTGACAGGTCACCAGTCTGATGTCACCCCATTCACTATGATCCTCTGTGCTGGATGATCAACTGCTCATCCACTGCATGATGTGTTTATCCAGCTGTGTGCCACACATATTGTCCAAAAGGATATTGTGAGAGATTGTATTGAAAGTTTTACTGAAATCCAAAAATATTACATCAGCTGGCTTCCTTTGATCAACTAGGTAGGCTACCTTGTTGTAAAAGGAAATCAGGTTTGGTAAGTAGGACCTTCCTGTCATGAAGCCATGATGGCTGTGACCATGTCTTTCTTCTCATGTTATTACAAGAAATAAAAATGTTCAACATTGTGAGAAACAGAATGGAGAAATATGTATCAGAAAGATATTGATAAGAACCTCCACATTTTAAGATTTTTCCCTTGAGATAGAGTGAAAAAAAATACCCTTACCACTTATAAGTTTTCTTCTGTCTGAGAAAATGCCAATGTTTTGGGCCAAGGTCTGTGCCAGGGTAACTGCCATCAAGTCTGGCTTGCCAAACTGAAAAAAGCAAGGTAGGAAAAGTAATCAGTTACAGATTCAAGTGAAGCTTTTATCATTTCAAGGCAATAAAAGGCAAAATCAGATGGACAGTGTTAAAATTCTTACTTTGGGATAGCTAGATAATGGACAAGTGAGGAAAACTAAACACTTGTTTATGGAAAAGTTAAGTAAGATAAAGTCTGTTTCTTTCATGCCATTGTGGCTGCAAATACAAATGATAGGATACTGCAGAACCTGCTGAAAAATGTATTTGAATCTGTATCTGACTTTATTCATCCATCAGTCTTCACTGAGATGTCCCTTCTATGGAGCTGCACTAAGATTCTGAATCAGCAAAGAAAGAGAAAAATATTTTGAGGAACATGTCTGCACTGATAAATCCTATGTAGATAAATTTCCACCCCTTTTTGCTCATACCAGTATCCCCACCTACCTCATTCACACCTCCGCCTTTAAGCAAGGAGCAGATTCCACCAGTGTGGGCTATACCACTTCGACTGCTCTGAAATCGACTCCCCCTTTGACAAAGAGGAAAAAAAAAGGAAGTTAAACCTTCTCAGTCCATGAGTTTTGCATCTACCTATTCCAGTATCTACCCTTCTGATTTCCAAATGAGAAGCTTGCATTTGCAAATGCTGGTTGCCACCACCACACTGTGAACTGTGCAAAAACAAAAAGGGAAAAACAGATAATCACTCACAAACCTCACAAGACAAATTATCTCCAGAAAAGTTTTACCATCTTCCCTCCTCCTTCTGACTACCTAATATAAGAAGCATAAGAAGGGGACTATTTTGCCTGACCACCTGGATCTCACTAGCCCTTTGTTTCTTGACATACTACTGCAGCAAGTGACTTCTGCTGGCAGGTGCTACAGGAAGAGGGTAGGAGAGGCTGTCATGCTGCCAGTGTAGGGGGACTAGCAAAATGACATATGTCTAATTGGGCAATGCTGATGTGGCAAAACTCCTAGGAAGATGCATTAGCAGAAGATGCAGAGATAGGTGAAAACTCCCCGGAACTAAAGCCAGTCTCATCCAAGAAACAGATGCACTCTAAGCCTAAATATAATCACCTCTTTGGTGCTGACCACATCAGCATGAATGACTGCCAGTTACTGGAGACAAAATGCAGTCTGCTATACTTGAGACTACTGATCCATCCAAGCTCCAGCAAATTATTTTTCTCAAAAAAATAATAAAAATATCAAGAAGCAATACAATGGACTAAAGGAAGTTCATTTGTAACCATTGTACCATCACACCAGCTAACCTCACCTCCCAACTTAGCCATATCTCACTCACACACACAATTTCAGAAACTGCTATTTCTAAAAAATCTGTGAATGCAATATTTCAAACACCACTTGTGATGGTGCTACGGATAGCACTGGAAGTTGCATTACAGACCAAATTGGACTCTCTTTTAGCCTAGTCAATCCACACACATTCCTAAGAACAAGACTTCCCCCAGACACCTTACAATGTTACCAGAGAATATAAACAAAGGATCTAAGAAAACATGGTTCCCATTTAACAGATGAAGATCTGAAACATGGGGAAACCAAAATCTGCAAGCACCACTTGCAGCTTTCTTCATGGCAGAGATCAATGACAGTAATTAAGCATGTGCAAAAATTCTGAGAGGGAGATACTGAGCTTCGGTATCCTGGAACCATATTGGGGTCATGTAAAAGTAAGGTTAAGTTTACTCATATAGGATCCTAAAACAGTCAGCAGAGAGAAAAAAGGACTCCAAAAGACATTTATTTGGCCTGTCTCATGTGGTTCAAAAACCTCAGCCATAAACGTCTCCTCTGTTTTTGTAGATACTTTTTATTAATCAATCTTATTTTCAAAAAAATTAAGATATTTAGAGAAAATAACATTCCTCTCATTCTTACAGCTCAAGTATCTTGGGAGAACAAACTGTATTGAGAATCTGAAACAATTCAGTAATCCTGCAGCATGCAGGTCATTCAACAAAGTAAAGCAGACCATAGTGCACTTAAGCAGGAAACCTCACTGGTTTCAAAACCAACGTTCCACTTTTAAATAATACAACAGGACTGTCTGTGCTCTACTGCTGAAGAAGCCAACCTCTGGGCTGGAACCATGCATGACCCTCCCGGTATCTGCGCTTGCAGAGTAGGTAATTGCACAGAATAACAAAGGGTTACAGCACATGCACCTCAGTCTTCGGATGTTAAATCTAAAGTGAGTCTAACCTCCAGTTGCATTGGCAGGCAGTTTGTGCATTATCTTTTCCCACCCCGCTGTCCAAAACATTATTTTCTGAACTCTTGTGGATTACACACACAACAGAAAGGAGATACACGAGCCACTTGTGAAAACCAACCCCCAAAGAAAAAAAAACAGTAATAAAATATCACATGAAGTTACGTACGAAAAAAGGTGAACTGCGTCACTTTTCTCTCTGATAAAATCCCTCCTATATTTCATAAACTCACGTAGGGTCACCAAGGGATTTTCAGATATGGTGAACTTGTTATCAGTAGCCCAGGTTTCCATGGCAACCAATACTATCCTGGTGTTAAGTTGTTCTTTATATATCTAGTACATTAACAGAATGAACAAATACATTATGTCAAATAGAACAAATGTGAGGTTTACCCCTTTTTGTAATAGCTTGCATTTTTACACAAATAAATAATTAGCTTCTTCTAGCACATTTTAGATTCTCCCAGGTGATCTTATCTGCCTTAAAACCAACTAAAAAACGTGAAAACAAAGTAAAATTTAAATTTTAGGCCTCATTCTTCAATCAGCTCTCTTACTCTGCAAAAAGATCCCCCCCAAGTTCTACACAAGCAGAGGGCCATAGACGGAAGATTAGATTTTTGAAAAATTACTACAGAACCATTCCAAATAGATCAAAGACTTGGAACTAATCGGTCTTTTATAACGTCCAGCTCACCCCAGTGGTGCACAAGGGCTCTCATACCAAACAGTGATCTACAAAACCATATCTTTTACTATTATATATGTCTGCAGGAATATTTAACCTCATGCTGGCTGAATCAAGAAAAAGGGCCATTTTTTCAACGCTGCAGGTTAACACTCCACACCAAATACTTTCAAGCATTTTTTAGCAATATTTTAGTGGGCTGAGGTGCAAGAGCCAGAAGCTCATTCCATTTAGCATCATAAATATAATCCACATAGTCCACCAATACCTCTCTATTCTAACTCCTTTAATCAAATTAACTTTTTCTGGAGAAATTTCAGTGCATTCTAATTTCAGATTGTCTTTTGAGTTTAAAGTCGTTAACAGGGATCACAGGGATCCTGTGTTAAAAATTGTCATATCTAAGATGCTCTTTAAAACCCAGATTCAAGGGACTGATCCAGCAGGATACTTAAATATTTCAAGTCACAAAAAATCTCTAATATTTTATGTTAGACAATAGGCTTTAGAGGTGGCTGACTGTGGTTGTACATGAAAATTTGTGATCTTCACATACATTATTACTGATATACCATGAACTGACAACTCCTACATATCTCAGCAGGAGAAACATATGACTCATCGCATGTAAAAGAACATTTAATTGAGTGATACTTACTAAATCTGCCATGTTCACAACTGATTTAGCATAGCTATTTGTATGGCCAACTGACAAGCGGTGCTTTTTGCACTGTGAAACAAACACAGACAAGTTATATATGCAGAATCCCGAAAAATCGGCTCCATTAAAAAAAATAAAACTGAAATAAAAAGCAACTACATCAACAGTAAAACCCCTGTGCAAAGTTTGGTCTCCTGTGCTGAATGTAATGATAATAAGCAACAGTAGAAAATTGTCCAGCTGTCGTGCGGATCTATTAATTCTTCTTTGGAAAGTACTCTAAGCACTGGGAAATGCTATAGGAACAGACACATGTTGTTGCTGCCTTATTATCTTTATTGTAGCATGGCATTGTATGGCAATTTTAAATACAATCACAAATGACAATGCAAAAATTAGCAACAAAAACTTCTAAAGTTGAGACTCCTTTAGAGGTGTTATCTCAGAAGTGCCTGTATCCATTTTTTAATCTAACAGACTTTTTTTCCCTCTCTTCAATTCTCTCTCTTAAGAAGTTTTCTGGCTTTCTTTCCATGTAGTTCCACACTCCCATAATGCTACAGTAACTGGTTCAAATCGCTTCAAAAATCAGACTGCATTGGCACCTTTACTGAAATTGGTAATGCAGCACTATAAAGATGACACTGAAAACAGCTGTCCAGGTACTCCTATTCACAGGAAAAATACACTTATGCATGAGCACCAGGGGTATGAAAGTCACAAGTATCTCAGAGTAATATAGGACAAAATGGATGAGATTTTTCAGAAATGTTTAACCATCTTGTGCCCCACAATGCTTGTTTTTGGAGTGAAAGTTGTCTGTATTTTCTGAAAGTTAGGATTTTTTAGTGGGCAAGAAGTGCTCAGCAACTAGCAGGTGAGAAAGGTGTGCTTTCAAGAAGGAATGGGTGAAAAACCACCAAAAATAAGGAAGTTACACTTACTAATAAAAACCCCAAACAACCAAAAAAGAGAAGAACAGGACTGTGTGAACCTACAAAATTACAGAAAGAATTAAATGAAAAATCTGAAATTTAAATGGAAAATGAAACACTGGAACAAAGGGAAATAAGTATACTACTCAAGTCTCTATTTGCAACTAAAACCTCCAACTTTAGGATACTTAGAGACACTGGACATCTACTGAAATATTTTCAGTACACTAATTTATAAGTCCATGTGGATTTCAAAAGCTTTATTCCCCAACTGGAAGCAATGGTTGGACAAGCAGCTGAGAGGGTAGACAGGGAGGCACTGCACCTCAGGCAGTTGTGAGCCAGTCCCCACAACCAGAGGAAGAAGCATGAGTTTCATTGTGCCCTCTGGGTTTGCCTGGTGAGGATGAATGGCAAAAACAGCTCCAACCCTGCAAGGTGTCAGCTCCACACAGAGTGCACCCAGAGCGAGGCACTGACTGAACACACAGAGGGTATTATAAATATACACGTGCACTAGCCCAGGCCACGGGGGAAGGGACCAGTCCAGAGCGTACGATACTTTCCTCTTCCAGGAGGAAATTATTTGACTTCTTTGTTCATGGACATTCACTGGCATTTGCTTCAGAGAATAAACTCCTAAGTAGATTGACTATTGCAGTAGCTGTAATTAACCAAAATCAGGAAACATGGTCCTTGCAGAAAATCTGCCCCAACAGATAAGGTCGCCAGGGGAAAGTTGCTGCTTCATGTCTTTAGGATCAAACACAGTTACACTAATTCAGGGAATTTGCATCCAGTATTTTTGGTTTTAATCCAAGAATTTTTTGCTATGCTCACCAAACTGAGCTGATGGAGGAGTATTCTGCCCAAGGACAGTGACACATTCCTTGTACACTTTGATGTCTATTTTTGCCAATTCGGGTATTGCTTGAGAGAACTGTTGCATATCACAGAGTAGACAAGATTTATAGCAATATTTTGAAAGCCATAAAGGGTCATAAAATCATGTAATGGCACCAGTCAGATAGGCACCACCAGTCTGAACTTTATCCAGTTATTTCAAGATGGGATTCTATTGTTTGTGTTTGACACTACCTTTGAAGATTCCAAGTGATGAAGAACTCACCATTTCCTTTGATATTTCCTTCATTAATTATTAACCATCTTCACTGACATAAATCTGTGCCTTTTCCACTTGAATGAGTCTGGTTTTTCTTTAATACACTAATCTTTATTATGTCTCTTTCCACTACATAAAGAGCCTATTTATTTCTCCCAGAGAAAGTATTCAAGTTTAACTAAATAATTTTCTCTATATTGATTTGGATGTATCAAAAAAATGTAGTGACTATTCATTTCCCCATTGTCAACAGCTGCTGCACAATTGCAGTATTGCAGTATTGATTGCTGAGTGGCTGTAACTAAGACAAGTGCTCAAGAGAGCCAGAAAGAAAATCATCAGCTTGAGTCACACTGACTTTATGACCCTCTTTCTGATACTCAGGCCTAGTTGCATTCTTGGTGTAATTACCTAAACAAATACCAGAAACAACTTCCTCAGTGATTAATGAGAACAGAATTTTTTCTGTTAAGGACATACTGAATGTATTCTGGCCATATATTGTTCTTTATTCTTAACCCTCATGCATCAATTAAAGATGATGTGAATTACAATTGTAAGATGTTGAAGTGTTTCAATCTTACCATTAGATGATCATTTACAATCATTAACTCAATGTATTTTGTTTCTTCTTCAACTTTACGTGGAATCTGACGAGCCTACAGAGAGAATGTAACTCTAAGAAAGTCTTACAATACAGAGAGAGTGTAAGTGGTAACAAACACCTGCTCTTAGCGACTCCTCCACTTTAATAAACAGGGAATGAACTCTCAGTTTAGAATATCTATTTTGAATCAAGATAAAGTGAGATAAACTAGATACTTTTCATCATTATAACATAAAATAATATGTGTTTCATTAATGGAAGTTTCTGATAAACCTCTATATTCAAAATGAGAGAAAATATTTTAGTTCGTTTTTGATTTTCTATTTAGCAGGATTTAACAATTTAATACCTCTTCAGGCAGGCAATGTCCAAGAGAACCCAACAATGTTTAGCCCACATTAGATACCTCTTTTTGTAATAGTCGCATTGATATAGAGACCTCATGCCAAACCAGCACAAGCAGCAAGACTCCATCTGGACAAATTAACTCAGCAGACATGAAATAAACTTGATGGCATATTACTTATAAGCAAGCATATTGGCACATACCTGCCTTTTCCTTCTTTTGTGTCTTGGCTTTACAACAAAATCCTGTGATGTAGTATTCATCTGCCAGAACTCTAAGCAGAAAACACAAACAAATACATTGAATATTTACAATACAGTTCAACAATTAGTGACCCTGATGCCATGTGACAGTAGTATGGCATTCTTCAGCATATCAAATGTGCCAACAACTCATTTTTTACTTTCCAGCTAGAAAGCAGGCAATGTTACAGATACTTCCCAGTAACAGGGCTCTTATTAAAAACTACTAGTGATAATCTGTGTCTGTTGAAACAGATGATCTGTGGGTGTCACACTTCTGAAAGCACAACAGATGCTCTATGCCAAAACGTCACCAACACTGGGCGTGAAATATTATTAGCACAGTGCTTCCATGGAGTGGATCACATTTCAGTACTCCAGCAGCCATTGACAGAGTCCTTGCAAAAGCTACCTAAATTAATAAGAAGAGTATGGAAGGCAGAATTAATGCTTTAAGACGATTATATTCACAAAGCAAAATATGTCAGAGTTGGGAGAAACCTCATAAGATTTTGGCAACGCTCACTTATCAATACAATATTCCTCCCTGCTAATCCCACTGTGTCTTTAATTTCTTAAACCTCTAATCATATGCACCAAGTAGCTTATTCTTTTGCCAAATCCCTTTCACCAAATTTATTACTAGCCACTCATGGAAAAGGACACATTATAAATCAAGCAGAAGACAATACTTGCTCTCACCCTTTTTAATGTGCAGGAAGTATTTTCCCATCTTTAATCTTAGATTCACAGTTCCTGCCTCTCTTTTCCCTATACTAAAGAAACCTCTTCCCTGAACAAATCAGTTTCACTGGTGAGAGGGGAAAGTTTGTCAACACTCCACTTTCCACCCCTCCCTGCTATACATTAGTTGTGCAATTCCTAAATCAGGTTCAAAAATAGGTTTGAAAATAATGCTGATTGGAATTTAACAGGGCTGCCGTACCAACAAAATCTAAAACACAAAGCTGAGTTACACACCTGAGAAAACATTGCCAGGCCAAAGTGTTAATTTTAACCAGGAGTGGCTAATTACTGATCAGATAAACCAGGAAAGCAAAGCATGACCGACTGGCACCATCTTGGCTGAATCTTGGGGACTATACTGTTGTTTTGGTATGTGAAGTTTGCAGATACCTTTTTATAGAGTGACCTGGGCAATCATAGGCCCTCTGCTTAAAAATGTTTACTGTTACACCAGTGCACTTGAGCACTTTCTTTACAAAACAACCCAAAAATAAATTAAATCACACCCAAGGCTCCCTATTTACATCTTAAACACCTGCAGACTCCTGAATTTGCAATGATGAGAAATTAAATCTTGAAAACTTTCTTACAATGTAGTTTTTGATTATGCTTTACATACGTTAATTAATTTAGAGTGTGTCCTAGTGCCACACAACTGGATCTCAACCTGTCATATTTGGTTTAACAACGTGAAACTGGTAAAAATAACAATTTTCAACCAATAAAATAGTAATTTACAATACGTATATAGGGTACCTTTACCAGCAAACATGATTGTTTTAGCCGCCATCAGAAGTCAGTCATCTCCAGAAGGACATGATGCAGCCATTAACATTACTACATTAACACGCATTAACACTGGGTTATAACTCACAAGCTGGATGAATTCACACAGGGTGCATTTCCAGCCAAGGGCCTTCAGGCAAAAGAACATGACTAGTAAAATCACAGGAAATGCTGATAGTTGAGAAAGCCTAACAGACATTTTGATGGGAACAGATTTCCTTGAAAAGCTGAAATGAGGATTCACAGTCATAGAATCATTTTGGTTTGAAAAGACTGCTAAAAACATCGAGTCCAACCATAACCCTAATGCTGCCAAGTCCAATTAAACCATGCCCATAAAGGCCACACCTACACATTTTTCAGGTGACCTCAAAAAAAAAAAGAAAAAAAGAAAAGAAAAAGGCGTCAATCACAACAACACTATTAGCAATTATTTGTAAATATTATTTAAAGAAAAAAAAAGACAAATCAAGACAACAGTCAGCACTCCCCAGCACTGGAAGGGAAGAGGCAGGACCAACCAGAGACACTGGTGGGGCTCTCATTCTTTGTAGCTATGGCTATGCATGGAGGATGACTTAAAGACAGACAACATGAACAAACACCCACAAAGAAAAATTGTGGGATTCCTAATGAGGATGTAATATGATACATCTACTGAAATTTTTACTACAAACCTCAGAAACACCTTTTCAACCAATTTTACAAAAACAAGCATGTGAGAAAGCAGACTGTGGGTTAAAGTTTATTTCTCCATAGAGAGTATCCTAGACATAAAGATTCCTTCTTCAGAACCAAAATTAAGGTGACACAGTTGTAGTAATTTCCCTTGGTTTTTTTCCTCATTAGCTCTCTGAATGATTCTACTTTGCTTAACAACTAGCAAACCTGCACACACTGTGCTCCAGGGAAGGACCCATCCATGTGCAGTACTCAGCACCATTAGATCTCAGATTCAACTGTTACCGTAGGACAAAAAGTTTTTAACAAGATGACCTGATATCTGTAACTCTCCTGAAGAAATTAGTCTAGGAGTGATTTCTACCAAAACATCAGTGTCTATGAAAAAAAGTATTACTTATCTAGGATACACATTGTAGAGTAGGAAAATACATCTGTAAAACTGGCAAATCCTTGACAGAATGGGGATATGTCATAAATGCTGCAATTTTAGCTTCAATTAACAAGCCAGCTTTTCAGATGAAAACTCATTTTTTTAAAAAACCTCTTCTCCCTCCACACAAAATATGAACTGTTCATGGGCATTCATCAATAAAAGCACTTGAAACCACTTCTGCCTCCAAATTCATTGGCACTGAACTGCATCCCTTTCATTAAAGCCACTACTGTGAAAGATGCTGATTGGACTGGAGATGAGAGTCACTGAACAGTGATGACATTTGGCAAGTTCTTGTCTCCCATGCTTGGGAGTGCACCATGGTACTTAGCCTGAATCTCGAAACAGGAAAAATTCACAAAGAACTATCAACCACTGGCAACATGGTATATAATTTCATCATCTTTAGGCTACCTCAGTCCTTTCCTCTTTACAACTACTAGCATATAATGCAGTCCATAGAGCACATGATTTGTTAGGAGAAACACATATCACAAGATGAAGTTCTAGGAGAGGTTTCATTCCTTGGATTGTTTTTTCAGCACTTCAGTTTCTTTGCCAGGGCTTTCATTGTTTCAAAATTCTTTTTTTTTCAGTGCTTTTTTATTTATTTGGGGAAAAAGTTACATACAAAGAAACAATACACTATCAGAAGATGATCTATCAAATACAGTTAAGAAATTTGGCTTTAGACTAGAACACTTCATAAGTCATGAATGCTAAAAAATCATACCAGATGGCAGGTCATCCGAAGGAAATTCAAACAACTTGGATTTGTAAACAGAGTGGAAACGGAAGTCATCCTGAAATAGTAAATAATTGCAAGTATTAAACTGGGAAAAACTAATCCATCTCATGAGCCTTAAACAGAAAATTCCAAAGGTTCTTGTTATCCAACACATATACCAGTGAACAAGCAAGTTGCAAGGTACCACTACTCTACATTTTCCTCCTTTTCCCAACTGTGATGTGATTGCTCAGTCCACAGTTGCCGGAAACATCTGAGTACACCAGAGTGGCTGAGCACGCTTAGAGCTAAGCTTAAGAGAGGTGCCCATGGAGACTCAATGAGAGTCACAGGAGATGCTGCACTGGAGTCAAGGATGAATCAGCAGGAGAGTGACATAATGAACCCAGAGCAGGAAGTGCTAGAGAAGGGAACAGGGCACTAACAGGCTTCTATTGCTGGCTCCAAAGGACCTTCATCACCCTCTGCTGCTGCACTGCTCTATGGCCAAGTGTTATAGGGTACACACCACTGACTGGAGGTCTACTTTTGTCTGTGATGGTGGAGTCTTACATACAAGGTAAATGAGTTGAAAATGAGGGGATGGCCCTTTGGTCCCACAGCCTTATGATGT
>JAOXXN010000395.1:20838996-20854966 GCA_026770055.1 Myrmophylax atrothorax | reverse complement strand
ACAGCCTTATGATGTGGACAACTGTAGTCAACAAACACAGCAGGACTACTGTAAGTTCTACTTACATCTGAAGTGTAGTTTTCATCTGGCTCAATAAGGTAAGTATGATTTCCATCATAGAACATCCCACTGTCAAGAGCAGGAAATGTAAATATTGATTAAGTAAACAAATAAAAGTGAAGCATGGAAGTAAGTTTAAGAAGCTCATATACTTTAAAAATTTAAATATTTAGAAAAGGAAGCAGTTAAAACTGGTTTCAGGAACTGAACACAATTCTGGATCAATTTTTTATTTCTTCACTTCAGAAAGAAAGATTTTCTCCTGTGGTGAAACAGACTCTTCTTTCTTCCACAAACCTGCTCTACAACACACATAAACACCACAAAATGAACTAATTTAGCCAACTGAAAATCGAATTCAAAGCCCCCACTCCTATGCAAGAGATATCTACCTGCAACAAATAAGTAAAGGACCTATCTTTAGGGATATGATATTTGGAACATACAAATATCTTTCCCCAAATAAAAATGTTACTGAACTCAATTGAATTATCCTTAGGTTTTAATGGGTTGTATTAACCTTTTACTCAGCATTTCATTCAAAGAAAGTGTTGATACAGGTATTACTATGTAAGAGCATAAAACCAAAGGGTATTTCTTATATCCCTACCATTCTGATCTTCAAGCAATCTTTTTAATAGTTTTGCCTTTACTGCATTGGCATACACGCATGGTTGGGATTAGGCTATATCAGCATGGCCCTTTCAAAGGGTCATTACTAATGTCTTTAAGCTTGGCCATAAATATAAGCTTTAAGTTCAAACTTGGCACATAGCACACAATAGCACCAAGAAAGCAAGATTATTTATTTATTTAAATTACTCTTAAAAATACCCAAAATAAACACTGGATTATAAACAACAAAACCAGATACTTTTCTTTTTTTCTTATGCAGATTTTTTAACGAGGAAAACTGACATTCACAGAAGTAGCTTGGGTTACTGACTACATAACATACATCAAGTGTGAGCATATCTACAATGTAAAGCTGTTTCACCTTTTGAATTTCCCATGCCTATTCTTTAGAAATAAATATTGTCTCCACAGCTTAAGTGAAATATTCTAGCACCTGATGAAGCTTCTTTGCTTGGGAATAGCATAATGTTGGGGAATACCCTGTAGCTCTTTATCAGGCAAAACCTCCTTCCTTCTAATTGCAATTTTAGTTGATCACAGTCTGCAAGACAAAGGTCTATCAGCGAACAGCTTCTCATGAGACTGCTGCTCCCAGCAGCAATGACCTCTGATCAAGCCACTCAACAGTGACAATAATAATAGTCACAGCTGACCTACAGATCTGACTTGTCCACTCAAAGCATTCACGGCTCTTTTCCAAGTAGCTTCAATCCAACAATCCATGCTGACGGATGTGCTAGACAGAAAGTAATAGCTAAATATGGGCTATTTCAAAAGCCTACATTTTGATGATGTATATTTTCAAACAATCAAAATTGTAGCCGTGAAAGTCAAATTTGCAGCAGTAACGGCAATTTTCACATCCACCACCAGGCAGCAGCAAAATCCCAGACCTACCTCCAAACCCAGGGCTGCAAGTCGTGCCTGACTATATAGCTCATTTATATCCCAGCAACCACTGTGTTTTGCATTCAAAGTCTTTTTTTGTGTTAACTCATAGGAAACCGTGGTTACTGCATATCCCACAGAAAACAACAACAACAACAACAAACAAATCCAAACAAAACGGCTCCCTCGAAGTTAAGATTGCAGAGATATCTTTGTCATTAGCAAAGTGATTAGGGAGAGAAGGATTCATAATTTTAACTATTTTGTCAGCCAGTCATCCCATTAATTTCACTGGCAAAAGGAAGGACACAAAATAGACATCACCAACAGAAGAACTCATAATTTATGACTAAAAAAACCCAACATTTTCTCACATGTATGAAAAATTCTGCTGTTACTGTCTAAAATCTTAAGGTACTAATACACAAGAGAGGAGACTGGCATGACCTTTAAGAATATGAAGCTCGTTATTCTATTAAAGGCATCTGTTCTGTCATGCACTTCCTAAAATTCATGAAAGCAAAGCTCTTGCCCAGCAGACCTTATTACAAGACAACTCTCCCAAGTTTCCCTTACTCCAGCAAGGCGCTCCAAACTGTGATTGAAGCTAAGGAGCTCTCATTGCCAGTGAGTTTCTAGTAATTGCTTATCATTTAGATAGAACATGAGTTTAATACAGCTCAGAAAAACATTACTTTCTCAGACTGGATGCTCCAATTACCAGCCTACTAGTGAAAGCTTGTGTGAAGGGTAACTGTGCTGAAACTTTACCCTAATAGATAGGAAAAAAAAAAAGGTGGGGAAGATACCTCTCAAAAAAAAGCTGAATTGTATAATAAAAAAAAAAAGCATCGTTCCTCATGTAACTAGCTATGTTAGAAGGGACCAATTTAAATATCAGGCCATTTTCTTAAGAATAAAGCTACAAAAAGGGGGCAGGGAAGGACATACGCAGGCTCTCCTTCCTTCCTGCTTTTTCTCCCAGGAGTTCACAGGGGCCAAGACCTAATGGATCACTGCTAATGGAAGCCATGCAGTGGCTCAGCATGCATTAGGTTGCTACTATTTTTAGTCTCACTGTCCATACTGAAATTGGGCTCAAGTTTTTTGAACTGCACAGCTGTAAATCAGACAAGTGCAAGGATGACAAGTCTTCTGCATGCACTCTCCCCCTTCCTAACAAAGAATATACAAGTATAAAAGAAAGATACTACTTAAATATATGTACTTATATGGCTGATACCAGAATTACAGAATAGTTGGAGATAAACAGCCTGAAAAAGATTTCCATCAGCTAAGCCCTGCCCCTGCAGAAAAAGGCAAAGCTCACACAACCTCCACACAGCTTCACTCACTGCCATGACTTTTCAAGCTGACCTCAGTATTGAAAGTGCTGAGATCTTATAATTCCCAGATGCAACAGGCACTGAAGTTGTTTGGTTGCTCCAAAAACCTGACTAGTATCATTCAATAGGGCCAAAGGTAGACAGGTCCAAAAGCTGTACAATCAATACACAGCTCCATGTAACCTTCAGACAATAGATGCTTTAATTACATTATCAGTAAAATGATGTACTTCAAAAATCACAGCAAAATTAATGCACCCTTTTATATCTCTTCTTCTAGATTTTTCAAGATTTTAATATATCAAAGGTATTTTCACACACACACAGCTTAAGGCCAGCAATTCTGTTAAAACAAAAGTGGATAGTACAAGATAAACTCTAAACTGACATTTTCTTTGTAAAGAGACCAGAAAAGAAAGATAATATACATCATTATAGCAATGAGAAAAGAACACAATTTCCAACTGGCTCACTGACATTGTTTTTGTTCTTGTAGAATAGGATGTTTTCAGCTACTTCTACTCTGCTGTCTCTGTAATAAGTTATGTTACAACAATACCTGGTCACTGCCATAAGTACTCAGTTTGGAAAAAAAAAGAAAAAGTAAACTTTCAAGATTGTTGAGTACTTCATATTGGTGACAAACTAGTAGGAAAAAAAATAGCATTTATTTTACTATTATATATTATTTTACTATAAATAACTTTATTTTGCTTAAAAGAGTAATAAAAAAAGGTCATTAATAATGAAACAGCAGACTTACTGTAATCCATGGCACGTTGACAAGGCAACAAATGATAAAGGTTTTCCTCGAATTTTTCCCTGATAATAGCAATGTTCTCCTCCCTGAAATTGGAAATTGAGACTATAAATCCACAGGATATCCTACAGTATCATACTCCATACTGTCAAACACTGATTTTTCCATAAACACATTTCCAAGCCACTGACATGACATCAGGAATTCAGTATCACTCACAAGGGTGTTCATCGCATCTCCTTTCAGCCATTGTTTGGTACTTAGACAACCACCACCATCTTGACACTCCACATCAAATGGAGATATTTTCAGTGTGAAATCCCTGACATCCTGAGACAGATTTCCGAGACAAATTACTCCAGAAGTGCTCATCTTTCTTCACTGATTAGGAAAAGAGTTGGAAGTAGGCAGCGTAGGCTCAATATCTACTTTGCACATGGCTACATTGGACAAGATGAACTCTGCTCTGAGGGTAAGGCAATTTCCTTCTTCTAAGGAGAATGATATGTTTACCAAATAATAATCACAGAATCACAAAATATGCCAAGTTGGAAGGGACCCACAAGGATCCCTAAGTCTAGGTCTTAGTCCTGCACAGGAACATCCCCAAAAATCATGTAAATGTTTCTTGAACTCTGTCAGGCTTGGTGCTGTGATCACTTCCCTGTGGAGCCTGTTCCAGCACCCAACCACATTCTGGGTGAAGAGCCTTTTTCTAATAGCCAACCTAAACCTCCACAACAAAACTTCAGGCCATTCCCTTGGGTTCTGTCACTGGTCACCATACAGAAGAGATCAGTTCTCCCCATCCTCTTCCTCTCACAAGGAAGTTATGGTTGATTTAAAAAAGGAGCAAATCAGAAGTAATCACTAGGGCTACAAAAACAATGGAAACTCTTAAGTATAACAAAGGAGTAAAGAAAGACAATGAAAGTGAGTATTTGCCTCTTCTGCAAATAAAATCGACCAAATAAGTGACCTTTCAAATCAAATCCAGTGACCCTACTCAAAAAATCTCCCCTAGTTTCACTGATAGGGATGTAAGCCCTACTGCACATGCACCAAATATATTCAGTATTGTGCAAGGACAATTATTGTACACAAAACTAGAAAAACAATTCAAACATCCCTTAAATTCTCACTGTCTCTCTACCCTTCAGAAGAACTTACCTACTAGTGCCTTGCCAAATTCAGCTATGTTGTAATGCACTTATGCTGGTTAAAGGACTACGAAGGAGATTTTCAGTATTTTTTTAATAGCATTTATTTGCACATACTTGTTTAATCAAATGTGTGAGTAATGTACCTAGCCTAATGTATCAGCCATGTAAATATTTATGTCCATTTACTGCAGGGAGGGAAAGGCATTATAATTACAGCTTTTTCAGAAGCCAGCAGTCACTTGCATGATGCATAGCGCAGTCATTTTAGACATCTGACATCAAATGCTCTTGGATTTTGTTTTTCAAATATGAAAAAAAAATAATCAAGATGAGACAAAGGCAAGAAAATATATAGAATATGTTGGTAGTTTTGTGTTTTGATCAGGAAATCCTGTCCTGTTTTCTACTACATGTGTAAACTACTTTTGAAAGCATCTACAAAGTATGGGTGCCTTCAGTTTGAGGTGCTCGCCTTAGAGAGTGTAGAAGCGTTTATCAAAGCATGGGTGCTCACAGGGAAAGAGACTTGACTTCAGCCTGGTCACTGGAAATCGTTAGTTCCTCCCCAGAATCCTCACTGGAGGGTTTGTGCGTGCCATGCTGCTGTCGGAGCCCAAAGCATCAGTGCAGCACAGCCAGGACAGCAACAGCAGCAGCGCTGCAGTGAAATGCCAGAAGTAAACAAAAAGAGACTCCAATATGCAAATAACAAAACAAACAAGTAAATTTTGTGGATGATGTAAAACCTTCTGAGTTATAAAATACTCTCTAAAGAGAATTCTTGCAGCAGTATTCCTGTAAAAGATATAACTGGAAAAAGTGCATGAGTATGGGAATAATGTTGAAAAGACTATCAGGAGGGAGTTGTACAGAGCTCTGGCTGTGGAAGGAGTTTGGAGTAACCACATAAATTGGACTGTTCTCAGAAAATGTAGTTAATATGTACAAGAAATAGAATCTCAGGCTCCATTAGTTTGCAAAACCATGTCTTTGCAAACAGGAGGAACATTTTTTCATACTCAGAATCCAGTCTGTGGCTCAAAAGTGTGTTCTGATCTTCTTAATGAGAATCAAATAAATGTCCCATGACAGTACCTCCAAATTCATTTACTCTGTAATAAATCCATGGGAAAAAAATTATGCGTACAGATCTAGAAAAGAAAGATATAAGAAATACAGCTCTAAATTCTTGCCTGGGAAAAATACAACTCAGATAGACAAATTCTATTTTATTAAATCAAATCAATTCAACTCATCTCATTGATCTATTAAAGTTCATGGTAATTTTGCTGGAGCCAGAAACACAACTCTGATCTCACTCTCAGGGATCAATTCTTATCACTACAAAACCACTACTTCTATATGCTAACATCTGGGGGATATTTTTTATGCATATACTTATGTTCCTATCACCATAAGTCCCTTAAAAGCAGTTAATAAAACAAATTTAAATTAATAAAATTTATCTTGATTTCTTCAAATGAAAATAGGTTTTTTTTCAAGTACTTGATGCATTAACAGTGTGTTAGTTTCTTTCTGAAGACAACTCTTCAGTGTACAAAATCCTGCTGTCAGGACACTCCTAAATGAAGTTCTGAGGATTTGTGTAATCTCAACAAGGAAGTAAGAGGTGATGCAGTGAAATCAGATGGCACAAGTACTGGATGGTTCTGGGAGCACTCATGGCTCAGCATGCCTTACCATGTCTCAAGCAGATACAACATGTCAATAACATGTGGCATGTTGTGGGGAGGGTGCAAATCATCTGTTGTCTATTTAGAAGACTCATTTTCAACAGTTCACAAAATCTGTGAAGAGAGAAGCACTTAATGCTACAAATTCTGAGATTTGAATTGTTCAAGAAACCACTGGATGTGGCACTTAGTGCTATGGTTTAGTTGGCATAGTGGTGTTCAGTCAAAGGTTGGACTCAATGAACTTGGAGGTCTTTTCCAATACTAATGTGTCCATAATTCTGTGATTCTGTACTGAGAGTCAGGACACATAAATGGACTCTACAGGTCATTATTTATTTTAGGTCACATGTAACTTTGGACAAGAAGTTTACTGTCATTGCCTCCCTGTACTGCTGAGGCTGAAATCATGGTGGGTTTGACATGTACTAAAGCTCTTTTATAGCAGGTGCTGTAATAAAATACACTGTACTAAAGGAGGAATCACAGTATATGGGAGATCTAAGACTGCTAAAAGATTAAATGTAGTCATCATATCTACTTTTACTCTGCTCTTGGAAACACTTCCTAAGGACTGGGGTTGTCTCTCTTTTCTACTGGTACCTGTAGCAGTGGAACAGAGGCTGAAAATAAATCTTTTTTTCCCCCTAAAAATATTCTGGGTTCATGTGAAAATTAGGAGTTCCCTCAGAGGGAAGAGTTGAAATTAGCACCAACCGCAGTTCAGTCCAGAATATCAAGGGTGTTTTGTGAAGAGCTATTGGCTTCCTGTAGATATTAAAGCCTCTCTCTGCTCTCTCAAAAGCAGGCAATAATTGCCCATCTCAGCAAATCAAACCTTCACACTGGCCTTTGTCAGCTACTGGGAAATGGTTTAGTGTAAGATAAGAGGAAATCAGACCGCTCTTCTAACATATGCCAGCCATAAGTGTGAGCAGCACATTTGCTGGTTTCTGCTCTAAAATTGAACCTGGACAGTATGGAGTGTGGGAGAAAATTAGGGTGGTGGCAATGCCTGTGACACAAACCCACAACCCACACAGGCACACTCACTCATGCCCTATCCAAGGGCAGACTACTGCTGCAGCAGAGAGAAGTTCAACATTTTTGCCTCCACAAGGCACACAGCCACTGTTCATGCTGTGGTTTGCACCATGTAAGGTAAATTTTCTCCCAATGTCTATGGCACTCTGTAGTCCATTTCCTCAGATCACTAAGTTATCCTTCCGCCATGAAACTTCTCAGTCTTACTGGTGACATCCAAGCGCAATACAAAATATACAGGTATTTAATAAGGAGTCTCTTGATTTGGAGAGATAAAAATGTAATAACATTCTACAAACAAAAAAAAATCAGGATGACCCCAGGGTGAATTAGAACAAATTAATCTTTATTATAATGGTCAGTTTATGACATAATCTTCATCTCGATGCTTAAGCTGCATAATTATAGCAAAATCCTGATTTAGGGGTATTTGCACTGTGAACTGCTACAGCTCATTGCCAAGAAGATTCAACCTTTCTGCCCAAGCCAGCATGAATTTCCCTGCAGCCTGTCAGACAGGTAGTGTGGCAAAGATACTGGAAAAAGAGAGGCATAGATGTTAGCAATACAAGTAAAATCTGTCCCCATTTTTATCCTTTAAGATAGTTTGTCCATGATCAGAGAGGCACTGGCTGCTGAGTAGACACAAAAGAGATGAAAAACACATTAACTAATACTCATAGTAAAGGGGGAAATAAGTAAAGCAAAAGAACAGCCACAACAGTCAGTAATGGTAGCAGTTCCCTCCTCTCTGCAGTCACAGTGAAGAGAGGACATGCTGACCAAACACTGACAGTGTTTGCTATTCACCTCAGAGACACTATGACCTTCCCAGGGGAGGAGAATAAGGATGCACATTCATCTGCTTGTGACATCAGATCTTCCAGTAAGCCATTTTCTGCAGTTAGGAGAGGTGCTGACCAGTCAAACTCATGCTACACTCCAGCACTGACCCTAAAATTAGTAACTGCCTTCTTCTACGTATTCCTATTTGAACACTCATTAATCCAAAGGAAAGGAGATTGCTGGTCTAGTTCAAATCCTAGTAACACATCTCCCTCTTTTTCTTAGGGCAGAAAGCTCCCAGAAGGCCAGCTAAGTCTCAAGCCACCATTCCATGAAGTGTCAGGTAATGATTAGCTTTTTAAAGAGTTCTCTATTGTGGAGCCACTACTTAGAAAACTGCATAACTAAGACTGCATGAACAATGGCAACAGAAGAAAATGCACACTCACTGACTTCTACAGCAGAAAACGACTTGTGATGGATGGGTTTCTATTTGTAAAGAAAAAAGTCAAAATAGTATTTTTACCTGTGTAACTGCAATGACAGAAAACATTTTTTCATTAACGTGCTTCAGCAATTAGTGGGGGCCCAGCTGTGGGTCTCTGCTGTCCTGCAGCAGAGCCCTGGGCTCAGCTCTTAGGCAGCTCAATAACAACTCCAGGGACCCTGACAACACCTCTTTTCAGAGTAGGTCTCTGGGCTTTGCTATGCTGTACTGCAGATGCCTGAAAGTCAAATGTTTCGAAAATGTGAAGGATGCCCTCCCTTCGTAGGACGACAGCTATTACATGTACTCATATAACTCAGAGCCAACATGCTGCAGTGACATTAGGTTATAACACTGTTTCAGATTCTGAAATCAAAGATATGGATTCTGAAACTAGGATAAAGCACCACCACTTCTCAGTCTTCCCCACAAAATGCCCAAATTTAAAGACTGTTGCCAGCACTCTTAGCAAACAGGGACACACATGTATGTGACAGGATCCTGCACGCAGGCAACTCATTCCAACTGCCATTGGTGACTCACAGCAGGCGCTTTCAGCAGATGGCACAAGATATCAGCCCAGCTTCTCGGTTCAGAGGCCAAATGAGGCTTCTGTTTACTGCCCAGTAGCTGTGAGAGAAGATGCTCTACAAACATAGCTGCAGGGTGTGGACAGAGAGCTCATGCCAGCGTAACACCATCTGGTCTGGATGCTGCCTTGATATCTGCTTGGGAAACAGCCTCTTGACTTGCTTTGCCTTACCTTGGTGTTAGAGAAAATTATTTTAATTATCAGCTTCCAGACAAAGATGAGGCAGAGGAGAACAGGCTAGCTCTTCCTGCCTACTCTGTTTTCTTTAAATCAGCTCTTGCAGCAGTGCCTAGTCTCTTAGCCACAACATCAAGTCATTTTAACGACAGGCATTTTGACCCATTCCTGCATGCCTATTCCAGGGTAATGCAAGTAAACATTTTAAGGGACAGTATGAAAATTCTGTATAATCTACCCATACTAATCTGTCATATCATTTCATCAGCCTACCCCGAGTCTGAAGCCAAGTTACAAGCATGTGATTTACAAGATTACTATAAACACAACACATACATGGATACCAGTCAGCAGAAGATAATGTACTGAGGAAAACGGAGAAAAATACCACACCTTGTTGGATCATTATTTCTGAAAAACAGAAATTTCTCTCTAAGGGAAAATTCACGGATTTGGGACTGCCTAGAAACATTAACCTACTGTATATAATACAGTGCCAGTTCGGTATCCATAGGGAACAACAGACGTGTCTAGGCAAAGCTATTTACAGAAGTCAAGATGAAGAGAGTAAAGATGTCAAGCTAAAAGTCTTACATAGAAGCACTCCTTCAGAAGTACAGCAGCTTCTGTTTGCTTAGCTTAATTCCCCCTCAAAGGGATTAAGTTAAACCCAAAGAGATACTTTCATTTTTTAGTAAGAGCATCTACAAAGTGATTATATATTCTTTAATGCTATAGCAGTAATTAATTTCTCTTACTTGTACTCAGTCCTTCCATGCTCTGAGATTATGGAACACTTGGTTGCTACCACTTTCTGGGTATATATGATGTATGTTGCAGCTCATGGAAAATAACTCATGAGGTGTACAAAGTCCTGTAAGAGTTTTCTGCAAATTCAAGGTGCCCGCCTTCTGGGGCACATGAAAAATGCAGCAAGTACATAAGAGATGACTCCTGGTGGTCACAAAGTTGCTCAGCTTCTCACTTCAGCAGAACCAGGACTTCATCAATCAGGCACACACCCACAGTGAGATATACTTTTTAAGCTCTTGAAGACTTTCACTTTCTGACAATTTTTTCCCCTCCAAGACTAGCTAAACCCACTGGATTACCTTTTTTTATGTCACAAACAAAAGGGAGACAAGATAATTAAATCTGCAAAATCCTACATGAATCATGATCAGAGATTCATTCTAGTATAGTATCAGCAAAAACATGACCTGGGAATGACTGCTAATACAGAAGGCTGGCACATTTAATTTTCTTCTTCTTCTTGGTGACAGAATGGATGTAGAAAGTAAGCTGGTAATAGCAGGGACATAATAAAATATAAAAAAAATGCTATTGCAAATGTGCATTAAAAGTGCCAGCCTGCAGGATCATTAGATCAGGCAAACGCATTGTATACAAAGGCTGATTATTTTGCCCTGTTATCCCACAGAGGATACTATGTTTTACTAAACCGCAAAGGGTTTCATAATTCAAGCAATGCTAAAACACGAAAGTGAGATATTTCTCAATGCCTATCAAGTCAGTGTGACAGCAGGACACAGCTGAAAAAAGGATATCCAGAGCAACTGAAAATGTACAGAAATTTTAAAATTCTGTCAACTCTTCATCAAGGCTCATACAGTAACATTAATTCCAGTCAAAACCTACAGGGAGTAATTTGACTGGTATACTCTAGGATCCCAGTTCCCTTCCATCCTGTCGTTCCTTGTTGCACTACTACATTCTGATCTTCCTCTTCTTGTGGAACTTTCAATTTATGAATTTCCATCATACAGTAAAACCACCTATAATTAGTGTAAGAAGTTGCCAATTGTTCTATCCCATTTTTAGTTACTTCATTGGTCAAAAATAGCCATTCTCACACCGATCCTTCTGTGCACTCTAATGCTTTCCAGTTTCACACTGCTGGCAAATTTCATTAATAAACAAATACTTTGTAAGTCATTAAGGAAAACATTTGATGAGAACATTCTGAACATCAAGCTTGCAGGAACCCCCTGCCAAACTGTGTCAGACTCACAGACTCCCTGTTAGCTCTTCTTCAGTTAGTTTACTGCTATCACTAAAAAGTAGATTATGGCCTAGATTTGTTATAATAATTTGCCATGAGGCAAACAGAGCTCTGGTGAGGGAGTAAGAGAGAGGATATCTGATGACATTACAAGAACTTTTACTCAAAATCTTCCCTCAAACAGTCTAGAGAGTAACTTTTCTGATACTAACAGCTACTCTGCCAGAAATAGGCATATATAATTCCTGCATTATTTATGATTTTTTCCTTTTCAGTTTCTTTTTCCCTCAGGTGCTCATCACTAGATTGTGCAAGTTCCAGGTACAAGTTCCAGCTCCCCACCAGGCCCAGGCTCTGGCCTCCCAGGGCAGGGTGTTCTGCAATCCCCTCCCATCACCTCCCTTCAGCCCATCTCTCTCTCTCTCTTCTGGAGAAAATGTAATCCCTTACAGGAAAGGCTGTTTAGCATACAGGGTTTTCTCACAACTGAAACACCTTCCTCTTTGGTTAAAGGGTGAGTTACCAAAAATTGAAAAAACAGTAGAGAGATTGTTCCATGAAGCTCAGACAGTGGATGCTTAAATTGTAAGATATTGGTGGAGGCACCTTGCTGTAAGACTGGAAACATGGCAGTCAACCTATTCGCTGGTTCAGTGTTTATTCTGGTTGTGCCACAAATTATTGTAGACTTATGATCAGTTCGTACCTGCGGAGATACAACAAAATGTTGGAATACTACGGAGGATAAGATGTCATCAAACACAGGCACCAAGATGTGACATAAGCATACTGCTCAGAAGGGACTGTACCCAAACAACTCCATTTGAAAGAGAAGGTTTAGCTGAAAAAGCAATATTCACCATGTCAAGGGTATCCAGACTTCTCTGGTCTTTGAAGATTTTAATATTTTTCTCACTTCTATACTATTTTCCTAAAAAGGGCATGGAAAGAGCCCTTCAAATACACATCATGGCACATGAGACACAGCTTTAAGACAACAAAGAACAATTTTCCCCTCGTGTGCAGAGGCATTAAAATAGCTGTAAGGTACAGTAACAGGTATCTTGTACACACTACTAGTCAAATTATGTACATAAAATGAGTATTTTTGTGAACTATCTGCTCTGCTTTGCTATGCAGCACTAAAATGCATTTGCCCCAAAGCCCCCATTGCCCAAACTACCACAATGGCACTTCTGCCAGAGCGCCCACAGGCCATGCTGTGGCACCCCAGCTTGATAGGACAGCTGCATGCACCTTGAAGAAAGACCGCTGGGCACAGTCCTGCCCACATTCATGGGCTAAGCACCACAGGGGCCAGCAACACGGCTCAGTGCAGCCTGGGACAACAAGCCACAAGGTGACCTTAAGCAACAAGAAAGGTCTGGCCAAAGAAGGCCTATGAGGAGAGGCTGGGGGAGTTGGGGTTGATCAGCCTGAAGAAGAGGAGGCTCAGGGGAGACCTTATTGCTCTGTACAACTACCTGAAAGCAGGTTGTAGCAAGGCAGGGGTTGGTCTCTTCTCCCAGGCAACCAGCAGTAAGACAAGAGGGCACAGTCTCAGGCTGTGACAGGGGAAGTTTAGGTTAGATATCAGGAAGAAATTTTTTACGGAGAGAATGATCAGGAGCTGGAATAGGCTGCCCAGGGAGGTGGCTGATTCATCATCCCTGAAGGTTTTTAAGGCAAGACTGCATGTGGGACTTAGTGCCATGGTCTAGTAAGCACAATGGTTGGATCGAAGGTTGGACTTGATGATCTCGGACCTGGTTAATTGTAAAGCTTCTCTATCAACACTACAATGGAGAAAAACAGTACTTAACATGTCTCCATTTATGTTGTTCGATGCTACCATGAGTATGAACATGCTATGAGATAGAAGCACAAAGCAGTGTTCTTCTATGTTGTAAGCACTCTTGCTGTAATTTTGTGCCCATAATACATATACTGTGTTTACAACACCACACTAAAGAATTTTAGACTTTAAGGATTGCCTATGAAATATAGTTCCTTCTAATTATATTTAAACATGCCATCAAAAATTTCTGGTATTCATCTATCATAACTCTATTTGTGCAAGTTCTCTGACTGGGGATCTGAATTATTTTCATTGCTTATTTTTTTTCAGAGAGCTATTTTCTAAGAATTCATAGAATTATCCAAGGTTTTGGGGTAATACAAACAGAAAAGGAAAACTGAAAAATTTTATATGAGAAAATATGACTGAATAGATATGAGTTGCTCCTTCCAAGGGAGAAAAATCCAGCAATATGAATTACTCAGCACTATAGCTGTTTTTGCCTTTCATCTCGCTGACAGCATCAGTGACAGAATGATAACCAAAAAAACAAAAAAAAAAAAAAAAAGAGAGAGAGATAAAAGGACACAGATTTATTGCAACAACATTAGGTCTACACAGGTTGAGTATTGATGTGCTGTGAGCACAGGATGATCTGAAATGACACAATCAGGAAAAGGCAACGCCAAGAAGGGTTTTTCTCCTTCTTATTAATTGATTATTCTCTTTGTTACCAGAGGAAATATAGGCCAACACTGCTGCTTTCCTAGGAGTTAGACACATGATGTACAGTAAAAGAGAGTGCGGGGAGAAACACTGAAATAATTCAAACCTCCTTTTGTTTTTCTTAGGCATTGCACATTCCTGCTGTTTTAATAAGAATGTCATAGGTTCTGCCCAACTGCACCAAATTAACAAGGGAGAAGCTTCTCCTCTGCTGCAGCTCAATGCTGGCACCCTGCAAAAACATGTGTAGCATCTTCCACCTTTACAATGGTCTAATGTATTAAGGAACTATGCAGAAATCAAATGTAATGCAACTTTCTCTTACGATAAAAAAGTATGTTAAACTGACGACTCCTTCCTATAAAAATCCCGTTGCTACTTCTAAGCAGCATTTTTTTATGATTTGAGTGTTTCTCCCTCTCCACTCTGAAGCCTCCTCTGTAATGGCAGAAGATCCATATGTGTTTTACAGCACAGGAAGTTTTACTGGGAGGCAAGGAGAGGGGGAGGAGTGGCAGAAGTAGTTATCAACTCCACATCACGTATGAGCCAAAGCAGGCATCTGCTCCCCAGGCACTTTCATGCCTGTAACATTCCCAAACTGCTGCTTGAATGTACAACTGCTTTCACATAGTAATTCAAACTTCCAAACTTCTCCCATGTTGCTGATGGCACAAGAGCAGCACTGATGATTTGTGTGTGTGTGTGTGTGTGTGTGTGTGTGTGTGTGTGTGTGTGTGTGTGTGCACAGTCTCCCTGCATGGAGAAATGCAAGGGAAAATACGTATTTATTTTAAACACACCTTTCCTTAGCCAGTAAGAAGGCCAAGAACAGAGGAGGCCATTTTGCTGCATAAACAGGCTTGCTCAAAGCCTGCAGCTGGCAGTGGATGGCAGATGGACATTTTCTTTCTGTCACCGTTTCTCCCACCAAAGCAGCAAGAGAGATGTTGCCAGGCTGCCTCTGTCTCTGCCTACAACCCAAGACAAATTGCACAGAGGTGGGTGAAGAGCAGCATATTGAAGCAACTGATAGAAACTTGGCTGCTTTCTGAAATAACTCTCCTGCCTCTGCTTAAGAATATGCTGCACAGCAGAGTACACATTTTCTGATATATTTATAAATTGCACCCTTTTACTAGCTATTTTTAAATAAGCAACTAAGCAATCTGCACAATCCCTAAAATCTAGTATAATACTTGTGTTACCAGTTATGGTAAACAATTTCCACAGAAATTGAAGGTTCTAAATCATCTAATGAAAATGTCTTGTATTTGCAGTAAGATCTTCAAGGCATTTCAAGCTCAGTTTCTCAAATGCAAAATAGATACTGCTGGGCTTTTCAAAAACTGCTTGAGACACAAAGTTCTTTAATGCACTTACAGGTGGCTCTAAACAATACTGGCCAGAGGGTACCAGATTTATTTTTAAACAGCTGTGAGGTACCAAAATCAGCTTTACTCAGTGTCTTATATCAAAACGTATTTGGTAGCCTGCCCTTTTACAAAAATCTTTCAGTGTCTGAACTGCTCTGACAATGTTCCCATGATGGCAGCCAACAGGCTCTTCTGACATTTTGTCATAGCAGCTGCTTCCTTCTCCTGCAATCCCACACACTCAGATGCAACAAAACAAGCAAAAAATGTTCACCCCCACTTCCTAGCATGTTTCCATAGGACTGTTGCCTGCAGGACTCCCCGAGCGGTGGAAGAGAATGCAGCAGAAGAGCCCCCCTGTTCGGCCCAGCCGCCCCTACACCCCTCCCATGTGTATGCAAGGTGTGACACATC
>JAOXXN010000395.1:20825094-20838896 GCA_026770055.1 Myrmophylax atrothorax | reverse complement strand
ACATCAAGGAGAGGGAAACACATCCCTCGAACAGCAACCCCTCTCCTTTGCACTACAATCTCATGCCCCTTTCTCTCCCAATTCAGCTCACCTGAAGTATCAAACTCCACGCAGCAATGCTGGCTCTCTACTTAAAGCAGATTTGAGCGTACTAAGAAAGGCAGTGATAGCCATCCCTGAAGGTATACCAGGACCTTGCATGGCAGCTAATTGAAGGGGAAATAATCTCTGGGACCCACGAGACTGGGAGCTCTTTTGCCCAAAACACTGTATGACTCTTCCTCCAAAAGGCCTGATCTTCCTCTCCTCTCCATGCCAATAAACAGTACTCAGATGCGAAGAGCCACTGATTTTATACATTTCCTTGCTTGATTAAGACTTGCTCATCAAAAACAGATATGTCCTAATTCAGTGATGGGACTTGGATAGATTAACTTAGCTAACTTCCATATATATATTGATGCAGACAAATGGATTGTTTTGTTCTCATTAGTATCAGCTATTATCTTTATTTCTGCTTTGACTCATATCCTGACTCTCAGTCAAGACGTCTTGACTGCAGAGCACAGTTGACTGAGAAATTAGTCTTTACAATTTAATGGAACACGTATGTGTTTGTCTCAGTCTGATAATGTATGCAGACAATTATCTCTAATAATAGTAAAAGAGCAAACTTCCTATTTCCAAATGACAGAAGGGTATAAACCTTAGGATATCTTCAGCTATTCCATGGCTAAAGTACTACTTAGCTCATTTCCATTTCCGCTTTCACACTGAAGAGGTTAATGCATTTGTTTCAGAGTACTTAGGTGATCCCAGATTTAGTGAAACACTTTAGGGGATTTAAAAAAAAAATTACATTTTTAAAAAATTGAACAAAAGTTTACCTGATATTTACTTGATAGGCAAATTTAAGGAGTTTCCCTTATGGACAGCATATAATACATTTGTGCACATTTTATGTAATCTACAGCAATTTTATAGCTGACATCTACAAAATAAGTCCTAACAAACAGAAGGTCCTCAAGAAAAATCCCTGATGTTGCATGCATGTAACAAAACACTTGCAAAGACTGGGGGACATTTCACAGAAGGCAACTGCAATATATAGGATCCTGTAGTCATCATGTCAAGAAACATACAGAAAAAGAAACTCAGGACTAGGTTGGAAATACTATACCATAAATCTTGCTATTCCCAGATTTACAAACAAGCTTACAAAAAACCAGCAAACTTAGGCATTAGCACAATGAGGAAAGGCTAGCTACCAAAACAAAACAATTCTCCTCAAAAAGCATCAAAAGTAAAGTATTTTTACTAGTAAAAGGAACTATCTCATATATATAGTTCATGGATACCATTTTGAAATAAACATTCATATACTAAATTTGCCAATGCAGTTTATTTGCCTTGTTTAAAAGCTGAAAGTTAGAAAACATGAAATATGCTTGCTTCAGAAGAGTAAAACAAATCTCTTGAAAAATCAGATATCTCTTCTTTCACAAAAATAGGTGAGTTTGCATTAACATCAAAAGCCAAGCAAATTAAAAAAGCAACAAATAAAAAGGAAATTCTTACTTTAACTTCCACTGTCTTCCCTCCTTGCTCGATATGCCTCTCAAGATATTCAGAAGACAGCAGGTCACTGCGAGAAAAAACAAAGAACCATAAGCCTTGCGCATGTGTTCTTGCACTCCCTCTCAGCAAGCACTGATTAAACATTTACATTTGAAAAGGGCAAAACCCGCAGGATACTTTTCCTAAAATGTTCATAAAATCACTGAAACAACCACCTCCAATGGAGCTACACAGTGCATGGGATACATTGATTTTTAATACCAGAAGCTGGGACAAGGAAAAATGAGAGGGAGTTTCTTCATGGAAGCTTCAAAACCAGCCACTGATACTGATTTTAAGAGACTTCTCTATTTGCTGTTAAAAGTGAACAGTACAGAAATTAGGTGGATTTTAAAAAAGAAAAAAGCAGAAGGATGAGAAATCAGCAGGAGGGACTCCAACTGAATCCAAGGGAAAATGGCATTTGTGTTGTCTCCTAAGGACACAAGGGCGCAATAATGAAATGACCTTGTAACACCAATATGGCGAGCACAGGTCTGCACTGAACGGGAAGGCAAAGCCATCGGCCACCCAAGCTGCAGCCCAGGCAGGCTCACAGGGCAGCTGTGAAGGCTGTGCTGGGGCCCCTGGGGCAGGGCCTGTCCCGAGGCATCCCCACTCCCAGTTTCCCTGGGACCCTGAGTTTTAGCAATGCTAGAGGAAAAGGTTCTGGGCAACAGCAATCCCAGCCTCCAAGTACACAAGGACTTAGAACAAACACTGAAGAGAAAAAACAATCAGACCTGGGGCAAACATATATAAATTAAATGCAGGCTGTATTTACTAAGACACTTCAATGCTAAACTAGTCAAATTCTCTCCCTCGTAGTTATTTTCTAGGCAAGCAAATCACAGAATCACAGAATCAGTAAGTTTGGAAGGGACAACATCATCTGCATCATAAATTTCACTAAGCATTTTCAAAGACTGCAAAACTTTACTGAGATTAAATCAGTATAAAGACTTGATATTGTCCTACCTCAGTGGTGATTAAACTGAAAAAGATGAACAATTGGTAAAGAAAACCTGAGAATAAGCAGGCTGGCTGCCAAGACAAAAGGCAATGAGAGGAGACATCCTCAGCAGAAGAGGCAAAATTGAGTATTTCTCCTTTAAACCAGCAATCCATACAGGCTAGAGGTGAACCGACGTGCTGAGGGAGGGCAGGAACAGCAAAGCACCACCCAGGACAGCGACTGCTCACCTTTCCAGAGCTTTGCTCTGGCTAAACAGGAAGCAGGACCATAGACTTTGTTGCTCACAGAGACATTGGTGATGGCCATGAGTAACCAGGACAAGGTTGAGTCCTCCCATATCAGCCCTAAAAACTGTCATTTGGTATTCGCATTAATAACCCAGGCACAAAACCCAGGAGCATTCCAACGAAATATGCTGATAATGTTAAATTGGAAAGTACGGGGAATAAAGAAGAAGATAAAAAAAAGTCCCATAGGAAAGACCTGGACTATCTTCAAGACTGGATAGTAGAAATAGGATCAGATTCAATTGTACAAAGGCAAATTTATGCACTTAAGGGATGGAGAGAATTTCTATTATGTTGTTTTGGAAGGCCTGGTGTATAAGGAAGAGAGACATGACCACACTCATATCTGTCAAAGTGTTTTGCCAGATCAATAGGGCGTCTTCCTGAAAAATACAACTGTCATCCCAGAATACATCAAAGATGTATTTCCAGTCAAGCTGAGGTAAGATTAATACCACTGCCCAAAGGAGAACTCTTTTCAAATACTGCAGACATGTGCTGGACAGCTTTGTTTACAAAGTTCCATTACCTGGAAGCACAGAGGATCCTGAAATCTAGTAAAAAATTGAGTTGGGAGGGAATGTGAATGCAGCAGAGTTTATACAGCAAAATAAAAAGGCAGTTAATTAGGCTACAGAAGATGCTGGCAGAACCTCAAATGTACAAGGACTGTCAATGAGTCAATGGAAATTGGTTGTTAAAAAACAAAACCAAAAACCCCCAAGATTTTGTATCTAAGTGACAGCAGCAAGAAAAAGAGGGATGCTAACAAATTTCTGAATGAGACCATCCATGGGACAACTGTCCATGGAGGTGGGGTTCCCTCAGTCACAGTGAATTCACAGCTGGTTGCTGCTGAAAGCAGAAGGTCTCACTGCCCCCTCAGGAGCAAGCACTGAATCTACCTTGTGTCAGCACAAGCACTCATCAAAACACTTGGTGTCAGAACTAACACTCATCAAACTACTCTTGGTGTCAGCACTGGCACATGTCAAGGTTCACTTGGGAGAGTTCAACAAACCCATGTTTTTGCTGCATTAGGAAACTGAAATCCCTTGAGAAGATGTACAATAAGCTCCAGAGCTGATGGAAAGGAGGGAATGTACCTGAGCAGCTACTAACAAAGGTGGAAGAAAGAGTGAGTGACTCCTTCAGTCACTGCAGAACCAGACTGAACAGCTGCCCCAGATTTGCCCTCTAGGACCCCCAAAATCTGGTCAGGCCTGTATATCTATACTGACGCTTTGCACAGATGTCTGCAGGTGACACATTAGTGAGGAGCATCTAAAAGAGATGCTGTTGAGTGACTGATTACAATACTCTAATTCCTCTTAGAAGTGAATATTAAATATTTAGGATACTCATTCCCTGGGGGAAGCTCAAAGACTTCTATAAGGTCTCATATGACTTTTCCAGATTTAGAAATTTAGACAGATGTTCTCTTAAAATTTATTTAGTTCAGCTTGCTGCAGTTAGATATATAGTTTCCCAGCATTCACTACACTTTGTTTCAGCAGAAGTTTATGCTTCCACAATTTACTAAAACCAGCTTTATAGCTTAGGGCTCTACTTTTACTCCTCAATATTTCTGGGGAACTCAGTCTACGGTCGTCCTCCTTATCTGATGGCCAGAAATGGTTCTGTGCCAAGGAATATGCAAGAGGTTATAAAATGTAAGATATTAAAGTAAGTATATAGCACAAAAGACAGACCTCAAACAGCATGGCTTAACTCAGAAATACTTTTATAGTTGTGTTTGGAAGGATGATAAGGAGAAGCATAGGGACTACTCTTCTGAGTCTGACAAAATTACTGCTTTTTAAAAGATACTGCTGTTAATGTTTTTGTGTTCTAGAAGATCATATGTTATGTTCTCAAAGATCTGGATGTTGTGTCTAGTATGAGAAAACAAAGAGATTGATCATTCCCTGCTTTGTACAACACAAGAACTAGGAGGTAACAGAAGATATCAGTAAATGCAAAACTAATAAAAAGGAACATTTTCTGGCACAGCCGCTGGTTATGATGTGCAACCTCTTGCCAC
This sequence comes from Myrmophylax atrothorax, assembly GCA_026770055.1. NCBI lineage: Eukaryota > Metazoa > Chordata > Aves > Passeriformes > Thamnophilidae > Myrmophylax > Myrmophylax atrothorax. The sequence goes on along the minus strand of JAOXXN010000395.1, from coordinate 20,833,972 downwards.
AGGAAAGCATGGATGCTAGAGGTCTGTACTGGTTCAAGCTGGGAATGGACAAGGTAGTGGACATAACTGAGAGCTGCTAAACACACAGAGATCGTACCTGACTCAAAGTCTTGAAGTCCTGGAAAAGGGCTCTGGGGAAGCCTCATAAAAGCTTGTTTTGCTCTTCCACTTCTCCCTCAGCATCTGCCCTGGGCTACTGGGATAGAGCAGTTGGCCAAGAACCCCTCTGACCTGACCTGGGCTGCTCTGCCTGCACTGTGGCAGAGCTCTGTTTCTCCTAGGAGTTACAGGGGGTCCCCCAGGATCCAGCTCCAGGGCTGCTGGTGGTCAGTAAGCTGCCCTTCTGCCACCCATCACCCTTCTGATGGACATATCCAGGTCATTAAGTTGTGTTTACTTTCAAAGTAGGCCAAGAAAACAATTCCTAAATGGGTCCATCCACTTTTTCCTCCCACTTGGTCTTTCCTTTTGAGGCAAAAAGGGATGGAAATTACTGGGGAGCCACAGGCACTCCCTCACCTCTCCAGGTCTGTTGCACATGTCTTCACTCCTGAAATGTATCTGTCTGGAAGAGAAACACCTACCTGCAGAGCCAAGAGCTCATCAACAGACAACAGGTCTGAATTAAAGACATTTTTAAAGCCTATCCTCAGTAATGTGGCAGGATATGTCCAAGAATATTTTGTTATGCTTTATTATTATGACTCACTGCACTGTAAAATTCCTAATAAAGGACAACACTCTTGCAGACCCAGTAATGCCATCAATGCTATTACAAACTGAGCTACAACCTAACCACTACACACAATCCTGAAAACTCAGGCCAAAAGATATGCCTATCTCATGAGATTACCCTATAGGTGGAGGCATATTTTTTCTTCAGTACCTGTGAGGCACATAACTACATAATTTTAATAGAAACCATTACTTTAAAACAAACAAAAAGCTAGATTAAAATACATGTGAAACATGATTAAAATTATTTAAGCAAGATAAGACAGAGCAATCTGCATTAAAATAATATGCATTTCAACATAAATAAATAAACATAAACACTTCCCTATGGTAGAGGTGAAGTAAGTATCATTTATTTTGTCTGCCAATCTATCCTAAAAGCCATCTTTTTCAGCTTAAGTAGTAGTTTTTGTATGAATTATAATTAAAATCTGCATGTGAAAAAATAACAGACTGTGAAAAAAATCTAACACCAGGGATGGAAAAAATTACAGAGAAAAAAACATCAACACTATAAAAGACAACACGGCAGAATGAGATTTGCAGAAACAGTCACTGAGCCATTGATATGAAATCTTTGAAAAGGCATGGCAAAAGCCTGTATATGTTAAGACCTAAAAGAAAACATTTCACAGTAAAAAAAGCAGATGTGATCTGTTGCTTTTACAAGGAAAAAAACATTATCCTAATAATGACAATTCTGTTTTCAGCAGCCTGTTATTTTTAAAATGCACACAAATCAAGTAATGTCGTTTTGTTTACAGCAGCATCATTTTTTTGAGCATTAAATCCATATGAGACAACCCACCAGACTCCATTTCATACAGACCCAATAGCATAAGGGCTAGAACAAAAAAATGAGCCAGCTCCTCTCTGCAATTCTCTCAGTCACAACAGTCCACAAGAGGTAGATGCTGGGGGAATTTTTCCTACAGAATAGGGCCCCAGCTAAAGAAATGACCATTATCCATGATGATGCATATATCTGCACTTAAATTGTGCCTTGAATTAACTGCAGTATTTGCACAGGAGGTTTACCAAAATGAAACTGGGATTGGAAATCCAGGAAAACATATCAGCTTTAGAAATAGATGGGTCCCCCTGCTAAAAGAGGCTGCCCCAGGAAGAAAAAGAGGTTAAAAAATGTGTTGGCAAGAGAAAAGAAGACAGAACAGGTCAAGTGTTTAAAGAAACAGAAACAAAAACAGAAGACTACAAAGCACTTCAACTCACAAGAAGAAAAAGGCCAATAACAATTTTTGAAAAAGGAAGGGGTTTGTACTTGAATATGAAATGGATAAAAAACTGGGAATTGTCTCTGGAAATTTAATAGAAACTTTCACTTTTAAATAGAGAAGGAAAATGCACCAGCTTCAGAACAAAATGAACTCTCCAGATTTAAGAAACTGAAAAGACTAACAGTTACAGGAGAAAAAGAGCAGAAACTATAGGGACCTCTTTAGAGGCATTATAAGTCAAGAAAGGTAGAAATAAAGGGAGTTCATAATCGGAGTACTAAAATGCACCTTTGTCAGCATCAGTTATAAATTGAGAGAAATGACCAGCTTAATGATTTCTTATATTGTTGCTGCGTGTCCTTGAACACCATAAGAATTCTCTATCATTTCTTCTTTGTTCACCCTGATTTCTTTCTCCACAGCTCTCCATTATGTACACTTGATTTCAGATTAAATATGGTGGCAGACAAGGACATCAAATGAGAGATCTGAGGTAAGATGCATTACTGAAAAGGACGAGAGGGCTTTAGTTACAGTCAGCAGAAAGGTCTGGATGGGTTGAATGCCAGCAGGAAATTACCAACCGATATATGGAGACACTCAAGAGAAAACAGTTTCAGGGAAATGATGGAGACATTGATAAGAGATAGATGCCACATCAACTGCACAACTAATGCTAATCCATGTTGCAGAGCAAGCTGTAAGAAGGAAGCCTCCTGCAACGCCACACCCGAAAGGGCTGCAGTAAAAGGAATGGGCACTGTTTGAATGAGGAAATTTCCCACAAAATGAAATATTTTCCCCTGATGGTGTAGATCTATACCCCGTATTAACAGGACTAATAGATACGGAAGGAGTGGCTATGGAAGGCAATTTTTAGAACAGCCCATCTTGTACACCATGAAAGAGAAGGCATATTGAGTATCATGAAACAAGGACTAAGAAAGTGGAAGACTAGATGAGAGGGAACAGAACAGATGTTTCTATCTGACAGTAAGAGTACAAGGGACAATTTGTATTACCTTGCATTACACTATGGTCCTAAAACATTTTCAGTATCAGCCATGAGCTAAATACAGCAAGATAAACTCAAAAAAAGCCCCTTAGCTGGCAGATTTTTGTATCCGACTACCTAGGACATCTTAATTCTCCTTTATCCTCATGCCTACCCAGAAACTTTCTCTCTGCTCATACATGATCTTTCTTTGCCTTTAGGAAGGATTATCTATCTTAATACACCACGAACCAATCTGCTTTAATAGTCACAGCTCTAAAACTTTCATCTCCTCCTTCCCATCAAAAGAATTGCTGAATTTCTTTTTTATGTGGATGGTTAATTTAATTAATGACTGTATCTGTTAAGTTAGCCAAATGGACTAATCAACCAGAATTAGATAGCTTCTCAGAGATATGGCAACAGTTTCCACAGTGCCTACTCAGAGGAAGGAAAAAACAACCGAGAAAAACAGAGCTGATTCTTGTCTGCACAAATTGACATTTCACCCCTTTTTAAAATATTCTTACTGTGCTTTTCTATCCTTGTTGCTGCTAATATGAAGGGGAGAAAGGAGAAAGTAATTTCATACTATTTCTACTTCTACCAACTACTTCTTCAAAAAGAAATTAGGAATTAAAAAATGGGTTAAATCCTCAAGGGATTATACACAAATGCTGAGTTGTACCCAATCACAGTCCCTTCTCAGAACTTAATTTCATATTTCAGTAATAAACAATGATCACAACTACAATCTCTGATGCTGTTTCTTCCAAATACTAAAATTTGCTCATTTTTTATCACTCCAGTACTTCTCTCTCAGATCCCTAATGACATCTGACTTGAAAATGCACTTAGCCCCTTTATCCCTTAATAGCTGATTTGCTTGCAGGACACAATAGTAACTGCCCTGCACCCTATTGCAGACAGGAAACTGCAGAGCAACTCTGCAGCCCTGCACAGGGCCCCCACCTCTGGCATCACAGAAGGCGTCTCACAGCTCTGGCTTACCATAAGCATGTATTTCATTTATTGGACTGGCTTTGTTTCTTGAGGGGAACAGGTTTAAGCAGGTTGAAGACATTCTTTCTTAGTTTCACAAAATTTCTATTACACACATGGTTCCTATTATTAGCATAAAAAAGGAGAGAGTACACAACAAAAGCTAGAAGGAAAACCTGTAAAGCTACAGCAATAGTTTCAAGGCTTAGGCTGATGTGACCATATCCTGATGCTTGACATGCCTTGTGCACATGAACTGCATCTGAAGTAAATCCAGAGGACATTCTGTGGTGCCACTTTCCATCTACAGTTATTATGCCATGGTCTTTTTGGCCCATCCTTTACAATCTTTGCAATTCAGTTTAAATTCCTCTATCTAATGACCATATGGTCAATTTTATGAGAATATAATGATGAACAGATACTGCTTATATTTTCTGGGGCAGGGTAGGGAAACGTTTATATTTGATTTCTGCAACTAGGAAGAGATATGCTTACAAACTAACCATTCACTCATATCACCACGAGTTTCTTTACACTATGTTTTAAGGAAATCTGAATATAGCTCCCTATCACAACAAACTAAAACATAGCTAAAGCAGCTCAGAAGTCATAATTTCAGGTTCTACTTGTTTATTGCAACTTAAATATTAACAATAATTTGACTATATTTCTTGCATCAATATTAATATTTCCTAATAAAAATACTAACATTTGTAAATTGCATCTGATATCATATGTAATGAAAACCTTTTTTTAAAAATATGGCATTTTAAAACATTTTGTGGCACAAGCACTGCAAAGGGCACAAATTCAATATAGCAGTTAATTCATGCTGCTAGTGATGGAGGGAAGGTGATAACAGTCTTCTGTTTCAGACAACAGGGAGATTTAATCTACTGCCCCAACAAGGAAACTGCACACATAGATACAGATTTTTCCCAATATCCATAGAAAGATACTGCTACTCAAGATGCCCTAGGGCTAAACTAGACACTTCAACAAGCAGAAAGAAGAGACAGCAGCAAGATCCTGTTTGCAAGACTGTTGTCAGGCGGAAAGCTGAAATAGGATTTTTCTTGCTCTAAACTTCTGCTTTCACAGGCAGAGTTGAAAGCAGTCTGGGCAAGGTTCACTTTGCTCCTTACCCAGTTTTCCTTACAGTACTCATGGCAATGCAAGTGTCAACAAAACCATCATTTTGCTGATGAATAATTTACACCAGTGTTTCTTTGAGCAATTACTTTTATTTTCTTACAGAAATTTCATTAAAATGAGGAGATACGTTCAGATCATGTTCATACCATTACTACAAGGCAATTTTCTCAATGCCATTCTGCTCATACGCTCGTTACTTTAAAGTCAGGATAAACATAGTTAAGTTTAGTATTTGAGAAGATGGTCAATTAATAAGAAAGGGAAGAGTAATGCACAGAAGAAGCACAGGCTCCATATTTTGCTGCACAAATGTGCTAGTGTGGTCTAATCCTAGTTTTCTGCCTCTTCATACAGTCAAACTGTTTATACTACATGTAAAATCATTTCCCAAGTAAACTCATTTGTGATTTCAACCACATTTCAACCCAATTCTTTGTGTATTGTCCACAAATGCTAGAGAAAAACTGAAACATTAAATGCCTAAGTGCCATATATGGTCCTGATATTACTTTGTGCTATAAAATACAACCACACACATTTTGCACAGGACACCTGTATCATTTAGTGAATGAACTTTACCAAATATTTTTATTTGGTGGCTTCCTTCAAGATTTGCCCTCAAATTTTAGTTACTGTATACATGGTCTTGCCCTGAAGGAAATACACAAATTATTCCCACGCTCATGTATATTTCCATTACACTTTCTCAAAGTACTCACAAAACACACATACTGAGTCCTCTACATACTGCCCCCCAGGAGAGTTCATGTTAGCAGTTCCGCAGGAAAGTATGTGTTTGTTTTGGGTGCCCAATTTAAAACTTCAGAGCCATATATTGTAGAAATACAGTGCCTTTTTCATCTTAACACATTTCAGATGTGTTCTATCCTATGTTGCAGTGTGGACAACTCGAGAGCTCCTGGAGCTCTTCAGAGCTGATGGATCCCAAGTGTCCGCCTCATGGTATGCCTAAAGAACAAAGAACTGCCACTAGAACAAATGGTGAAGGCTTCACTTTGGAGGATGTTTGTCTAGAGCCATGCAGGAAATCCCTGTCAAAGTGACTAGATATCACCACTTGCTTTGCACATATGCACTTTCCAACCCAGTAACAGCTAAACTGGGACTGTTGAGCAAACCCCCTCATTGCCAGCACAGCCTTGCTTAAATCCCAGGTTACACTGGCAATGAACAGCCTATGATTACAGAAGTAAAATAAAAAAACCTTAAGCTGCATGAAATACAAGGAATACAAATTATGCTGTGCTTCAGCTTCTGACTGTTTCATCACCTCCTTCCAAACTCCCCATGTTGTACGTACGTCCCACTCCCTGGTCACCTTCCGACTCCTCCTTTATTCCTCAGCCATCACTCCTTCCTACCAATCAGCATTTCCATGCCACTGCTTCCCACTTCTGAATGATGCCTAGGAAGACCAGCAAAGGAAGTCAAGAGATATACAGTTTGGCACTAACACTGAATACACCCATCCTAAAATGTGCATCCTTACTGACAGCAAAGCTTTCCCCTGCTGTGCTGTCATTTCTTTCATAAGCACTTAGGACAATCACCCCCTTGCTCTCATGGTTACCTGCTGTTAGAACTCTGCATTTTACCCTCAAATTTGAAAGGTTGCTCCTGCACCAAGAACATTTTATGTAATCATCTCCAGAAATAGTAATTTCTTCTAAACTGTGCACTTTTATATAATTATAGAGTATTCATATATATGGATTGAAAAATTATGGAGAAGTTTGTTTTTATTGTTAATCTAATGAATTCATCCACTGCTCAAGTACCTGGAATGTTTCAGAAAAAAAGACCAGAAAAAAGGGCTACCACAACTTTTATCTTTGTTCTCAAAAGTTGTGAACTTCAGAAAAGGGTATATCTGAAAATAGTTTCAATTTAAAACATAGCAAACCTTAAATCTAGGAACTAATTAGTTGCTTGAAACTATTTTGATGAAGACAATCTGCTAGAATTTAGAGAAGATAGAAATGCACTTGAAACTCAAAGACATTGAAAAAGCCTGTTATTGTAGAGGGGCTAAAGAAAATTGAATTAAGAAAACATTTACAGTGAGAGGCAAATTAAAGAGCAACAAACTGAAATTATCTGCTGTAGCACTGTAATATCTCTATTTTAATAAAAAAGGTCCATTTTAATAGCACAGAGCATTGTGTGGATCAGAAGTCAAAGGTCTCATACTTCATTTGAGGGTGAGCCAGGATTTTAGTCTGAAACTGTGCAAACAAATCCAATGGCACAGTTAAGGAAGGCAAGGAAAGAAGTCTCTTGAAGAAGCAGTCTGCATTACTGGGAAAATACCCCAACATATCCACACATGACAAATGACATAAAGGTTTATAAGATAAAATTCTTGGCTTATCTTACAAATTAATGAAGAGCAGAAAGACAAGAGTCTCTTAACCACCAAATCCTCAGGAGTCAGATTGTGAGACAACACTAATCACTTAACCACAGTCCAATGAATTATCACAGCTCCCTCAAACTTACAATCATCAATCTTCACTTAGCATATACAGCTACAAGAGTACAATTAGCTTCAGAGAGCCAAAAAATCCATTTCCTAATGCTGTTCCAAGTCAAATTTGTCTGGCATGCCAGATGGCTCTAGCATTGCTGATGACCCAGCAGGTTACTTTGCCTCCCTGTGTGTTACCTACCAGTAAGTCATCCTCTCTAAACTCAAAAGGCTCTTCAGTTTGGAGGATGGGGTGAGAATGGGGGAATATGATAAGAGGTTTACAATATCATGTAGACCCTAGACAGAATTAATGCAAAGCTGTTATTCACCTAATTCCACATTAGTAAAATAGGGAAGTACTTGAATAAATTAGAAGACCAATTTAAAATAGATCGAAGAAAGCACTATGTCACACAACAAGTTGTGAATCTCTGTAACATATTGCCACAGGAGGTTGCACAGGCAGTGTCAGAAGGTATCTCAGAAAATTACTGGAAGCCCTGAACAACAGGTTCATAAACAGATACTAAAAGGCACACACAGGGGTGTGCCTTCTGGCATCTATAATCAAGCTGCCATACATGTTGGGGCAGGGGGGATTGTGAATGGAATGGACCCTGAAAGTGGCCCAACCCGCCTGCTTTTTCACTGCCAATGCCAGGGCAGATGGACCATTGGTATGACGCAGTTTCATTTCTTGTGTGTTTAATCACTGTCACTCCCTTAGGGTAAAATGAATACAGTAATGTGATATTTTAAAACTACCTGTCTATCCACAGTAATTTTCTGAAATTAAGAGAAAATACATCTTTACTTACAGAACGCAAATTATTTTTCCACATATTCGCACAGAATTGTTTTTAAATACATGGTTCACATCCGTATCATGTAACCTACAACAGGTGTACAGAGCAACAATGGCCAGCAGCACCCTGCTAACTGCACCATTGCAGAGACTGCTCCACACCTGTAACTGTAAATCCATTTCTGAAAACGCAGCTAGGACAGTTTTCCATCTGCTGCTGCGTGGATAGGACTATGATTGAATACTGACTATCCTACAGCAAACTAATGCAGGTTCAAATATTTCCCCCTTCTCTTATAGGTATCACACTCTTCTGGTAGGATGAATGTAATTACGTGACTAGCTTCATTTCTCTATATACAAAGCTCCCCATCTTTGCATTCCTCAAAGACAACAAAACTCCATATTGAGGCCAGGTACACTGGTTGGTGACATAACTATAGCTGCATTTTAAG
>JAOXXN010000395.1:20800456-20814103 GCA_026770055.1 Myrmophylax atrothorax | reverse complement strand
TGGGGCATCAGAAAGGAGTTAAGTACATAAAATCAACAATGATCCTGATTCTTTATTACATGTGTAAACTGAAGTCCAGAACAAGACAGGCCTGGAAGTACTTAACAATCTTCCACTTATGGAAGTTACAGCACTGAGCTCCACAACAGGGAAAACGCAATCCTTATGTAAAAACAATGTACACATGAGAACTAGAGGACTGTGCCACACTGCAAGAGAAACTACCTTAAGCACAGATATGTTGATTTTAGTCCAAAACATTCTTCTGGAGTTTAGCTGCATAGTTATCTTAGGCATTGCATTAAATGGTGTCTGTGAATGTTTATTCCCACCAAAAGAAGAAATAATAATTAAAGGACAAAGTGGGGAGAGTTGTCCTGCAGGCAGGAAGGTTTACCCTGTTTAATTTATATCAGGTTGTTCACATATCTCAAAATTCAACATGTGATCAGAGTAATAGTTAAAACCTGTATGGACAACATCTTACACAACGAAAGTACAACAAAACAAAGCTATCACTGTATAAATTAACTCATGGATAACAACAAGAGTGTTCTAACAGCTTGAAAATATATAAAAATAACACCAAACGAACCCAAGACTGCTTAGGAAGAAATCCACACTATCACCAGGAAGCTCCTGACAAAGACCTTGGGACAGTTCTAGGGCGGGTGATGTGAGGATTAAAGTGCTGGGGCTAATGCTAAGAGAATGACTTGATGTCTACACACTGAGGATAGTCTCAGAGAGTCCTTTCCTTACACCAGTTTGCAAGCATGGAAACTGTCACCCAGAGGTAATAGGTCACTTGTTATATGTCAGCCCCTTGTTACAGAGACACCCCCCAAGCTATGGGGGGTATCAGGAGTCAGTGCAACAGCATGCAGTGAACACATCATGAGGCTTCTAAACTTAACACTGGCTAAGGACAAAATACGATAGAAAAAACAGTGCTTGTGTATAAATATGCTTATATGGTCACCTTGAAAACTTCCCTTTTTGAATACAGAAATATGCTCTGCAGTATTTTAGCAGAATGGTACAGGACCAAGATCTGCACAGAATGCAGTGGCCCCATAATGCAGTGGATACCACATGGTACCTGCAAATTGATTTTGGGTTGCTGAAGGAAGGTACTGCTGATAAGATCTCTGCAGTGGAGATGATACCCAAAAAATGACGTTAAAATCTGCACAGTTCTAAGAGCTAAGAAAAAACATTATTCTTGTTTAGAGGAGTTAGAGACAACACTATATTAAACACACTAAGATGACACCATAAAAACATGTACAAAAATACTCCGAAACCGTAACTAACAACAAATTTATGAATTGCATTTGTTACTTGGTAGAAGAAAGAAGACTTTAAATGGGAAGGAGAAGAGAAAGTCACTGAGAGAAAAGAGATACAGCTGCAAGATAATGCCAGGAAAAGGAATAACCCAATTAAAATGAAAAGCAGTAAATTTAAAAATTAAGAGAACCACATTAAATCTTTCAGCAAAGATTTCAGGCAAGATGAAAAACCCTATTTGGTTACTCAGATTCCTATGTCTCCACCATGGAGATAGTTCATTCTTTTCAAGTGCAAACGCAATCTGAAATTAATGTGCAATAAAGAAGTTGAGTGACACAAAATTTCCTGGACCTCATGTCCTTAGCAAAAACAACCATATGTGAGAAGAGGCAATGCAGCAAGTGAGCTAAAACAGTCAGGAAAAATCCCAAAGCAAGGAGGAGGAAAAGCATTGTTGCAAAAAAGTCACTTGTGAGACTGCAAGAGCAAAGTCATGCTGCTCTTGATGTCAAGCCAAGTTGACTCTGGTACTCACTCTAGGAGAGTTCAAAGGGGCACCTGATAAAGGGTAAACTTTCCTGCATCAAATATTCTCCCTATGGTTTGAAAGTGTCTAATTCCAGAGATCCATCACATTCAATATCATGGAGCTGAAGAAAAATTTATCACAAAGACAGTGCCCCTGTGTGACACTGAAAGTTAACAGCTATACTATTCAAAGTGTTGCATGTGACTGTCGACAAGCAGAAAACAGTGGCTGGGTTAACACAAACAGCCAGGCTCATTGTGATACCAGGAGAGCAACATTTATGTGTTCTCTCCCTCTAAATAAAAATAAAATAAAATCTTACTGAAAAATGACAAATTCAATCAATGGTAGCAACACAGGTATAGGAAGGATGCAATGGAAGAAACAATAGTGGCAACAATTAAATGCTTGCACCAAGTTACAGCAAAGACAGAAAAAGCAAACAACCATTTTTTAAACTTTTTGAGATCTAGCAACACCAGAGTGAGAAGGAAGACAACATCAACATGGCCACATCAGCTGCCTCCTCTGTAGCACAGGTGTACTGATGCTGAAAGAGATCAAAAGCTGTGTGATATTTTGGCAACCAAATCTCCTTGAAGGACAACAGAAAAGTAAACTGAAAATTATAAGATCCTGTTCATTCATATCTGGACACTGTCTGAAAAACAATGATAACAGTTTTCAAAAGTTGTTAAAACTCTCCTCATTTCTTACTGGATGTTCAGCTTGAGATTTTGGGGATGCTGGTATTATTTTAATGCTGTTTTTTCATATATAAATTTTGTGTAAAAAAAATTAAAAAAACCTTTTGCAGTTAAATACTCCAATAATCCTGATGACATTAAATTTGTACCAAGGGAGAAAACTACCTTTATACAAAATGGACAGGACTAAACTAGTGAATTCCTGCAATTCTTCAGACTGATGCTGACACCAGCTTAATTACTGAATAGTTACCACAGATTATTGAAGCATTTCTCTGTCTCAGGTCAGCATCTACCCAGTATCAACTCTCACACAAAAACAGCTAAGGAAACAAGACAGCTAGCAGACCTGTTTTAAAAACCTCTACTTGGGCAGATTTGCTGAAAAAAATCTCAAATTAGGTTTCTCACATTCCAGGTCGATGATATAAACACTGGGCTTTTGAAAAGCTTTTGATTTACTATACATGCTCAACAACCATCAAGCTGAAAGGAAAACTCTGCAGCCAACAACTCTGGGCAACCAGCTGGAGTGGTAACCTTGGTACAAGTCCTACATCAGGCACTGGAAATTCTCGTTCCCATTAATGGGGACACTTGTAGAAACACAGAAATGTTTCTTACACCAGTTTCAGCTTACTGACCACTGCATCCCCAGTTTACCAGCAAGCAGGCAATCCTGCCTTACCCATTTACAACAGCATAAAAATATTATCAGAATCTGTTGGGAAATAGCTAACATAGCTTCAGCCTTTTAGTTTCTCCAGGAGGTTTCCCTGTATATTGATTATTCCCAGCTCTAGCTTACTCTTTGACTGGCAATTTAAATTCCTTTGTCTCATTACTCCTTTGTAGTGAATTGGAAGATTTTAGTTGCCATATGGTCTAAGAGGAGGGGAAAGGATTCTTGATTTCTGATATGCTCCTCTGCCAGCTCTGCTGCTGACTGCTGAGAGTTGCCTCCTCCAGGCTGGTGTTTTGCCTCTTCCCTTAAGTAAACCACAGCAGAGGTTGTTAGGTACATTCGGAAACCCCAGGGAAAATATGACTGCACAGGTACATTAACAATGTATAAAAATACAGCTTAAAAATTATACAAAACACTTCCAGTGTCGCAGTAACTGTATCTATAGCAGTTTGTACAGACAGCTGGTGTTTAATATTGTTGTGCTCTGGTTATGGTGTTAATTGTCCATGCAGACTTACAAAATCCTGAACACTTTGGTTAGGTGGCAGCAGATTTCAGGGTCTGGTAGCTCGAACGTGCTTGGACACTGGCCTCTTATTTTCATACAGTATTTGGCTCCTTCTGTTTGGCTTTCCAAGGTCAACTGAAAGAGACTTGTTAATGATTCTGGCAACTTTTGTACTTTGAAAACAGGGAGATGCACATTCCTGGAATATAGAAAGCACTCAAGGTGGTTTTAGATCCAAGGCAAAGTTCTTTTTTTAGGATGTTTGCTTGCAGCTCCTGCTGAAGTCAACTGAAACTACTAATGTTCACCCAAGGGCAAAATTTGATATATAACATTTATTTTTTGCTATACACACATCTGAATAGAGATAATATGAAATGCATAACTGAAAACTAGCTACTAGGTCTGGATAAAGCAAAAGTGAAAGGCAGAAGTTGTCAAAGAGCAGGAGTATGATTCAGTTTTCCACAGCCCTTGTACAATTCTACTACCATTCTCTTTTTCTGCTGGGGTGATATAGCTGACATAACAGTATTAATACATCTTTTGATGTATTTTTGTTTTAATCACACACAGATTTTTGCCTAGAAATATTGAAGTACTAGTGGGCCAACAGTACAGAGAACAACTCCTGAGTTGTTCATTCCCAAGCCATTCCCCTGAGTCCCACACTGGCAATTAGGTAGCACCATGGTGGGTCTTCCTTCCCTCAGAGCGGGCAGGAAGGAGCTGATGCTATCAGCAACATGGGATGGACGGATTACGCCAACAGAGACTTACAGTGACCTGCAAACAATTCTGAAAACGGCTTAAAGCTGCTTTCCATATAACAAAAATATTGAAAATGTCCACATTTTTGCCCTGCTGAAGGTCAGCTTGAATACTTTTCTTATTCCTATTGGCATAGTAAAGCATCAGCGTGCTGCTGCTTTAATTTCTCCATAACAGAGAGAGATGCAGAGAGAATGAAAAAAAGATCAATCATATTGTGCTAAACTAATGTACTTAAAGGCAAACCATTTCTTATGACAGGTTTTGCAAGGACCAAACAGTAAGAGCCTTGGTTTTCTCATGTTCATGCCATGAGAAATGAGAGTTGCTCTCAGGAATTATCTGCATGATTATCAAGGTGCAAGAACTGAAACAAAAATAAAAGCAGAGTACTTGATTTAAAAAAAAAAAACCTTTAGCATTTATCTGCAAAATAAATAAAAGTAGTAAAGATCCCACTCCTCTGAAGTGCCAAAGTGCCTCTTGTTCAATCTGCTCATTTGGGGTGGAGGGTGGGACAGAAATGGAAAGCAGGAAATTTGAAACAATCCTGCTAGGAAGTAGGTGTTCAAGTTCATCTCCCATATGGGAAGCCAAGCCCAGAAACCTCATAAGCTACCTGCTCTAATGTCTGCACACTTAGACAATGTCTAGACAATTCTATTGTAGGTAACAGCCTTTCTGTGCTGCTATTAGGAGCAGGAGCCATGCATGAATTACTTAAATTCTTAATGCAGGTCTATGGAGAGAGAGTGCAGAAATACCACTCTGTGATTTTGGGTATGTTTATATGTACCTGCATGTGTGTGTATAGGTTTATTAAAACAGAGGAGTTACTACAGTTAGTAATACAATTCACTGTGCTATTTGTGAAGAACTGACAAATTATATATGTTTCTTTGGATTTTCTGACAGCCTCTACTCATTCCAACTAAATTATACAATCAGCTAATAGTGAAACTGTACTGGTCTAATCCATCGGTGTTACACCATGCAACAACACAAAGGATACTACAATTCTGAAATAAATATATATTAATGTACTATCTAAATTTTGCTCTACTTTTTTTCTTTGATTGAAGACAATTTTCTGTACGAATTCCAAAAAGTCAATAGAAGCAGCAAGTGCTCTGTATCCCTGAAATTTAACTTAGACTGCAACTTAAGGGGACATTTGGTGAAGTTTTCTCCCTTGTTTGTACTTATATGAAAACCTTGTTTAAGTGGATGTTTATATGAGATTTTAAGGAAGGAGGAAAAGAAAATTTTCAAGGAGTTAAGAACAAACTCTTATTACTATATTTCAACAGAAAATCCATCGAGGAATAAAAATCTGAGTAGGTCTACAATGAAAACAATTTACACTTAAAAAGTTAATAGGTCACTTAGAAAGAAATGCCTCAGTATGTCAGTGAAACCTGGATTTAAAGGGCAGAAATGGCATCAGCTAGCAAACCTGTATGCTTGGGCCTAAAGTGCTGCATTTCTGCTATCCAGACAGAGCAGGACTGGGATTAAGGTGAACTCAAACGAGCTTCACAGCCCAAAACCCCTAAAACACATGCAAGAATCTGGTAGTCACGGGAAAGGCAGAAATTTGGTATCAGCTCCTAGTTTTTCAGATTCCCAGCTGCAAAATTATCTCCATCATACCATGAAAAACAAACATATTCAATAAGAAGTGATGAATTGCATCTTTTGAATTCCCACAGTCTTACAGACAGGCAAAGGGAAGAGGAAAACACGAGTACAGCATAGCAGACTAGTTCAAGTGGCAACACATTATATATTTGCAGGACATTGGAACATTTTTATATCTCTTTCAATTGTAAAATTTCTAGCACACCAGAAATCCATTAGCAGTGATGTTCTGTCAAACCACCAAAGAGAAATACATCCTCTTATATCAAAAAAGAAATGAGGATCACAGAATGATTATGAATAAAGTAGAGGCTAAAGATCAACAAGCTCACCCAGAAAATACATTGTAATGTAAGATTACAAATTCTTCCAAAAAGAGAAAGACAAAAGAAACCCTCTAACTTTGTACCAAAGCAAAGGCTGTGCACACATAAATTAAAAACTCCAGACATCATTTTTCATTAGCACTGGAAATTTATTTCTATTCATCTCTTTAGCTAGACTTGGCAGCTTCGTTCCAGTATCATATTCAGTTCAATCTTGCTGTTTCTTTGCTGGTTCACATTTCATCATTTCCACTTCCTGATGAGCAGCTTCCCAGAGTCAAGAAGAATAAAGAAAATTTATTCCATTGCAAATTTTTAGGAAGTTTCCTCTGTAATTAAATTGGCCACCTGGCATAAGCAGAAATGCATTGATAATCTGAAGCCTTGGGCTTGATTACTGTCTCTCAAGTCAATGAGAGAATTCCCTGGCTTTTTTTAATTAAGCAAAACCAGAGATGATGCTAAAACACATGGCATCAAAACAAAAAGCATTCTGTCCCTTCCTTTAGGAAGCAGAGATAAATCAGAATTTCCTTACTTCTTTGCTCTGAAATCATGCATAACTCTATTATAGAAATATTACATCAATATCATTTTTTCTCCTTTTCCCTCATCATAACTTCATTGACCACTACCTAAATTTGACAGACCAAATGGAAAGCATGACTCATTATAAGAGCAATAATAAGCAGAGAGACAGTTGTAATTTTACTGTCTCCACTAAAGCTGTCTGTGAAAGGAAGGTTGAATGGGTGTCACATGGAGTACCACATTTACAGTCAGAAAATGCACAGTTTTGCTCTAACTGAACAGCTTTGTAGAGGGAAAAGCTTTAAGATGTATTTAGTTATCTCTCCCATGATTTAGTCTCAGAACTCTCACTATGGTATATTTGATAATACAGAACCAAGGGCCTAAAATCTGTCACGCCCTTTGGATGTGAATGCTTTCATTTTGTTCTTCTGAAGCAAATCTCACATCTTTGATATTCAGGCCAGCCTTCAGTGGGTCATCAGGAGGGGTTTTACTTTTGGAGATGAGTATATTCCGTACATTTATAACTCTTCCTGCACGTTTATACTCTCCCCAATAGATTCTTCAGCAAGAACAAGGAGATGTGATATGAGGTAAGCAACATTGGATAAAAATAAATTCAACCGTTAAAAAGCTGGTTTTAAGTGGTTTTATTTCTCTGGACAAAGAAACAAAGAAGATCAAGACAAAAAAATTATTTTTTCTCAAATGACCTTTTACATCTCAAAAAAAGGCAGAAGCCCAGTTTAGAAGAAATATCTCTTTGTAGGTCATCTTTAATAAAAGTACAAGATGATTCTTCTCCTTCATCTCACTGTATATTACACCAGATGACAGCATTTTATTTCCTTTGGGATGGTATAAATAAAGTAAATGGAACAGAATAAGGACACATGATAAATACTCCCTTCACATTGTTTTGCCATTTATTTTTTTAAAGAAATAGAACTATTATCATACAACCAGTACTTCAGTCAGTCAATAAAGGGATCTTTTTTTGGATTACATGAATTAATTTGTATTTTATGGTAATACAAGCAGATTCCATAATCCTTCATTAAAACACTTGAAAAGAAACACAAAAGCTAGAGTTATTTTCAATAAGTGTTTCTGTTAGGATTATCAGACAACACATTCCATTAAATGCCTTGTTAATATATTGGTGCAAAGTAAATTGTTCCATATTTTCTTAAAACACAGATTTTAATGCCCTATTTTATTAGGTGTACAAGTAAGGTATCTCTCACTGCTTCATTTATCTACTGCTATTTCATAATACAACTTGGACAATAAAGATCAAAAACTAAATAGGAAGCAATTAGGTATTTGAAGAATTTTAAAGACATAGTGCATTCTGTTCAAATCAAAGTATTATTTAAAAGGAAACTTGATTATCATATAATTGAAAAAACAGGGAAATAGATGGACCATTACAGAAGAATCCCAACAATGAATCACAAACTGTAAAGTCTGAAGGCCTGAAAAGTATCAAAAGAGTCCAGTGGTATGAATTGAGAGATGATCAGGTTATAATAGCCAAGCCAACCTTCACCTACAGTACATGGACAGAGGAAGAGTATTTTTCAGTTAGACAAGAGAAGCTTTACCAGTAGAACAGTTGTCTATCACAAGCCAGCCTACAATTCCAAAGCATTCTCCACAGTGGAAACGCTCTGACAAAAGGTCACAACCCTGACACAGCCCAAGGTATCATGGGGAGCAACAGCACCAGCAGGATCGACACAAACCCCAATGAATGAGAGGCACTTCTGGCTTCTCTGGCCACAGAATCATTGACAAAAGGGAAACAGGGCACTGAGCAGGATGAGTATTCCCTACCAGACTGACATTTGATAATTGGTGCTCTGGGATTTGAAAACCTGATTGTTATTTTTTTGCGTGTTTTGAAAGAAGACAAAAGTCTCCCATATGGTGGAGTTGTTACACTGGATGCTTCTCATGATAATACAGCAAGGAAGAGAATCCAAGCAACATGTGTGAAGCCTTTCAAACCAAAGTACAGATGTTTGCTTGTGGTTTTCTTCAAGGAAACTCTTTCTGCACTAAGACAACACAATTGTCTGTAAATACAGCTTTACCCACTAGCAAGTCCCAACCAAATGAAAACAATTACCTTAAAAACCACACCATACAGAAAGTCTGTCAAGAGAAGCCTGTTTCCAGCCACTGAATGAGGAAACATGAGCACACCCATCTTGAATCTTACTGACAAAACACAATAAAAATGCCACATAAATTTCACATAATCACTGAAACAAATAGGTGTAGACTTCAAAGGTAGCACCTCATGTCTGTAATAGTTGCTGCAAAGACAGCAAATTAAGTCTAATGCTTTGATACAACAGTTTGTGTGAACAAGTTGAGCACTGTTATTTGCTGGCTAAGATGTTCTATATGTTAACAATATATTGTTTTAATACTCCCTGTTGATTCAATTTCTGGACTAAATACATGTTTCTTCAAAGAAGAACCAATAGCCCAAACAAAAAAGGGCTGAACAACTTATTCCTCATGTAATGATCTTACAGACTTAAAGATAGTGAGTTTGCAGGCTGATGCTTTTCCAGACAGTCATTAGGTCCTCCAATTCCTCACCACAAAACCTAATCGTTTTTACTGTTTTCATTCTCTGTATCTTCATTCCTAGCTCCATGCATTACTTGACTGACTGTCTAGAAAAGGAAAATTCACTTCATTTCACTGCTTAGCTGAGGAAAATATTTGAGCCCCAACCTAAAAAGCCTGCAGCACCTCCTCTGTTTCTGTAAGTGCTATTTTTACAGAAGGTTATGATGCCAAAGGAGTTCTCAAGGAGAAAGTAAAAAACAGGGCAGAGTGGCTGGACAACACTAGGAGAAGCCTATGAAGGGAATTGTATCAGCAGGAAGGCTGCTGACTCAGGGAAGAGACGCTCTATAAATGACTGTATAGAAAACCCCTGCTATTCACATCCCAATTCATGCACTTTCCTGTTTACTACACTCTCCCTATGTCTTACTGTGAGTAGTATTTATACGTAACAATTTAGAGGGCCATAGTAGTGTTGTAGCCACAGTGGTCTGAGAATCTGACAGAGAGCAAGAAAGAAAAAACAAACACTTCCATTAGACCAACTTGTTGATTGCTTTTGTGAACACAAATGCTATTCTAGCTGTTAAACCATAACCAAATAAAGAAATAGTTGGAAAGGTCAGGGGTTTGTTTTGTATTTTTTTACAGACATGGCAGTAATCTACATACAAACCAAACATTCAAGTAAAAACTCTGGTGCCTAAATTGATGTTAACATACAAGGATGTAATTCCATTACAACAGTAAATCCAGAAATTACGCTTTGACTACCACAGCCACTTTTTAAAGGCTAAATCAAAAATATATTTTTTTTCTTTTAAAATCTCTCATAATGGCTTATATGACTGTTACTTTCATTTGGAGATACCTGACACTTAGAAGATAAATTCATAGGTGCTGAGACATGTTATTTGATTATTTCCGTAGTTTAAGCCATTTTACTTAAAAGTTGATGCTAAATATCACACATGATTGATCTGCACATGATGCAGAGATGAAGTATCTCTGTATATATGTGTGTAAAATATATTTCTCCTAAGTGACCTGGTAATCTAAGGTTTATTATCCAGATAGAAAATCATTATACTAAAAGAATGATAATATCTGTCCAGAATAATTAAACATTATCTTCCTACATACACACATACAAAAAAAATTTTAGTAATATTTTAGCCCTAATTATTTTTATGTCAAAAAAAATCAGATCATGAAAAGGCAATTTACTCAGTGCTTATAATCCCATATGTTTTAATTACTCTACTACTAAAACAACAAACGCTGTTTCCAGTGAATGTAACTACCTGACCACAGTAAAACATCTTTTATCACATTCACTGAGAGGAAAACAAAAGACTAACCTTTTCAGACCTTTTTTTAATGGCCGAGAAAAGTATCTTATGAGTGAAATGCAATGCAGTTACACGATTGGAACTAACAGATAGGTTAAACAAATTACCTTTTTCTTTCTTATTTTAACCAGGATGCCAATTAAGCACTCACAGGAATTTTTACAGACATCACTTAAACTTTCCAGATCCAGCTGAGGTCAGCAGCAAACCTGTATTGATTTCAACAACTTTTACCAGTAGCAGGTAAAATCAACAAATCTATTGATAATAATGGATACATAACAGAAATATGTTAATCTAAAACTTAATTATAATACAAAAAATAAAAAGTAATTGAGTTATCAAAAGCAATTTACCCTTTCAAGGGAAGTTTTAAGCATAACAGAACAGTGCATAAAAAAATTAAGGAAGGAAATAAGATTACTAGTAATCAACATAGGTTTATGGAAAGTTTTTCTTATCAAATAACTTGTTATTTTTCTTACATGGGAATACAAATTCCATAGCAATAGTGATTCTACAATAAGATCAAAGAACATAGTTCATATTTGCTTGGAAAAAAGAAGTTTTCCAGCTTAAAAAAAAAAATCCCCAACAAAATACAAAAGGCAGGAACCCTGAATGATGATGCCACATGGGTCTAACTGCATAATCCCAGACATTTTCCCCAGTCTCAGGATGTTTAGTGATACACTAGTAAAAACTTAAATTTTTGCCTTACCTTTCTGTGTCTTTGAGCCCAAACAGAAAACTGTGCAGAACCAACATTTTTCATTAGGCATAAAAAAACCTGTAAGTCACTCAAAAGCAGTTTGTACAAAATACATGTTAGCAACAAACAGAATAACTGTCTCACAGAGAAAAAGAGTCAAGCTCTGAAATTAAGCAACAATGAAAGTGAGAAAGTGTTACCCAAGGCTGGTTTGCAATTATGACCTACTCGTTTTTCCATCACAGACTGGGATAGGTAATGAATGACTGCAAATCAGGGCTGTGAAAGAGCAATCCCGTTGGGTCAGCTGGGGTTCTGATCACAGAGCACATGACTAAGCATTGCTTGACAAATAATTCAAAGATAGTGCAGAACATGATTTAGTACCTCATTCAGAAGACCTGAACACAGACTATACGGTAAATGCTATATGTAAATTGGTAATAAATATTACAAGCAGATTTTCAGAGCACTATCATGTGGTAAAAAGGCCATTATTTTAAGTATGAATCAATTACTAAAATGTGATCGTACCCAAGTGGGGCTCCTCAGCCTGTATGCACACAGCAAGAACAAGAAAAGTGAACAGAGCTTTAAATCCCTTGATCCCAATAAATTCCAGCCACCAGTGAGAAAAATTGGGACTGTGTGCAGTCAAGACATTCATTAAAGTAACTAATAAGGGTTTGAGTTGGACTTTAGGGAGATCCAAACAGCTCGAAGGAAGTGCTGCTCCTCCTCAGCACAGTTACCCAAACAGTTACCAGGCACCACCACAAAAGTAACAGAGATCATAAAGCACAGAGTACTTTTAGAGCAGGAAGGGCAGACAGGTACTCTCATATTCAGCAGGTCACATCACATCACGTCACGTCACATCACATCTTGCAGTCCCTCAGCTGCACTCCTGCCCATGGGTGACCAGAAGGACAAGAGGAGACCAAGTGACGAGACTCACAGGGGCAGCACGGGAGAAAGACTCACCAAAAATTACAAGTCACAAATGGTGTAACTGCATTTTTCAAACCACTTGGGGAAATTAATCCTTTTGAATTCCTCTCAGCCAAATGTTTACAATTTAGAGCAAATTTAGGAATATGTTTTGCATTTACAGCTTACATGACACATTGATATTAGTGTTCGAGACCATTTGCCAAGAGAAATTACAGGCAAGGTTTCAGCAGTTTGTCTCATGGAAACACTGGCACTTGTCTGTCAAGCTGCCTTTTATTTTGCTTCTATTTTCAGGATTTTTTGATGAAGATTACAATCTGATTTTGTAAGATTTGCAAAATTAGTTAAAAGACATCCCTAAAAAATATTCCCCACAAAGCATGAGGAATGTCTGTATCCTTCTCAGCAGAAGCTGCAAAACACATTCAGTGGCAAGGCAAAACAATTCAACTGCTGGAGTGCCACTTTCAGTATCACTAACCAGAAATAATTTAAATTAAGACTGATACATACAGAAGATCTATCAATATTTTCTAAATAGGCTTTTTTGGTTTTGCCAACCTTTTGATAAACTAAGAGAAAAGGGTGTTTATTTTCCACATAGAGAATGATTGAAGAGATTTTAAAATTTGCCTGACATGTAATTTTTCAGCCTTCTGAATGTAGTTGATCATCATGGTCATCGATTTATACAGTGTTGGTACTCCTTTAGGACACATCTAGCTGCACAATGGGAAAAGATGTGTGAGCTTCCTAAAGTGGCAGAGTTTCTGACCACATCTGGCCCAGCCTATTACTTCTTTATAGATTACTTTCCACTAAAACATGGATTAGAGAAATTAAATTTGTTGCAAGAAGAGAAAGCAGGTGGTGATTAAGCTCCATCCTAGTGACTGAGCATCACCAGAAAGGACAGAGCAGTTCTGAAGCACTGAATATAAATTTGAAATTCTTGTTTATGCTTGTGGCCCTTCAGAGCACTTTGTTATCACCACAAATCTGGGCTATTAATGTGTTCACTCACACACACACACACAAAA
>JAOXXN010000395.1:20768255-20791852 GCA_026770055.1 Myrmophylax atrothorax | reverse complement strand
CACAGACATATGTCAGTAAAAGAACCCAAAGGAAATAAGTATTTTCCATCTACACCACCTCATTCAAGCAGAAATAACAAGAAAGGCACCTGCAAAAACCACTGAAGCAAGACAATCAGTTACATCATTCAGTTCTCAAACCAAGGAATTTTCTCGGAAAATTTGAGGCTTTTCCAAAAACTATCAGCTTGACACATCAACGGCCAACAACTGAGTCATAAAAGGGGAGTTCTTGGAGACCAGAAGAGATGTACTCAATGCAGAACACGAACAAGAGCCAGGAAAGGAGAATCTGACAACTTAATGGAAGAGTGCAATGCCATGCCTCCAACACAATCAAAAAGTTCTGAAATTTTAATGTCATGCAACTGAAGAAGGAAAATATCAATAATAACTCTAAAATTATTTGCAGTGCTTTCAGATGCAATTTCTAGTGGCACATAAAGGGTCCTGCCCTGCAAGCCTCCCTATGGACAATACTAAGCATCCCATGCATCTAGTGCAACTATGCAAGAGCTGACTTCTGATAAAGTTCATGAAGTTTAAGCATCTCAGTGAATGTCTGGAAGGAATCAAAAGTAAATGGAGTGGAAATAATTATCTGAAATCACTCAGCACGAAGATATTTTATCTAAACCAATGACTAAAAGCTCAAATTCTAGAAAAACAACAGTGGTATGTAAACCTTCCTGCCAAACTAAGAGCAGTGTGATTCCAATTATTTTAAGTCACCTGCTCCACACCTCAGAGATCACTGCAGTTACAGAGGAGATGGACAAGCAGTACCAAATATGACTACAAAGAAACGCAACAGAGTAATGATATCCCTTCAGTATTACTGCTGGGGATCAGCTTTCACCAGAAACTGGTCCTCAAGAACAAAATGCATGTACATCCACTACAAGCAACATACATCACAGCAGATCAACATCACTACACGGCACTGGTGATAACCTTAAATATGTTTGGAAGATTTTCTTTTCAAATAGGTCTAATATCTTAATCACCAGTGAAACACTTACAAGCTACACACTTTTTTTAATAAACTAACAAGAATTTTGAAAGGAAAAATTTAGACATTTTCTTCACATTGCATATAATTAGCTGAGTGTTAAAAGCAGCCCAGTAACATGATGATTAATAGCTTTCCTCATAAAATAAGAAAAAATAATTAAAACATTGTAATGCAATGTACAATTCCTCATAACATGTATCTTCCTTCAGAAGTATCCTTAATAAAGCACTTAGATGCTTTTTAATAAGTTTTGCTGGAAAATATAACAACAAGTTCCATCAAAAAAGAACAAAGTTTTTTGTAAGAAAAAAAATAAATTTGAAGAGAAAATCCTATTTACATGCTTGCCCTTTGATGTAAAGAATTTTATATTTATTACTATTTATAGCGCTGTGGTTTCTCATTAAAAGACTCTGATCAAACTTCTAGACTTGAAAGAAAAGCACGAAGAGAATCAAGGGATAAAATAATACGGGATGTTACAGGAAGAGAGAAGTGAAAAACTATAATTTAGAGTTTACAAGAACAATGAAGTTTTATAGCAGAGATCTGGGGACTTAGTCACATTTACAAAATAATAGATTCCTCATCTGTATGTATGGCTCGGCTTCACGGACGAAGATTTGGGCAGGGCTCTCCCCACGTGGGTGTGCCCTTTCCAGCCTGCGCAATGGATGTTTTAGGTGAGGCACAGCGTGCACAGAACTGGCCCCACCCTTTAACTCCTCAGGTTCATCTGCCATGGCTGAGTGAGCTTGGACGGTGACAGTGAAGCCCTCAGGACTAGAACCTACAGCCCCTGGTATTCCCAGGAGGTCTCCCATCCAAGTACTAACCGGGGCTGACCCTGCTGAGCTTCCGAGGTCTGACGGGATCAGGCACCAGGATGGCATTTAACTATATTATTCCTCAGATATTAGTTCATTTTCCTCCCTCTATTTCACAGCACAGAAACCTCAGCTTTCTAACAACCTGTTAAGTGTTTATGAAATAACCCTCTCAAGATCAGTAAGGACAACAGGAAAACAAAATGAATATTTTAATGAAATTAAATGAAAAATATACTAAAATCTGCAAAGTTCAGAATCTTTTCATGCCATAACTCATACAAAAACTTTGAAAACTGTTGGAGATATTTCTAAAACCAATAGAGGCAGTAGAGACATCCTGTGACCCAGGAACACCACAGTTTCCATTGCCCTCCACAGTGGGGGTAGCTTTCAGAGGGTCAGATCTAACAGGAAAAGCTATGCTACCTACAACAGTTAGTAGTGCAATGTGTTCCATCTATCTCATTCAGTAGCCCAGGACCTGACTCTGCACTCAGATGGGGAAACTAATTCCTTGTGAAGAAACACAAGATCAGAGGAAAGGACTTGAAAAAGGACAATCTCTCCTTAATAAAATACTCCTCTCTCAAGGATGCCTGACAGCTTTGAGTGGGCAGAACCCAAATGAACCACTGCTCGTGCACAGCTGCAGCATGAGAGGCAAACAACAGACACACAACTCATCTGCAGGGGGAGAACACAAAACAAGGGCAGCAACACACACATCATAGGCAGTACTTGAGGAAGAACCCATCTGGACCACTGTGTCATCCATCTGTAGAAAGGACTATTGTCTCAAGGATACCATTTAGGCAAGAAGGAAAACTCAACAGATCTAACAGTCACAAGTGAAGGCGTTTCCTTCACCAAAGCAGGTGGTGCCTTGAGGTCATTTTTAGCTGCATGTTTTCCAAGCTCTGAAAGGAAACAATAACATTAAAGGTCCCCCTTTCAGTATCTCTTGCAGGCTTCAGAAATGAAGGAACAGAGTTCCACTACCAGAGGAATCCACAAAAACCCTTCACTGCCACCTTTACACTACAAATTGCCACCTACGTTACTTTTTGACACCTAAAGCTTATCAACATTGTTAATTTCCCCATGAATGGCTCTCTGGCACCAGCAGAAAGTTTACTAACATCTTGTCAGCATCACAGGCTAAGAAGAGCTTGACAAAACTTGCAGACTCCAAGACGTGCCAATACATTGCTCAATCAATTCCACAGATAATACTTTTTAAATATGACTCACTCTCTACATTTAAGAATCAAAATCCTTCCTAAAGTTGAAAAGTGCAAGAAAGGCAAACTTCAAAACTCATTTTCTTCTTGATACAGCCTACAAGATCAAAACAAATCAACATTTTCTCTGTATATATTTTCTGAAAACACTGGTGGATTTTTTTATTCCCACAGAATTTCAGGGGTTGAAATAGTCTAAGGAGACATTTCTGGAACAGAGTGTATTCCTACATACTACTATTCTCCTGGGACATTGTTGAGCTGTAAATCAGGACTGTAGCCTCCACACTCCCATACACTACACTTCCATTAAGAGGCATTTACCTTTTTCTAAACCTTGTATTAACACTACATTCTGGTATATGGTTTTTTCCTAAAGCATGGTCAGTTTTGCTACAGTTTTCTGGTCTGGCAACACCCATTTCACTAAAAAAAGAGAGAGAGAGATTGTAGAGTGAATTAGTATAGGTAGAATATCAGACCTGGTCTCATTATCTGATCAATCACCAAATTTCGCTGCCTGATGGCAAATGCCCAGCAGCAATGCCATGTTTCTTAACATACTTTAACTGAATCCAATTTTCAAGCTGGACTGCTAATGATTCAACAGTTAAACAGCTCTACGTCATTTGCCACTCTTTGATTTTGACATAATCAATCATGTCTTCAATTTCAGGTGGCACTGGCCTTCCACTTGAACTCAACCAATCAGCAAACCCCCATCATGAGAGTGCATGTCACACACAGCTTGGCAGAACACATCCTGTCCATGTGCTCAGCACTGCCAGCAGCACTTCAGCCACCTTTGCTGCTCAATGCTCAACAATACAGTTTTAGGAAAAAAAAAATGACTCTTCCCTCACACAATCTTCCCAATAAAGTATTAAAATCTTGCAATCTTCTGTGTGCAAAGCTCTCATCTGCACTGAACATGACTCCATCTGAGAAGGGAGACATTCCACATCCACACTTGGCTGTGGCTCAGCACAGCTGCCACTGCACAGTTCATCTCTGCAGCAATGATCTCCTTCTCAGATTAATGCAACAATTGCAGTGGCTTCAGAGGAGCACTAACAGAGAGCATCTGCTGCTACAAAGAGCAAAATGTCATCTGATGGGCCTCTGTGGTCCTACCTGTGCTCCAAAAGACATCTCTGCAGAACAGCATATCCATACATCCAGGAGGCCACTGGCAAGCCAAACAAAAGAAGGTAACTAGAAGAGCTCTGAAGGTTTTTTTCTCTGAAAGTCTTCCACAGACAATCATAGCAAATTTGACTTGGTTTAAGATAAATTACATAAGTCAAAACTAGAGAAAAGGGAGACAGGGTGGCAGTCACAATGATTTTTGGAGATGTTAAATACAGCGGTTTTGATTAACATCTAAGAAACCAACAATATACTATTTCTAGAAAATACAGTACTGAAAAAATATTATCTAGGGACAAAAACACTGAACCATATCAGCAGATGAATACGAAAGAGATACTGCTTAGGAATACACCACAATCCTGTGTCCAAGACTAGTAGGCTTGATCCTCTAATAGTACTAGACTTTACCCTCCACATCCATAGTTATCCAGACTGAAACTATACATGTGGGCCTGGGCTGGCAACCAAATTCTCTGATAACAGCCCAGTGAGCTACTTCCCATGAAGCAGAAGGGCAGTCTATCAGGAAAGAGAAGCAGCTTTGGCTCACAGGAGTGAAAGACAAGAATCTCCATCCTCTCCAGGGAAACTCAACTGGAGGTGGCTGCACTAAATGGAAGGACCACAAACCTCAGGAGAGCTGACTTGAGAGGGAAAAGCACCGAGACAGCGCTAGCCAGAAGAATGCACAATTCTGAGCTGAACCTTGTCAGTCTTTTGAATGCTTTACACAGTTCAATTGACCTTTAAACAGTGTTTGACAGGATAATCATAATAAAGTTTTCACAAGCAGAGCCCTAAAAAAAGTTGTTAGCTTTGAGTCACTTAAAAACTGGTATGATTATTTGGAAAACTACAAAAGGGACCCAGACTACCAGAAGGATAATATAATACTAGATCTACCATGACTGCATAACACACATGTCCATAATGCTCTTGTAGCAAATGTTTCAGAGTGAATGCTAACATCATATGTAGTTCCTTCACCATTTAGTTAATTTCAGCAAAGTTTATCGTGGCACTACTTGAAATGCAACACGTTTCTACAGCATGGAAGTGTTATAGCTAATACAGCTGATCAGCGGCACCAACACAGACCAGGAGTGAGTACAGATACATTGATTACAAGAGCTAGAAAGGACTTCTCTATCAGACTTTGCAGTTACTACACTGATAATAGCAACAAGCAAATGTTGGGAAAATATTTTCTATAAGAATTGTTACATCTGAGCCTTTATGATCCTTCATGAGTGTATATAAGCCTGTTTTACGAGATTAAGCCATAGCTTTAGGCATCTCTCTCTTTGTAACACTTTTAGGGCACAAGCAAGAGAAGATAACACAAAACAAATATTTTCCATGCACTACTTTTACCCAGACTAGGTTTTTAAAATATACCTATGTCTTTTTACCACCCCTCAAAATCTGAATCCTGATACAATGTTTCTGCAACAGGAACTCTGAAGCAGCAGCTACCAGAGGTATTTTGCTGGATGATTTTTCAGACTTACGCATTTACTGTCATAACAAATCTCATTATCAAGCAGGGAGAGACTTTCTCTGAACCGAGCTTGAGAAGAAGGATAAACTAGGAATTTGAAATATTCTTTGCCTATAAAATACCAAAATGCACTATGAGTATTTCATAAAAAGGTGTACCTGAAAGTCAGTCTTACATCAGTAATTAAGGACACTCTCAATGCCCTTGCATCATTCAACAATCTATAGCAAAGCCTGGCTTTCAGAAAGGCAAGACCTGCATCAAGAGTATGGGTATTTTAACCAACATTTATATATTCATAAAATATTGCTAGGTTGGTGAAGAATCTGACCCCTACACAAATATTGCAAAACTGCATACACTGAATGACACCCATTTTGCCTAATGCCTTATAAACCTTAAGGGAAGAAGGAGAAAGAGGCACCAAAGCAGCAAGAAAACCAAATTCCGCAATAAACCAAATGCATGTTAATACCCACTCAAGCCCAGTTTAGCCTCCTCCCCTTTGATTTTGTGATAGGATGATCAAAAATTGTGCCTAAGTTTCTCAAAGAGATTACAGTCATTAAGTGGGCAGAAAATAATTTTTAAAATTGGGCAATTTTTCATGACACTTCTCTTTTCAACAGTCACCATCCATCAGTCCCAAACTCTAGAGATGTATTCATTCAACAGTCAGAACTCCTTTTCAACCAAAAGAATTACTAGTCGTTTGAGCTACCCAACACAGAAGGTGACAGTATCAGAACAGAAAGCAAGGGTTTTTTAAACACAGTCAGCATTTTCAGAAGCACCTATAAAGAATAAGGATATCCTGCTTGAAGACTAGAGCAACAGGCCAAGAAGTCAGAGAGACCAACAGCAAACACTAGGCAACAGCTGAATAACTAATGAACATTTCAAGTCTAAGTGCAAGTAGAGCTATGCAAACTCAGCATGACAGAGCAAAGCTTCTCTGCAATTGATTATTAACAATAAGTCATTTAAGAAATCTGCAAGCCATGCTTCCAAAATGGTGTATGCAATTCTATCATTTGGTCCCAAATAATTTAGAAAAGCAGGCTGTGGAAGACAAATAAATTCTTTGCTGAAAACTACTGACTCACTACTGTCTACAAACAACATGTACTTCTGTCTCCAGACACAGCTCAGTCCCGGAGCTCTTTCACACCAGGCTCCCTACAACCAGGTCAGCCCTTTTACTCTCTCCGAAGGAATCCAGCATACCTTCATGACAACTGGCAATGGGCAAGGGAAAAACAGGCTGACAAACAGAAATTGCTATATTATGAATGCCTTCCACAAACAGCAGAGATGAGTGAATCTATGTCCATAGTAGGTCAGAACCTTGCTCCCACTGAAAATCATAGCAAATCTCAAAAATTTCCACATCAGCACCTAGGTATATCAAAACCAGATAACGCAATAAAAGCCACAAGAGGAACAATGTTGTCCCTTAGACTGTGTGTGCAGACCTACTAGCATGACCACAAAGTGGTGGCCTTAAGGAGAACTGGGACCATTCACTGGCATTGACTGACAATCTCCAGCTGAGAGCAAGATCACTTTCAAGTTATACTTAGGGTTCAGGTAAGGCATCTTTTAGGTGAAAGCATGGAGTGCTCTGGTACTCTAATCTTCAGCTGGCAAATGAACCTCTTCCCAACATTTAACCCACTGAAAACTATAAACAACATGCATTTCTGTCTCCAGACAGCTCAGTCACATTTTAAGGAAGAACATACCTGCACAGCATTGACTAAAGAAGAATATTAAGAAACTTGTGTTTTCCCCTGTGCTTTTTACAATACCAAAATACATATCAAGGCACTGAATTAAAAGGTTCCTTATATGTCCATGGTAGGAATTTTCCTTCTTTTAAACACAAAAATCTTAGCTTAGCCTGTAGTGAATGCCCCTGACATACAGGACTTTCATCTTCTAATAGGCTTATTTATGCAACTGTAAATTAAGTGTCCATTGCTAAGATTCTGGATTGCATTAATAATAATATAATATTAGCATATTTTTTATATATCTTATCTTGATTACTCTTTAGATTAAGTGCTGTGCAGCTGCTAACAGGCCTCCTTTGGGGAACAGAGAAAATTGAAATATAGGAGTGTCACTAGTAGTAACTCTATTCCACAATGCAATTAAAAGCAGGAACCCAAAGACACGTGAATTCTCCAATATCCACTATATACTGTACATTAAAACATTAATGACATGAACATGTAATAGCCTGCAACATTTGCTTTGCGCTGTGTTCTGAAGTCCAGTAATCTTTGACAACTACAACTGTGAGCACATTAATTTTGTTTCTTAAGCACTTACATTCTGGGCTTCTTGGATGAGTACACAGACTATTTCTTTTACTATTTAATAGTAAAGCATGTATGTAGAGAAGTCACTCAATAGTTATGGCCATGGCAATGGCCCAAAAACCCCCAAACAAACAAACAAAGGAGGTTGCTAGAGAAAAACCTCAACAAATGATGAAAGCAAACCATGTATTTTTAGAAATCTGCAATACATCACTTCCCAGTCACTTCGGCCTTCAATTAGCTCCTTTCACCTCCTTTTATCTTATTACATTCCTCTGGATCAACTCCATCATAAGCCTATTCTAAAACTCATGATCTGCAAAGGCTTTGCTTTGCTTCTGTGTTCCCCTGCATGATCATTTTCATTTCCCTTTGTGCAATTCCAAACTCAGGCTTGCATCTTTCTTGTACAACTTCTGCCCTTTCTGCAGCTAAAGCTTTCATCCAGGAATTAAAGGAATCCAATCCGATTTAATGCAACTTCCTTCTCTCCAGATTATCTCAGTCTACCCTTTCATCTTCATCCAATTCAAAACACAACTACATTGTTTTACATTAATTCAACTACAGCCTTGTTGTCTAGTCCTTTAACTGCACCCTCCCATCCAGGTATCTTTTTCTAGATATGGTTGTTTGTCCTTCATTCACTGGAGATTTTCCTTGAATGCTTCAACATCCTCCAAGAAGCACCTTCCCTAAACTAATAAAGAAGGCCATTAGCTTTGGTTTGAAATATCTATTTAAGACCATTTTTTCTGTCATATATAGCTATTCAAAGACTATTGGCAATGGATAGAATAGGGCATGGAGACAGAATATATTTAATCACAAAACAAAGTAATATATATGGAAATGTTATTGATGGAGAGGGAAGCTCTGTTGTCCTACCCTTTTATATGCCACTGATCTTGGACTGTTAACTCTTCAGGGCAGGCATGGGTGTCTCTTCATGGAAGAGCAGAATAAAGCATCTTTATGCTTCATGTGACTTGCACCAGACAGCCAAAAGCAACCATAAAAGTTAACTCCATTAAGTTAGTCCATAACTTTGATAAGCCTTCTGGCAGCAGTAAGAGCGTTGAGGGTTTTTATGGGATACTAGACTTCAGGAGTCAGGATATTACTCAACTGCAACAGTTAACACTAATTCTACAAAAATACCATCCTAAATGCAGGTTCTACAAAATGTCATTTAAGCAAAGTCAGCCATGCTGCTGGTCCATTACCACTGAGCTGACTCAGATCTCCAGGCAAGGGATGCAGTATCCTGCAATTAGGTTGTAACCATGCCCTGTGCCAGAATCACAGAAAAATCTGTACTGCTCCACTGGGTTTGGCCTGCTCTGCAATTTTCTTCCTCCAAAGCACTGCCAGCTACTGTATCCTTCAGTGAGTAACAACCGTCAGATACCATGGGAGAGGCTGGAGATATTTTAAACAGCAGAGGTGAAACTTCTTGATCAGGAAGAAAAGTTGTAGTTGCACAAAGAGCTTTTACACATTGCCATCAGAGCTTTTACACATTTACATTGGTTTAGCATGGAGGCTGCTGTGAAACAAACTCATTTAATCCTTTTTAACCCATTTGTGTTACTTCTTTTTTTTTTCCTGCTTGCAGAAAAGCTTGCTTCATACTAACAGATAGATGAGAATTACTTGAAAACTTTTTATAACCATAAGATTTGGTGAATAAAAGCTGAGACATTCAGAAAAATAAAACCCATTAATTAGCAGTTTGTTCTGTAAGACCAGTATTTGAAATCTGCAAGCCACGCTCTTAAGTCTTTTTAAAAGCACTATTGACAAACACAACTATTACTACGTTTTAAGCAGACATGTCACAGTGTTTCAACTTGTGACTGTTCAAGGGTCTTCAAAGAATCCTGAAATGCCTAGAGGTTTTGTTTTTCTTTTTTGAGCAAAGCACTATGGAACATCAAGAATCCTATTTTATAGTACTGTAAATACAGTCTTCACAGCTGAAAAATCTTTACATAGAATAAGTTACATTCAGAAGCAAATAAATATACTATGAAGAGCCTTATTATTTACTACACAAAAAGAATACAAGTTGTTAGTGCTTATACTTTATGGATTATTAAAAAAAAAAAAGGAGAGACTTTTTTCCCCACTTATTTTGTTTCTTAAACACAAAGTAGTCAATTGGAAAAAGGAGGAAACGGAGGCCTGCAACTCATCTTGGATGTCAGCAGTTGCTTCAAATGCACAGATTTTATGTTTTTATCTGCAACAGCAAAGACTCAGTGTTTTTTCCCTTCAGATGTAACAACCATGTACCACCTTAAACATGACCATTAGCGGTCAAGACGAAAATCACTATGTTTTATTACAAATTCGGGTGGCTATTTGTTAAAAGTTAGAGGCATTGGTCTTCATACAACAGAAATACATTTTTTACAACACAAACAGTGCCAGGTTAATGGTCGGACTCGATAATCCTAGCAGTCTTTACCACCCTTAATGGTTCTATGATTCTATGGAATTTGAAAACATATCCCGATTTGGGTAGCAAGCAATATGTACATGTTAAGTTCACATGTTATATTTCAAGTAATTCCCTTCCTATTTTCAATTTCTATTTTTAAAATCACATCCGAGCCCACAGAACACAAACC
This sequence comes from Myrmophylax atrothorax, assembly GCA_026770055.1. Lineage (NCBI taxonomy): Eukaryota > Metazoa > Chordata > Aves > Passeriformes > Thamnophilidae > Myrmophylax > Myrmophylax atrothorax. The sequence continues at coordinate 20,781,150 of JAOXXN010000395.1, read as the reverse complement.
CACCCTGTCCACGCGTCAGTCAGAAGCCGAAATTAAACCGCAGCCCTTTAAGTCCCGCAGTCGTAAAAGCACCGCAACTTTGATTTTGGGGCCCCCGGCCGCCGCAGCCAGCGGGCCGAGCCCGCCCGGGCCCCGCTGACGGCCGGGGGAGGGCAGAACCAGGGACCATCTTAACTAATTCGGGCGCCGCTGCGGTAGGACTGGCATTGCCAGCGCTCCTGCGGGAAATCGAGCAGCGCGACTCGCCGAACATCGCGCTGCACTGAGCGTTCTCCTTCAGTGGCACAAACACCCTTGGCGGAGGGTGCGGCGAGGCGAGGCTCCGCACCGCACCGCCGCCCCCTTCCCCTGGCACGGACCGGTCCTGCTGCCCGCGGCGGCTCAGCGTGGTCGGCGAGAGCCGCAGTCTTGGGTACTGGGTCTCTTCGAGCCGGGCAGGTGTCTGCTGAGCGGAGGGGGTTCTGTGCCTCTGGGAGCCCGGACACAGGGATGCCTGAGCGGCTGCACCAGACCTCCTTGGCTTTAGAAAGTTAGGAGGCAAATCTGGGACTGTTCCTCACGACGTGCGAGGGAATTGCTGCCTTGGCTCCCCTCTCTGCTCCCGTTCATCTCCCCTTCACACACACGCGCATATAAGGGCTGATGAAACTTGGCAAAACTTTTTTTAGTGGTGTTTTTAAACGTGTAAGATCTCTAACTGTTTCTTTCTTCACAGTCTGATATTTCTGGGGGTTTTAATTTGTAGCAATATTGTAAAAGGATTCAGTGGGGAGTGTGTATGTTCCAAACCCAGGGTGAACGAACTGTTGCCATTGCTAAGAAACTTGCTGCTGCTAAACTGTCTCCCTGCAATAGCCAGGGAAAAAAATACAGAACCTCTCTTACAGCACATCATTCAGAATACTTTTCTGTTGGTTGATGAGCACAGTTTTGGTGAATTTGGTATCCTTGTAGGAAAGCCGGGTATGTCCGTGGTTACACTAAGGTCAGCTGAGGATGCAATTGCCTGAGATATGTGGATTTACCCCTGTGAAGAGGATCAGCAGGTCTTAAATAACCACAGAGCAGTTTGGGTTCTGGTTTAAAGTGTCCAAAAGATATAAAATATGTGAGGAAAGGTGATTTATATCCCATTGATGTTAAAAGCTAATGGAAAGCATGAAGAACATTATTTAAGCCTTGTCACATCTGTGTGGCAACTCTAAGGGTGGTGGCTGCTTCAGACAAGAGCACATGCCAAGCATCTACAAGCTATCAAGGTCTGCTTAGTGAAGTGACATCTCCAAAGGAGACTCCTGCACTATGTGATTCCAGTCTGAGGGCTAACATTTAAGTGCCCCCATGCCTAGTGCAGTGACATTATCTACCTTCATGTTGCCTGATACTGCTCCCAGATGTCTTATAGAACGTCTGTATGCTCTGTGACCAAAAGTGGACAGAAAAACAGATAAGTCAGTATGGTTAGCCTCCCTTTTTTTCTGCTACTGTGCATACTCTTTGTACTATCATCATAAATGCCATGCCTCCATTTTGCAGAAAGACCCAGGTTCCAGGATATTTGCATTTCCTTTTTCCATACCAAAATCCTTCTCTGTGTAATATAAGCCTTGGCAAATAATAAGAGAATTCTGAATAGACAGAGAAGAGCAATACTTTTGGATGGTGCTGAAAGCAGACATTCTGTATCTCTGTGAAGGTCTTACACAGAGCATCAAGCTCAGCATGACCTCTTTCTTCAAACACGCTGTTATTCTTTGGCGGTCTTTGGAGGACTTGGATCTATCTGTGCTGCTCAGTCTCCAGGACCATGAACACTTCCAGCTGATATGGTGAGTTACGTGTACCTCTCATCTCCTAAGCCTTAGGGTTAGGTCCTTGGTCCCCTCTGATGTGGTTCAGAGGAAATTAAAACTAAAGGGCCAGAGTGTGAAGATGTTGGGGAGTTTGGAGACTTAGCTCAGAGGTCACTGTACTCTTTCAATTTTATTGTCTTTATAGGCCTGATGCCGATTGAAGTCTTGGAGGAACGTAAGTGTAACAAAATCCTTGAATGTGTCAAGAATGGATTAGGGCCAGTGGCGCTTATGGATGAGTGCATTCGTCCTCCTATTGCAGAGAGAAGCATCCTATGTATTGAAGAGAAAGCAGTGTACAGCACTGCCCACTAAACCACATAACCTCATGGAAGGCGCTATTGACATGGAAGCACACAGCGAGCAAAGCTTTGATAACACATGAACTTCTACATGTGAGTTTTCAGTTGGGGACAGCTGCACGCTCAGAACTTCTCCTCTCTCACTGTTGTTGCCTTGTGTTGCCAACTGCTGCAGTTGGTCTGGATGAGTCTTGATGTACTTCTCTCCAGACTGGACAAAGGATGTACAGGCATGTTTTACCCATTCCAAAGACTGGACCTAGACCTTCACAAGGCAGCTTTCTTTCCTAGGAGTGGAAGAACAACATACTGGATTCATCAGCATCTAGCAGAATTCCATGTATTTGGCATCAGGAACAAAAAATAAGCCACGCTGACAGTCTTTGGTTTCCTTCAAGTCAGTGCACAGGCAGGCATCCAGTATTCTGCTCTGCTTGCAACCTCTAACATTCTCTGCATTTGCCCAAGACTTTATTTTGAAGACGGGTCACTGTGTTTCCTGCAGCAATGCAGAGAGTACCTTGTTCAAGGTCCGAGGTCTTGGAAATGTCCGAGGTCTTGGAAATAAGCATGGTTTGTACAGCAGTTCCAGCTACTTCAACTAAAACAAACAGAAAAAAAAAGTGATAATCAAATCTTTAATTAGGGGAAATGCATTTACGGTTGTCTGGGGACAGTTTTGACCCAAACAGAATGTAATGTTCATGACAAGGGGCAATGGCTTCCAACTGAAAAAGAGCGGACTTAGGTAAGATATTAGGAAGAAATTCTTTACTGTGGGGGTGGTGAGGCACTGAACAGGTTGTCCAGAGAAGTTGTGGATGCCCCATTCCTAGAAGTGTTCAAGGCCGGGTTGGATGGGCTTTGAGCACCCTGGTCTAGTGAAAGGCATCCCTGTCCATAGCTTGGGTGTTGGAACTAGATGAACTGTAAGGTACCTTCCAACCCAAACCATTCTATGATTTAATGATTCAGGAGGAGACAGCTTAGTGACTGTTCCTGTTTTTCTGTGTTTTTAGGGGAACATTTCGGTCAAGTTACCATGTCAGCACATCACTAAGACCAGCTGGATGGGGTGTTGCTTTGCCATTGACCACTCCTCAGACAGCAGGGGAGCTGGAATATGCTGTCTAGGGGACTCAAGGCCATTTTTCTACCTGCATTAATTCACTACCCACAGGTGGAGACCTGGTGGCCTACCCCCAACTATGACTGCCAGCTTTGTGACAATGCATGAGTAGATTTGCAGTGATTTTTTAGTAATTAAAATATCCTCACTCTAGTTAACCTGCTTCCAAAAACTCTGTTTTGGTGAACTGAATGGTCTTTTGTTCAACATGTTATATAGCCCCATCTATACGAGGTGTAGTCTGCTTGAATGCTTGCTGAAGACCATGCCTCACACTGGCCCTCCAAGATACAGGCCAGTACCAGGAGCTCGAGCTGATTCCCGGCATGATGTCTGTGTTTGCAGGCTCATCTGCCTGAGGCAGGTTACTTACTCTGCCTGACAGAGCCAGCACAGCTCATCTGTGGGGGTGACACAAACATCTTAGTCATCTTTTCAGCCAGTATTACCAGCACCACAGCTACTATCTGGAAGACCTCTGCCAGTTAACCACAGCTGAACCACCGCTTCTCTAGGCCAGGTGAAGATGCTGTAGTGCAGACTCACACTCCCATTTTGAATCAGATTAGCCCATTCCTCTTGTCCCTGCTGTTTTTCAGCAGCATCGTGAGTACACCTTACTTCCGACTGATATCTCAAAAGAAGGAATGCGCAGGAACTGTTTTGCGTTGTCTTACCGTTTTGTATTCCTCTGTGTTTCTCTCCTCACTCAGTAATTGCCATTAAATCCTTCATTTTTTCCTATCAAACCCATCCTCCTGTTGTTTTCTTTGTGCAGACTTCTCTGCGGCTGCACAGCACTGCATTTGGGCAAAATAATGTGCAGTCACCATATCCCATACCTGCCAAACATGGACAAACAAGGCTGTAGGTTCTCATGCTGTTGCTGTGTTCACTGAGCAGTGTCTGAGGCCACTGCTTTCATCTCCTGTGGTTGCCAGGAGTGGCTGGCCCATTCAGATGGCCCTGTGCTCTTGGGTCCCAATTAAAATCTCACTTTTCCTTCCTCACAGTAGGATGAATGCCTGCTTATAGCCTCTGCCCCTTGTGCAGTGGCAGATTGTGTCTGAAGGCTACCTTGTCATATAACATGTCCTTTCCAGGCATTCTAGGGAAATGTAGCAGAGGTTCATATGCAATGTTGTGTTTGCAACATGGATTGATCTCGAAAGGATGGAGCAGATGTCTTCAAAACGGGTCTTACCATGGTGTGTGGTGTGGTCTTCATGTGCATCTGTGGGTGTACCTGTTGGATGCTTGTCTGGAAAATGTGGGGAGGTAGGATTACTGGAATCTGCTGGTGAGTAAACATCACTTGAAGCTTTTGAAGACATAATACAGCAAGCTTGGACAATAATCAATAATTTTTATTTCAGGAGAAAATGAAGTTCCCTCTGAAGATGCCCTAATACTACAACTGCACCTTGCAAAAGGGCATGAGAAATTTATTGAGATGCTAAAAAGCCAACAGCAGATCATTGTTGACTTACAGCAAAAGCTTGCTGAACAGCAGCATATATTGGTTAGCCAGCAACGGGAGATTCTCGAACAGCAAAGAAAAATGTATGAGCAAATGGATCTGATCAAAGTCCAGTATGGCATGCTTTTTGATACAGTGAAACAAGTGTCATTTCAGAGTTTGCAAGAAGATATTCAAAATTATTTTGAAAGTCACCTTCAAGGACTTCAGAACCAGGTCAGAAATCATCTCCAGAAGTCATACTCTGTGCATAAAGTAGAAGTGGATGCAAAAGTGCTTAATGTTGGCGAGTCTTTGCTGGAGTGCGGCCTTTGTGAAAGTGATGAATTTTGCAATTTCCAAAAGACACCTTCACAATGTGAGAAATGCACATTGTGTCCTGCTGGTTTTTTCCAAATGGCTGAGTGTTCTTCAAACTCTGATCGGATTTGCCAGGTGAAACATAATTCTGTATCTCTCAGTTATTGCTTATGAAGTATTATGTTTGACGTATTGGGCTAACATCCTGGAAATAACTACTTGGAGAGCCACAGAGATCCAGTTTGGAGCATGTGTTTTACTGAATGGGTCTGTGGCACTTCAAAGTCTTTCAGAGGGGTTTTTTTGTGGGTTTTCTCTTTAGCTTTTACTGCTCTAAATGAGGCACTAGTTTGGGCCTGTTGGGTGTGACACTTTCCCAAGTCTGACAGCTGGCAGAACTTTGATTCTTTTCATCATTGTAGGAAAAGACATCCTAAAACATTTATACTTTTGAATGCTAAATTTGTTTATTTAATCCCATTCCAGTCTACAGGAACTCCTAGACATCTCTGAAAAACAAAGGAAAGCTTTACTAAACAAAACTATAAGTTAGACATTTGTTTTTAAGTTTGGAAATAAAAGGTGTCAGTTAAATGTAAGAGCTAGTTCCTGCTTAAAAATAACATACAAACATATACAAATATAGAGCATTGATGCTTTTATTGTTAAACACGTTTCGTTATAAAACACATTTTATTATACAACAAAAAATCACCATGTAAGCAAAATAAGATGGTTCTTTGTTCACTTTCTGTCATTTAGATGTCGTAATATATATGGGGAACTTGATATTTAAAACAGTATCTTGTTTGCCAAGCATTGCCCCCAGTTCTTAGCCTGACATGAGCCTGACCAGCCAGTGACCTAAGCCAAAGATAACTGAGAAGAGAGCCTGAAAGTGTCTGTCCACTTCCCTCTCTGCTAGTCTCACTTTTCTTTAATGCTAGCATTTAAATGCAAATGTAGCCTATTATTCTTTCCCCTCTGCCTCCTGCAGGGTGAAAGGAGGGGTTGTTGACAGGAAATAATACTTTCTTATTTACTTTTCATGTGTGTTTTTTGGTTAGCACCTTCCACCCAGACTAAATGCCCTTAAAAGACTTTCCCGACGCTGTCTCGATTGTTTCAACGTCCTTAAGATCAGTTGAGTGATTCATCACTGGAGGATGTGCATCCTAGCAAGTTTTGCTTGTGCAGCCACTCTGTTCAGCTCATCATCTGCACACTGCTAGCTCTCTGTGGATACTACGCAGTCTTTTTTAAACCAGCTGACAAATCCAAATAAAAATTTTCTTGCTCCAACGTGCTTATGGGATCAGTCCCTTCTCCATCCCTACATATGCCAATTACTGGCCTGAAGAAATGCCTGCTTCAAATTTCAGTTGTTGTGTTAAGAGTGTTTCAAATGATTCTTGTGATTTACAGGACAGAGATGAATGCACTGAATCTCCAAGCATTTGTGGTGAGAGGATAAAATGCCTGAATACTCCTGGTAAGTTATATCCTCTGGTAATTAAAGAATGGAGATAATCAGATCTTCAGGAACTGGCCAGAGAAATAGATAAAAACTCAGGTTTGCACATTAGTGAGTAGTGACATGTGCAGCCTGCTGGAATCAGAGGGGTTGAAAAACACTCACCTGTAAGTTGATAGCAGTTCTTGTGGACAATGGGCTATTAAGGACATTAATATCCACAAGGAACATTAGATGGTCCCTTTTGCCTTATTTTCATGGGGTTTTGTATGTTTTGGTTTTAATCTTCACTTATGACCTGACTTTCTTGGTGCAATTGGGGTCAAAATCAAAGATATTATTTGTAATGGAAAAAAATAGTTGTCATTTTCCTTCTGCCGCACTGGGGTAGTTATCTGATTTGATTGCATGAAGGCTTTTATAAAGGTTCCCTCCATCAATTTTATTCTCTTTTAGCAACAATATTGTCCAATACTGACTAATGATCAACAGTTTTCACCATTTATGAGAGCTTGGGGGAATTTTTCAGACATTTAAGAGCGGATTTATCTGGTGTTTTGCACTGCAGACTTCGCCTTCATTACTTCCTTACATTCTCATGGCAGTCAGAGCAAAATTAATAGACATACTGAGCAAATTGTATCCAGATACTAAGTTTCTTCATATTTGTCTAAGCTTTGGTCAACCAAAAAAGCTTGAAACTAACTCAGCGATCAAATGGAGCATTTCACCAGTTGTGACCTGTCCCTGGAGTCTCACAGCCAAATAACTGAAGGAGAGCTCCTTTAGATTTTATGGTTTTCCTTCTCTAGACTTCTAACTTGCAAAAAGAGGGTGGCTTCTCTGAGGGGCAAGGGCTGTTTTTATCTGATTATGAGTGATTTGGTACCTTTTCCTACCCAGCCACTGGTGGAGAAAAAACATGGGAGGGAATTGGTTCTAGGAAAGGGTGAAAAGAGGTCATGGGTTCTCTTATTTCCTCTGAACAGGAACTGTGTTCATTTGAATGGTGTTAATACAAAACACCACAGGAAACTGGAAATGACTAGAGCAAGAGAGCACTTTGTGCTGCCTTATGTGGTAAATGTTTTAGAGGAGGTATCATCAGTCTTACAAAAGAAGAGGCAAGATGCTTTTAGACAGTCTTAGTGGTGGACAGCTAGAGGAAAGACAGCTTAGGGCACAAAATTTGAGTATTGGAAACGTGTAAGGCTTTGTCTCTTTTTTAGTGAGATACCAGGTTTGGTTGAGTTGGTGGGGTTTTGGATAGAAGCCCACAGGGCCTTGGTCCTAGGACAGAAGAGCCACCAATGTGGTAGTCATTTGGTGTTGCTCTAGTCTGTGGCTTGGAAGAGGGAAGGCTGTAAGGAATTTATTCTGTGAGTTTTTTGGAGGTGGGGAACCAGACAAGTCTGTACAACTGCTGGAGGAAAGTGAGGACAAAATACTGCCAAGAAACAGGTGGGTAACGTTGGTGTGTCAGACCACAGAAAGGCAGCAGCAATGTATTTGAAAGAGAAGGACACTTACCTTGATTTGTCTTCTCCTGGTTTTAATGGTGGCTTATAAATATGTGAAAGCAAACTATTTCCCATCAACTGGACAGGACTCGATGTCCTGACAATGTTGTTCCCATCTGTCATGGAAGAGAGAGTGTTCTTTTTTTTTTTATTAGAGACAACTGCTACTTTCAGCCTGTCTGTGGTAGCTCATTATCTTCTGCAAGTGTGATTAATGTGTCAAAAGGCAGTCTGAAACTGAATGAGTGTTTTGGGTAATGTAGGGAAGATAGGGATGCGATCTGTTATATGAGTTCCAGATGCTGAATGTGGTTTCTTGAGCTGCACGCAAAGGTTGTTGCATCTGTAGCAACTCATGTTTACTTTACAGTGTGAGGGGAGACAGAGCAAATAAAAATAAAGAACCATTCAACTAGGAGCCTCTCTTTCTTCACCTTTCTGCTTTCCTCTACATCATATCTTCTTCCCCGGTTGTTTTTTCTTGCCTTTATCTGGGGTGAGAGTTGTTAGGTTATTTGATTAAAGGCTAGTCATCAAGTTTCAATAACAGTTGGAGGTACATAATCAGTGAAAATGGAGTGCATTAGTTCTTTCTTAGATAATCATGGGAGAGTGGTCAGGCTGTTCAACAAATGGGGTCAGCCAAAGGCAGCCTCCCTGGAATGCCATGCAAGCTAAAGAGGACTTACTGTAGAACTTACTGTGGGATGCAGGGGGAGGAGGAATGAGAACCTAGACGGTGGATAGCCCCAATTTGTAATTAGCCATGTTGATATGTGATGACCTAAATTTGGCATAGAGGGTTTAAAAATATAAGGATTCCCATACTTAATCTGTTTGAATGTCATCTTTGCATCAGGCAGTTACCAGTAGTAACAGGAGAAAAATACATCATGACTTACTCCAATTGCCTTGCAATTGCCCTGCCTCCATGAGTGGCAAGGGCTGGGAGTGTGCTGCAGGAAAGCTTGATTTCACAAAACCAGGTTGAGTGCTGCTGGGCTGCTTGTTAGAGCAGACGCAGCAGTGTCCAGAGCAGGAGCAAGAAAGAGATGGGAAAGATTGTCAGGGAGTAAAGAGCAGTAGGAAGCAGTCACAGCATGTTGCTGTGTTGGCTTTCTGATGTTTGGCTGTCATTTGCTGCTTGATCTCTTCTGGGCAGAGTAGAGGGCTGCTCCTGCCCCGTGTCCATAGTATAAAGCAGCCTCTGTGCAGCTTTGAAGTCACCTATTTGAAGTACAGGGGGAACACCTGTTGCAGGTCTAACCAATAAAAGACTGGGCAGCAAATTGGAGTGCATAGTCACCACATGTATTTGTAAAACTTGACATTTATAAAAATCCTCAAATATAAATTAATTTAGTTTAAAGAAGCAAGTACCACAAAAAGGTTTTCTAGGCACTACTGCAAATCTTTGCCATGCAAACCAGCTGTATTTGGGTACTCGGTTCATCCTGTATTTCTCGGTGATGGTGGAGCTAGTGTCATGTGAGCAATTACATTATGGTTAAAACTGATATCAAGGGGAAGGTTTGTCTGGGATTTTTTTTCTGTATTCCCTTTATAATGTTCTTAGTTCAAAAGATGTGATCTTATTTATTTGGCTTTTGTTTCTCATAAAAAAGCCAGACACTTTCAGAGGGGAACATAGTGTTACATTTCTCATTACTTTTTTTTCCAGTGGAAAATACCTTACTGTTCTGCAGTGAGCTGTTTGTAGAAAATGATAACCTGGTCTTACAAAGAATATTCTCACATTGTAAGCTGTGCAGTCCTACAATATCCGTGTTGCTGGAGAATAATCACTTAAGTGAATGAAATGTAAATAGATGAAGTGATAGGAGGGGGTGACAGTGCCTGGTATTGTGTGATAAATAATGTAGTATCAGAAGTGAATTCTAGCCAGTATTCTGACCTCTTTTGTGGGCCAGGTGGATGTGTACTGCTCTATCTTGCAGTTTGCAGTATGCGTGGCGAGCTTTTCTGTCTGCATCAGCAGTCGGCATAGCCAGACCCTCCCTGGGGAGAGCAGTGGCAAAATACGGCTTGTTGGGATCTGTGTCAAATGCATTAGTCCCAGTCTTAGAGGAAATACCAGGCCAAACACAGGAACTTTCCAGCTGAAGAATAAAGCATATTTATAACACAGGATTTAGATAGTAAAGGATATTTAAGAAGAGCTATAAGAAAGCTGATTATTGAGTTTTAATTATGCTGGCAAAACAGCACAAGCGAGTGCATTAGCGATTACATTTTGAGAAACAAACTGCAGGTGGTTATTCTTTAAGATGCCTCAGGTCTTGTCTATTGATTTACATCGTGAAAGCTCTGTGCACGAAGGTTTTGGGTTCTGGTTGCTCCAGCTGGAAGCACTGGCAGCTGACAGTGCTCTTGGAAAATTGCCATAGAAAATTACAGGCTGTTTTTAAAACCTGTTCTTTGGATGTGTGTTCTTTGATCCACTGAGGTCATAGTGTACTGTTTAGCAGCACAAAATTGATTATGTCAAATGAAGTAATTTCAAACGACATGTCTAGATATTATTTTTACTATTTGCAGCACTGTTTTATTTTAGCTTTATCACAACCACTGGTGTCCTGTGTTTTAGAGCAGTGGTTTTCCAGTTTTTAAATGTGTGGACTTCTGCATACTGATTTTAAGTGTGCTGTTTACAGTTTTGGTTTTCATCTTTGTCTCTTGCAGATTCTTTAAAAACTGTACATAGAGTGAATGCCAGGGATTCCTGTCCCTTGGGTTGCAAAGCACTGCTTGAGCAATCTCAGTAACCACAGGGCTGCCCTGTAGCATGGCTGGGCAGGCCGTGTGTATTTCTCCATGTGTAGGGGAACCCTCCATTAGCGGAAAGTATCTGAGCTGCTCAGTGCACCACTTAGCCATCATGCCTTTTACCTCAGGGGAGGGATTGTCTTTGGAGCATTATCATTGCACCTGAAACGTTACAGGATTTGGTTAAATTGCCCCTCTGTAGCTCCTTTTTCACTCTAAACCATTGTGCTTGGCTTGGATAAGCTGAGTTATGCCTAATATTTTCTCTCTGTTAGCTATCAAGGTTCCTTTAGTAGCACAAAGTGATCTAACATAATAACTGTCTGCTGTTTTCTCCTTTATGATTGGATATGTATCATATGTGAAACTGTAGAGTTCTTATTTTTAGTATTTTAAAAGTATGACAATAAAAATTGTCCATCTCCTGTGAACAGGTGGTTTCCGATGCCTTGGAATTGCTGAGAAAGATGCAGCTTTGGGAATGTGTGGAGAGGAGTATTTCTTTAATAAGGAAATGCAGGAATGCCAAGCATGTTTAAAATGTGAAGATGGAATGGTGGCCATGCCTTGTTCCACTGTCAGTGATACAGTTTGTTCAGCAACCAGTGAAAACAAGCTCTCAGAGTCTTGGGCTGCAAATGTCATTCTACCCTCTGTGAAGTCTGGCATCTCTCAGGTCTACTCTGGCTTGAACTTGAAGATAAAGGGAAAGCTTCCCTGTGACATCCTGTCTACTGAAGATAGCAGCCTGGTATTCAGGCTGCATGGTCTGTTGTGGACTGACCTAAATTTTGCAGTAAAGCACAGCTGCAGGAATTTTTTGCAACTTTCCTTAAAGCTTAATGGCAGCGAGGAAGGCTACGAAGTGAGTGGTGTTCGGATTGAACAGCCAGAAGGAAGGTATTTCCAGAGCACTAGTTTAAGCAGCGCTGCTGAAGTGGAGCCCAGCCAAACTCTTTCTGTGTATTTGAGGAGCCCCAATCAATTCTGCAATCAAAGCAAAGACTTAAATATTTATGATCTTAATAGCCCCCTCAGTTTGTTTTGGTTGTCCCATGACACAGGTGCTGTGGCACTCAGTGCACAGATGTCAACAGCTATGCATTACCAAACAAATTATAGACCTACCTTTAAAATAATTTCTGTTTCTGACCCTTACATGCTAAGTTTATCTCATGATGGCAGAGCTATAAAGTTCACTGAAACTGGTGTTGTCAAATTTGTGTTTCACCAAGCACTATATTCCATGGGTCATACATGTGTCCGGGAGGGCTTCTCCTTAATTTCTTATATCAATAGGAATGGTACCAACAGAGAATTAATGAATGTATTTAAATCTGGGGTAAATTACAGAGACACATCGATATCTGCTTCTGGAGCCACAAAAGTTGGTGCTGGGGACCTGATTAGCTTTGAGATACTTTCTCCTGTACAGTGTAATGTTCGGTATTTTGGAGATAGTTCTGGAATTAGTGTGTTTAGCCTCATCTGGATCCCTTCAGCAGTTTCTAGTGCCATATCAGCCACAGTTTCTGTTACAGGTCTGCCTACTGGAGCTGTGAGAAACAAATTACTGGATTTCACCCAGGTCTCGTCCAATGAGAAGCAGATACAGCTGGTTTCTTCTGGACAGCTTGCTCAGAAGTATTTCATTTTTACTGAAAAGGGAGTTGCAAGCCTTGCATTTAACTTAAAGCTGATCCACTCATGCAATGTGCTCAAAATGACTCTCCATCAGTTGACCATGGATAACATGCAACCCACAGCGGTTGCTCAGCAGATTGGAGGTCAGATGCCAGAGGGAAGCATATGGACCAGTGTGTCCCTCCGTGCATCTTTTGCAGTGCATAACGGAACACTGCTATCGGTCTCTCTGGACTGCGTGCGTGGAAGGATCAATCAGATCGCTCATGAACATGGAACCAGTATATCTATTTTATGGATTTCATCCTAATTTTTGTGCAGTAAAATTAGCACAGAATTGGGGTTTAAATTGTATTTGGATTCTACTCTAATTCTATACATATTTGACACTGTATACTGTGTTGAC
>JAOXXN010000395.1:20724399-20735249 GCA_026770055.1 Myrmophylax atrothorax | reverse complement strand
GTTCCACTGAGACTCGAACTCACGACCTTGGGATTCGGAGTCCAGAGTGCTCTCCATTACACCACGGGACCGCCCCTATGCTTCAAAGTATGCTGAGGGAAATACATAATTTTCAATTTCCCTGTTCCTCCAAAGGGGAATCAAAATAAACATTAAACTTACTCATCCCATCGTTGATTGTGCTTTCTGTAAAGCAGAGTGTCCAAGGCAACAGCATTGACATCCAAAGCTCCTGGAGAAGGCCACTGATTGGTGAGGTGAGTAGTTAATTCTTGTCTTGATCTCAAGTCATTATTCTTTAACACAGTTCTGTGAATACAAAAACCAGTAACCCTCAGTCTATTAAATGCAATTCTTTAAGGTACAGAAAGAAAAACCAGGACAAATAGTCCTGACAAAGTTGATCCTAGAATCATCATGGTGAAGAGACCTTCAAGGTCATTCAGTCCAACCATACACCCAGCACTACCACTGCAATCCCTAAACCACATCCCCCAGTGCCACATCCAGATGCCTCTTGAACACCTCCAGGGATGGTAACTCCACTACTTCCCCAGGCAACCTATTCCAATGCCTGACCACCCTCACAGTGAAAATTTTTTTTCTAATATCTGATCTGAATCATCCTTGTCTCAGCTTATGGCCATTTCTTCTTGTCCCGCGTGGCAGAAGAGACCATTCCTCCCCCCACTACACCCTCCTTTCAGGTGCTTTTAGAGAGCAGTGAGGTGTCCCCTTAAAACAAAAGAACCCAGCTCCCTCAGCTGTTCCTCCTGAGACATGTTTTCTAGACCCTTCACAAGCCTTATTGCCCTTCTCTAGACACACTCCAGCACCTCAATGTCCTTTTTAAAGTGAAGGGCCCAAAACTGAACACCGCACTTGAGGCACAGCCTCACCAGCGCCAAGTACAGCATGATCACTTCCCCAGTCCTGCTGGCCACACTATTTCTGGTACAGGCCAAGATGCCATTAGCCTTCTTGGCCACACTGTTGCCTCATATTGAGTCAGGTGTCGACCAACACCCCCAAGTCCCTTTCTGCTACACAGCTCTCAAGCCATTCTTCCTCCAGCCCTCACATGGGGTTGTTGTGACCCAAGTGCAGGACCTGGCACTTTGCATTGTTGAACCTCATGCAGTTGTCCTCAGCCTTTGCCTGTCCTTAGGCTGAGTCTGTCCAGATCCCTCAAATGAACCTCCCTACCCTCAAGCAGATCAACATTCCCACACAACTTAGTGTTGTTTGCAAATTTACTGAGGGTGCACTCAATCCCCATGTCCAAATCATGAATAAAGATGTTAAACAGGACTGACCCAAAAACTGAGCCCTGGGGAAAACTGAGCTAGTGACCAGACAGATGTTCTACTTCAAGGGACCAACAAATGGCAATTTTCATAAAGCATCCCAAACTGCTCAGTTTCTTAGGGGAAGCAGCCTAGAAACGTACTGAGATGTATTTATTTACAGAAAAAAAGTTGAAATTAGGATCCTTCTGCAAAAGCAATAAAAACAGAGCAACTATATGCAAAAGATTCATTCTGCCAGCATAATGATTAATTAACAGCCCAACTGTTTTGCAAACTCACTATGGGAATGTGATGTAGTTCCCTCCCTGTTTTTTTGTAGTTCGAACACCCTCCCACAGCCCCCTTCAATAGTTTTGAATGAATGAACTAAAACCCAGACATGTTAATTCCATTTTATGCTTCCAGGCAAAATATAACACACAATTATTCTGTTCTCTACCACCTTACGGTTTGTAGGAACTTATGTCTATAACTGACAGAAAAAGTATAAACTGAACACCTCACATGTTCAAATTAGTTTTGCCTCAGATGACCATAAAGCAAACCAGTTTTCTAAAATTCTGGAAATGAGCAAGTTAATATGCCAATACTGGAAATCACCTGCCAAAAGTCATACAGAAATAAGGAAAATACATAGTTCTTCAGGCTCCAAGACAAGACCAGCCTTTTTCCAATAGTACAAGGCAACCTGCCCTTATACTGCTGTTGAATAACTAGACACAAAAGTAATAGTGCTTTTTGACCCATGAATTCTCCCAATCCACACAATACTAGACAACAGTAAAATGCACCTCTACAACAAGTTTGACTATCTCTGTCCTGAAGCAAAAAGCTAATGTTATGCATCTCCATACCAAATGGACTCAGAAGTTCAAAGCCAAATGCCATGTTGTTATCTGAAATGCCAAACTGCACAGCAAATTAAATAAATATTCATGGCACACATTTATGTGACTTCTCAAATAACATTGTCAACAGGTCTATTTTTACAATGCAGTTTTTATTCTGGTGCCATCTGAACAGCTTAGACAGGAACATCAATAAGGGCACATAACACTGCCTAAAGAGCCAGAATTTCCCACAAAACAAAGACAGTGAGCTCAGTAAGGAATTTTTATCAGCTGAGTTTGAGAGAGGAGACAGATGCACAGTAATATTGCACAAGGGGGTGAAGCACCACAGTGAATAAAACCAGTTTCAGGAAACTTTTCTCAGGATGATTAACTCCCCCAGCATTCACACAAGTCAATAATCAACTTCTCTACCCAGGAATCTCCCCCGTCACCCTCCTCTTTCTAAGGGGTCTATAGGAGTAACCACTTTGCTCACCCAAAACCCTTAGTAATTTCAAATATCCTGTATGGTATTCCCTTCCCCATGTATTACCCGAATTCCATGGGGCACACTGAGCATTAAACAGCAGGTTTGTTACATGTTGATTTAAGGAAACTGAAACAGAGACAGCAAGTTCTCATGAGGTTTGCCAGGTACATTACATCACCTCCTTATTCAGAAGGACATCTTGGATGCTTTCACAGATGTTTCTTAACAGGACACAATTTATTTGAGCAACTATGCCCACAGTGCCTAAATGCAAGTTCCCACACCTAAAACACACCCATGTAAATTCCCATTTGGACAACTCCCGTATGTTATCACCACACAACTCAACACACATCTACAGGGAAGTTGCTAATAGTGGAATTTTTGCATTCTATGTGGGTTTCTATACTGAGGTTTTCCCCACAAAACTTTATGCTACAGTACACTGAAATTTCACCCTTTCTGCGTGAACAAAGAAATCCTGAAGACTCACCAAACTGCTCCAGGGATTTTAGCATAACAACATTAAAAGATAGTTCCACTAGATCATTTCTTAAACCACTCCACCATGTTCAGGAAGAAAACTAGGCACCAAGTAGGATAAAGAACTAACTATTCTCCTCTTAAAACTCATATTTTGAATTTTTAGAAGTATGTAAAAATAGATTTGAATATATAAAAGCAGTCCAAACACAGTAACCAATGTATAGACAATACAAAATGAGATGAAATGTTCACAGCAAGTCTGTTAGTTACCACCTATATTTTCAGCTTTGTAGATTATTTAGCTCTTTGCTCTTTGGCAGCCATTTTTCAAGTATCATGAGATTCTGCTGCAGCAGAGTCATTATAAAGGCACTGCCTGCAAACAGCAAATCTCTTGCGATAAACAAAGGCAGTACCAGTTTTTTGCATGTTAACCAGACTTATTTGAAGAGTCAAAGTATTAAAGTGCATGGAATCATAGAACCATTTAGGTTACAAAAGACCTTTAAGATCATTGAGTCCAACCACAAACCCAACACTAAACCATGTCCCCAAGTGCCATGTCTACACAGCATGCATAATCCTCAAACCCTAAATCGCTATGAGGCAAAAATGAGCCTGCTACAAATATTCAAAAACAGGAAAAGAAATGGATACAAAAGCATTTACTATAGAAAGGAGTTAAAAAGGAAGTAAATATGATCAAATTTTAATGAAAAAAACATACAACTTTCAAAACACACAATGTGAAAAAATGCTGTATAAGATCGAGTGCTGTCCTGCTCTTGTTCAGATAAGAGAAGAACTTTCTAAAGGTTAAGAGCTCTCAAAGTACAACAATTTATTTTATCCAAGGCAGACTGAATTTCTACAGTAGCTCTCCTGTAACCAGTGTTAGCCAGGTCTGGGCAGAGATGCCACAGGGTTTGAAGCAAGACATTTCCTCATCACCACGAGTGCAATGAATACTACATGCTTTTTACTTGTGGTCAGGAGTTTAACCAAAAGAACAATATTACTATTGAAACTTATTCACCTGCTTGTACAGCAAAGAAAGTTTGGCACATAAAAGCTTTTGGAAGAAAATTAGAGTCTTGATAAAGCAAAAGCAAGAAATGAAGAAATGGTTGAGAGGTACAAATGGCAAATAGAGATATTTGTGAAATCTACAAGTTTCACAAAATATTCCAGAATAAAATGTAAAACCAGTGTTTTCTCTTATTTACACACATTAAAAAAAAAAAAAGGCAAAAAAAGACGTACTGCTGAACTCTTTGGGGCTTAACTGGGAAATATTTCAAAAGTGTTACCAAGAGTTCACATAAAAATAATATAATGTAACCCATAAACTTCCGTATAAAATGCTGGTCTGTAGTAAAACACACTGAACTGGAATGGCCCATGTACACACAGATTTTGTTCTATCACATGTGTTTCTAAGAACAAACCGCTGGCAAGAAACACCAACTGAAATCCAGAATGAACTGAACACCTGTAGACCAAGACTCAAAGCCTGGATTTTACAAAGGGTATTACTGCTTAACTTATAACTTACATGGAACAAAGTCCATAATACATAATAACACTGAAGATCACAGGTATGTAGTTCTATTTTTAAATAAAATTCAATAAAACATTGTTCTATTGGGTTTGTAGCTGTGAGGATTTAAAGATGATGCAAGATAAGGTCTGTAGACAGTATGTTAAGCCATTTAATACAAAAGTAAAATCAAGGACATTCCAGAAAGAGATGAGAAGTAAGAGAGAATCTAAAAATAAGGAGATACCATCAAGTCTGAGTGAAAACAAGCATATACAACAAGCTGTTAACGCCTTTTCTTCTGACAGGAAAAGAAGATAAAAACAGTGGCTAAAAGTAATAATCTCGGGAAGGCAGGTCATATATGGAGAATACAGTGGATCTTAGTAAGAGATTGATGATTGTTTTTTGAATGAAAGAAATCAAGTCTTTGTGAGATATGGCTGAACAGGGTATCCTCAACTGACATGGTGAGACTGTGGAGTGTGGAAAGTTTTGTGCAGAGTAGGAACAATATGTAGGAACTTACTATGAAAGCAGGGGGGTTAAACCAATTTATGGTACATTCCCTAATCTAGGCATGAAAAAATTCTTGATTGTGTGATGGTCTGTGAACTTCCCTTCCCCCATCCACCTAACTGGTATCTTCTCTGCCTACAATCATTTCCATCTCTTTATAATTACATCGGTGAAAAGTAGTAGAATCTCTGCTTTATAATCTGTAAAAAGAAATCAGTTGTACCTTTAGCAGTCCTTACCCCAACAAACAGTTTTGTAAGATAATTTCATATAGTTTCAAGTTCTGAAAAACATTACAAAAATCAAGAAATAGTAAAGAGATAGCAAGCAGAGGAAAAACTACTCAGTAACAACAAAAATATTAGACTCTTATCAACATTAGTCTCATACTGAATCCAAAACACAGCACTAAGAGGAAAATTAGCTCTATCCCAGCTGAGACCAGGACATTTCTTCTAAAATGACAAATACCCTTTGTATTACTTCGCAGCATAGATTTTTCCATAATGCATATATATATAAGAGAAGTATAATATACACAGTCTCACCATGTTAGCCCAGGATATCCTATTTAAGTCATGACACTTAAATTTTTGTGGGTTCTTTTTAATGTCTGAAAAAAGTCAAAACTCCATACAAATTCAAAATACTACTGCAAGTAATAATTTGTTCAGCAAAACAATCCACAAAAGAGATAAGAACATCATCTTAACACTAGAATACATCATTAAAAGCTAACAAATATTTGGCTTACATCTATATTTTTTGTTCTCTAAATCAGGAGCCACTGTTTAAATTGAGTTCCTCTTCAAAAACAAAGAAAAGTAAAACCATTCTACTCATGAGTTCCTGCCTATTACAAAAGAATACTTACGAGTCATTAACTAATCAATGCTAACATACTTTCAAGTTGGAACGAAGTGTCTGCAGCTACATAGGCTCCCTCCAGGCCTGTAAATTTATTCAAGAATAACAGAAGCAGCCAGAGTGTTCTTGAGGTTTATGCAGCTATTCCCAAAAATGTCTCTGCATTGTTTTGACTTTAAGTTATTTAATTGTGTATTTAAGAAGCTGAGAAATGTGAGATTATTGAAGTGTTTCAATAAGCATCCTTCTCCTCTAGTGTTCACTGACCCTGTCTTTGTCAGGTACTCTCCAAAATATTTACTTGCAGGTTTCCTCAACTGTTATTATTTTGAGCTGTTTATTTAATGATTTATTATTTTGAGATTATTTATTAAGCACAATCAGGATATATTTTTGTAAGGTACAGACATAAAAACAAAATGCGGTTGACAAATTCCGCCCATTTCCATCGCTGCTGCCCTTTCAGTTCTGGTACAATGATGTAAGGAGACACTCTGAAGATGGATCATCCTTATCTATTTTTAAAAATTTTTTTTAAGAAGCTTTTGTGGTTTGGGCTTTTTGTGTGTGTTTCTGTGTTTTGTTTGTTGTTGGTTTGGTTTGGTTTTGTTGTTTGCTTTTTTTTGTTTAATTCCTAAGGTAACTCCACAAACAATTCTCTTTGCCACTAGCACTGCTTTTGGCAGCTCAAATGCCTCTCAAAAGATTAAGAAATTACTTATTTGAATTAACACATCTAAGACTTCTGGATTTTGAAAGTGTGACCTGAGTTACATTTCAGTGAGGGATGGGGACAAAAGACAACCTGTATGTGGGGTTCCTGCATGCGCAACAGAAATTACATAAAATTTGCTTATCCTGGTCAGTTACTGTAACTGTATTACCTGGAAATGGAAAAACAAATAAATAAATAAAATTTAATCTCACGTTTAGTCCAAGCTAATACAGAAAAGCCTTATATGGGTAACCACACAGAATTTCTGACCTCATTTCACCTACACTGGATTTCCAATTTCCCTTAGATCAAATTCAAATGCACGCCATTGGAAGCCTATTCCAAAAGATTCATTTACACAGATGGTTTTGTTTGTTTAATAAACCAAAAGTCAGTTCTGTTTCCAATTATGCCTATGAAAAACCAGTAATTTCTTACCTGCAAGTTTAATTTCTCCAAATCCAGAAAATGCCAGTCCAGTTGGCAATTTGCCCTCCTACCAGCAGATGAAGACAGGAAATAAACCAAACAGACTAATTCCCTAAGAAAGGGAATTATATCAGATGAGTGCTCCAGTTCAACAACTTCCTGAGTAGTGAAAAGTAAAAGTGAAAATAAAAGCTTAAAAGAAATAAAACATTTGAATAAGAAAGAACAAGCTTTAAAAACCTTTATTTGGGACAGGAAATATGGAATGCAAACTCAAACTGACAGCATACATGAATATAACTAAAATCTGTAAGAGCAACTCTAAAATAAAAGGGAACTCCCAAACTGGCAGCACTGTAGCATGACAGTGAGCTGTCTGGACTGGTATGTCATTGGACTTTGAGAAATTAGATCAGCAGGTATGAAAATGAGTTACTTACCAGTAGATTTTGATGCTGCAATGTATCAGCTCTTTCAAGTTTGTGCCCTGTGCACAGGCACAGCATTCCCCAAGTTAGATGCCAGAGCAGTTAGATCCCAGCAGACTTTCTAAAGGCAGCTGCTGCAGTGAAAAAAAGTAGGAATGTCCTACCACAATACATTCTTATTCTTTCTGACTGGCCAACAGATCTTAGTGTGTCACAGCAATGGTACTAGTTGTGCCACAGAACAGAACCCCCTGAACCATCTTCAGCATATTTTCAGTCCTCCTTTATTGTCTCTTAGAGATCTTGAAGTATATCCCCCAGTCATAAAATCAGTTATCAATTTGATCCAGCCTTCAATCTTCTTGACCTTTGGATAACTTGGATAAGTTTTATACTGGCAGAAGTACTGTCAGCTTGACTCCTGAGTTCTAGCCTAACTACAGTTGGGTTTTTCTTTCAGAATACAGACATCCAGAATGGATCAAAACACACTATAATATGTTAACTTAGCATGTGATCATTAAAATGGCACTGCAGCATATGACTGACACTCTTCATGTCCTTGGACAAATAACCAGGCCTGATTCTCTGGAGGAGGGTAACAGGCACAACACAACCAGTTTCCCCAGATCACAGGTCTTGGCAGAAAACAAGAGAAATATTGAACTTGAGTAGCAACCAAATTACTGAAAAAGAGGAGCTCTAAAGTCAGTTCTCCAACTATGGGACCTTCTTTCCTGGGAAATGAGGATTCTTAGCAAACAGAATTTTTTTGACAATTTATCAAATTTGCCTTCTGTAAATATGCTCTCAAACTCAGCTTGCCACTTAAAGATTTGTTTTGCTCATGTCAGTGATGTAAATATGAAATACCTGTCTACAGCTGAGTTCTCTTGGAAAGAACATTTCCATGAGGGTGTGGGAAAAAAAATACATCAAGATCTTCCTCCATAACAGATCAGAAAAATTCACTAAAACCACTATTCTTCTCAGTAATTTTTTTGGCCATTTTAACATGTTTCCTTTGAACTCAATAAAAACAGGAGAATCAAAAGCAAAATGTTTGGATAGCTTTGGGTTGACAGAACAATCACCTTTTTGAGAACTTCCACTTTTATTTAAAGCCAGTATGAGTTTAAGAGTTTCAGCAGAGATAGTCAACAGTATAATCTCCTACATAAACAAGCATTGCCAAAACTAGCATATGAGCTTCTTCACAATGCCATGTTTCTAATTACACACAGAAAATAATAGTAGCAAGCCAAAGTAATGTAAGTTCTTCCTGGCAGTTGAATGTGAATTAAACAAGTGCCAAACCATGCAAACAGTAAGACAGAGCTTGAAAGTCTAAGGCAATTGCAGAATAAAAAAAATGTAGGGCAAAAGTCTGATCCAAGGGCAAAGGAGTAAAGAAAACCCAAACAAAAAAACTCTTCCACACAAGGAACTAAAGAGATAGAGAAATGAGAAGGGAAAACAGGTGGCAAATAAAAATCTTGCCAAATGTAATTTGAGTTATAATTTGGATGACAACATACTGAAAGATTGTGATGTTATGTGGTTGCGTAAGAACATCTCAATAACAAACAGAAAAGGCATCAGTTTGTATCTCAATCACTTGCTATCCAAATGGGAAGGCAGCTAATAAAAGCTTCTTGTTCAAGAATCAGGTAACACACATTGTATTTTCTTGGTTATAACTTCAGACGTCTCATTTTTTGTATTTTAAGCCTTTCCAGAACTGTTCAGACCATGTTTTGTTTTAAGAAAATATTGAAAAAAAAGACACAAAGTTGTAGCCTTAAAACTAGAAAAACAAGTTGTAACCCAAACTTACAAATATCATCCATAATTTAAAATAAAGAATCAAACATTTCTGCCACTGTGTGTATACACACACTGACCTGTAGCTCACGTTTATTTTGTTCAAACTATTTGCATTTTAGAGAAACTTTTATTTTGAAAGTATAAAATGAATTTGCTGTATTTTCTGTTTACTGGATGAAAGTTAATTGCCAATCTGATTTATTTAAACTAAAAAATCTAGTAAAACACAACTGAAATTTGGAGCAATTTAAACATCAATTTCTTTTGTCTGAAGAATCTCAGAGAGATTCCTTCAGTATATCAAAGTAGTGTGCCTGCAAATATAGAACTAGACTGTCCTCACCATTCTACCTTGGCACTGTTCTTTCACCCCTTCAAAAATTGGTTATATTTTTACTATTTGTCATTCAAAGCCCAGTTAGTTTGGTATTGAACCTCACATAACTTGCATTAAATACATCAGAAGAATGTAAAAATAACATGTTCACTTTATTTCATTTCTGTATAAGCACTATGAAGTACCTGCTTTTCTCATCAATATCTTCTGGACTATTGAAGCAAAGCTACAGTAAATGAGTTGTGGGTTTAAGGAATGAAGCACAAAAACCTGTGACTCTCAGAAGCAAATGGTAATGCAAGTTTATTTATCTAAATGGGTAAAGCACAAAGAGATCAACTTCGGTCTCTATGACCCTACTCCAGCAGTTAATGATTATGCACCACGATTGACTTTCTCTACTTTCTAGATGATGTTTTCTATCCTCTCCATTTGCAGTATCAAGCTATTCAAACCCTTTTATGAAATCAAAACCTCAGGCTGACCTGTTCCAGACATAAAATAATTCTCTTCGTGTAATTAAAAGAGGAAACCAGTGATGTTTGTTGTATTACTATGCCCAAGCAAGTATTCTTTTTCTGTCACAGTTCAGGTAAGTTCAGGTGTATTAAAGGGGAAGAAACTCCCTGACCACACAATGCACTTTCCTGCTGGGAATGCACATCATTTGGAACTGCATTGCATTGAGGCCCTCAGAGGTTCAATGTTTGTCATTACTATAATTTTGAAAGGCCTTATTGTCCCCCACTCCCAACCTTGTAATTCTACATTGGGCAAATATTCTGGAACTTGGAATGCATGAAGGGCTAATGTCCAAATAACTTATTTAAAGCTTTCTTGATTGCTACTTCTATGCAATGCCTTTATCCATAGAAGTGTATGGGTGAAAAGAGAAAAGATGCCACTACAAAAATGGATTTTAGCATTACACACTGGAGACTCAAAGAAGGGGACAGATTGCCATGCTAATGCCATGCAGTATGCAAAATGGTGAAAGGAAAGTCCCTATGGGTCCCTAACTCTCCAAGGGTGGGAGGAGAGAAGAATCTTTATTATAATAAAATTGTGG
>JAOXXN010000395.1:20691595-20709418 GCA_026770055.1 Myrmophylax atrothorax | reverse complement strand
AGAGCCTTCATTACTTGAAAGAGTGTTTTCCTAACTTTTTATGGTAAAACACCTATTGACCAAAGCTTTAAAACTGCACATCTTGATCTCTAAATACAATTCACAACCCTGTGAAGGTTGCTTGAGAATGGCAACCAATAAAGCAACAATTTTAAAATCTGTACTCCCTTACCACATCCCCATTCTCTCCTATTTATTTTCATTTTCTCCTCCCAGCTACCACAGAAGCTACTTCCAGAAACATTCCATGTACAGGGTGGGTGAATAGGACCCACCGTAGCCACACATGTGGAAATAGGGAAACCAAGAGCTGTTCAGTACCAAAGGCAACACTGAAAGGTCATTTCACAGGAGCTGAAATGCACAGTTCACCTATACATTCTAAAAATGTATGAATGCAAGAAAGTGCCAAAGTACAACCTATCTTCCAGGCAAATACCAGCAACACTGCCCTACCAAAAGCACCACCTCTTTTAAGAACTGCATGAAAACTTTTGGATGTTTCAGCGAGAGCTCGAGTTGGCTGCATGGTGAACAACCAGAAAAGACATGTTTTGGGTGCAGCTCCAAAGACTGAACTGTGTTATAACGCATGCTGTCCAAATCCCACTTTTTCAGGTTCATAACAGACATCCCATTTGCTATGAAGAAACAAGTTGTCCCAGACCTTGGATGTTCCCAGTAGAAGCAAGAAATCTGTGAGACTTCCTCTGAGAAGATGGAGATTATAGTCCCGACACTGAGGCTAGGATGCACAAACTCAGCTCCCTACTCTCTGACTTGAGGAAGGGCACTAGGAGAGTAGCTCACCAGCTGAGCCACAGTGCTGAGCTAGATGGACTTCACAGTCTGATTCAGCACATTATTTGTGACTCTTATTTGTGAACAACTGCAATGCTCCAAGTACAAGCTGATTACAAACCAATTCACTGGCATTTGTAAAATCACTGCCAGGTACCAATCCGTACTGTGTTCAGTTTATCTTGTAAAATGGTGCTTAGGAAGATTTCACACAAAAAGGACAGGGCATACTTTCAATGGTGAGATGCAGAAGTTGACCTGGCAGTGCTTCTTAAACCACTTACAGTAACTCAGCCAAAACAACAGTCACCTTGGAAGACCCATAGGTTTTCCTTCACTGCTACGCAGTTGACATCTCACAACAGAACAGCCCACTACAACTGAAGAGTCTGTGCTGACCAATTAGTAAAATATTTGTGTGTCCATGCTTATTCCAACCTTCTTCCAAGTGTAATATGCAGATCCAGCACTAATAATGTGCTGTTTCATTAAAGGACTAACCTTAAAATCAGGCACTTAAACACAACAGTGAGGTTTAAAAAGAGCTATCAGTATAGTAGAAGAATCTCATATTCTACATACACACATGTGTAACACAAGAAATTTGTAGTTTATGTAACTAATTAAATAGACATACAGCACAATACATAATTTAAAATGCTAAATAAATAGTCCAAAGAATCACCAAAAGAAATCAGGTCACTTACTAGGTACCTGAAATCTCATATAGGAAAAAAGAGTATGTTCACTATTGCTAGTGGATTTGAAATCCACACAACCAAGATCTGACAATGTAACTTTTATTTCCATTAGATGTATTTAAAATATTACTTCAAAAGAAACTTTGCACTTACTATGTTTGGAATGCAAGAGAGGTTGTTTCCAAAAGCTATACCACTGAAAGAACATTTAAATATATTAAACATTAACATGTTCAAATAAATGATTTTGAAACTGCTAATCAAAAAAGACCATTGTTACCCACTAACAAATCACATTACCAAAACAGGGACAAAGAATGCTTAGCTTAACTACATAATTTGTGACCCTACTCTTACTCATCTCCCCCTCAAAAACACAAGCAGCTTCTCAGTTTGAGGCAACATGAGTACATCTTTTCCAGAAATCTTTGGTTTATGTGGTTCTTGTCTACTGTAAGTGCCACCAGATCTGTGTAAAGTAAGACAATAGGTTTTGAAACTTGAGTGAAATGGAATGTTGACCTAGTTCTGTTTCAGTCACCTTAATATTGTCAAAATATATGGAGATCTCTGGACAAACAATATTAAAACAGAAATAATACTCAAAACAAACAGAAATGTTTAGAGAGAAAATTCCTATTGTTTTAATAGTCCATTCAGTATGACTAAAATTTTTGGCGTTCAACATGAAGTACCACAGTTATAGACTCACTTATATTTAGATTACTTCATCATGAATTTACAAGACACACTCACTACAAGATAAAAAATCATGTCATAATCATGTTATCTAAAACCAGTCCAAAACTGCCAGAGTGTTTTCTATCACAAAGTATATTCTCATCTGTAACTGTTTTTACCATTAGAAGTTACAAGAATCTGTTACACGATTTTCATATTACATCACGAATCCTAGCTATGCCTGATTACTAATGCTGTTACCCTGTATTTCTCAAAAGTTTCCTGGAATTCTCTTCCTTTTTTTCTTCAGAAAGGGTGCCTATAAAAATTAATTTTTATTGATTCTCTTAGTCTATCACTATACCTAATCTTGAAAGGAATATTACATATATTATGTACATATCATGCTACAATTTCAGTTTCAGTTCCCTTTTTGCAGAGGTTTTCTTCTCTTTTGACCGTTTAAGAATTCCAGACTTATTTCCATATCTTTAAAATCTCAAAGGGATTTTTGATTTTGCAGTTTTACCCATGGTAAGATCAAACCGATACCAACTCTAGACATCTTTTACTAGGTTACAGCTCTTTTATTAATGATATCTTTTACTATATAAAATCAAGAGAAACATTCACTTCCAAACCTAAGTCCCTGACATTACATTTACTAAAATATTGCAAAGATGGAAGTCTTATAGACCTGGTAGTTTTGAAGTCTTTAAGAGCTGTGGAAATGTATTCAGACAGATGTTTTTCCATAAGTGCTACTCTGATCCAGGCTCTACCCTGCAAGACAAAACAGATATGAAATATATAAACATTACAGAAGGAAGCAATTTTACATCTGAAAACAAATACATTTGAAGGGAGGAAAAAAAAGCAATTTTTCTTTAATCACATCCTTCACCCTTTTGAAAATCTAATGTGTAAGAGGAGGTAGATCAAGGCAGAAAGCTTTTAAAGTCAATGGTATTTGAAATATCCAACTGGTTCCATTGCAAAGCAGCAATAACCTACCTTCCAAGAGATTTAAGTAAGAACTAATTCTCTGTGCTCATTCAAATATTTGTGGGATTTATAAAAAAAGTTGTAACTCAGTGACATACTTTTATTATGTAACATTTTTGCTTTCAGTAAGGACATCACTATAGAAGGTACATGTAAAATACAGACATGAAATTAAATCTAAGAGGCCTAATCTTATAGTCCAAAACCAAAACTTCATTTAAACAGTTCTATAAACAACAGCAATAACATGAAAAAATAGCTGTTAGGGAAGTATGTTGTGCTGTGTTCACAGGTCTAGTGCCAGACTGCCATAGCTATGATTGTCCATTTGAGAACGCCAGGAATATTTCTTGTAACCCATATAAACTTACAAGCAGCCATTATAAGTAGTAAGACGTGGTTATTGACATCCAGCTTGAATATCACTAAGACATTCTACCAAAATAACTCATAACAGATTATAACCCTGCTTCAGAGTGACCTGACTGCAGCCTTCCAGTACCAGGAGGGAACCTACAAGAAAGATGGAGAGGGACTATTTACAAGAGCATGTAGTGACAGGACAAGGAGGAGTGGCTTCAGACTAACAGAGAGAAAGTTTAGATTAGATATTAGGAAGAAGTTTTTGGCTGTGAGTGTGGTGAGGCATTGGAACTGGTTGCCCAGAGAAGCTGTAAATGCCCCATCCTTGGAAGTGTTCAAGGCCAGGCTGGATAGGACCCTGAGCAACTCGGTCTAGTGGAAGGTGTCCCTGCCCATGGCAGGGGCATTGGAACCAGATGGTCTTCAAGGTCCCTTGCAACCCAAACCATTCTGTGATTCTATGAAATGCTACATAGCCAAACACCCACCCCTTTTTTCCAAACACCCAATTCAGAAACACCCTTAAAATAAATCTCAAAGACAAGCAATACAATCATCAGATTCTAGAACATCTGTTTCTCCAGACAGCATTTGGAAGTAAGTTCTCCAAATTCTCTGAATTTCCAGATCTCAGAATAAGCAAGGAGAGAAGCTGCATGGCAAATTATGAGTCTACTGCTCCAGAACACTGAAAGCCAGGAAGAGATGCAGTATTCTCCATAGGAAAGCCAATTAATAACCTTTTGCCATAGAATCCCAAGTATTTCAAAGCTTTCACACAAATTGCAGATATATTGACTATATAAAATTTGAGTCTATCCAAAGAAAGAAAAGAACAATAGTTGAAATAGTAAATAAACTGTTCTGCACTATGGATCATCGGAGTGCTCAAAGATCTACTAGATTCATGGTGCTGCTTGAAGTAAGCATCAACTTTTATTGAAGAAAACTGTGGTTGCATAGATACCTGTAATTTAAATTGTACCAACCACAGGCATGCCCCTGAAAAAAAAACCTACAAAAGTTTTTGTATATAACAAGCTAAGTATTTCCACCTCACCAAGGACACAACTGTGAATAATCCAGAGTATAACAAAATTTTGGAACTGTAGGATTTGTAAAATAGCCATGATACACAGTTTGGATACTTGGTCAAGAAACAGATGTCAGTTCATCTAGGATTAAAAAGAATTAAGAACATTAAATTTTGCATTCTCTTATGGTACTCATACTTTCAAGTCAAGAGGTTCCCAGCTATCAATCAAGGCTGCTGTACACAGAAGTATAAGCCCATGACAAGCATTCTAACCTAGCAGAAACAACCTGTAATCTCTGCCTAACAGTATTTTTTTAGTATGTTGGTCTGTACTGTCTGTCACTATTAAGATTTGATGATAGGTCAGTTTGAGGCTTATTCTTATCTAGTTCATATGCATATAAACACTTTAAATTGTTACTTCCACATGGTTTCCATGGTACCTTCATAAATTATGTTATTTTTATGTAGATCCTTTAAAATGATAAATCTTTATTAGCAAATAGAATCTATTATTTATATAGGTTTGTTGCACAACCACACCAACAAACTCAAAAGCTGATCACACCCTTTCTTTTACTGCATACACTGTACACAAAAAAAATTATTGGAGGAAAGAAATAAAGTCATCGCACCTCTACAATTTCAAAATTGTTGGCATGCCTGCAGGAACTTAATTTCCCACAACGTACTGCATTTTCAAAAAGTTATGTAAGGCTGAAAACATGAAGATAATCATTTTATAACACAATATGCTCACTAAATAGACAATTCCAGAATTTTTTCTACTGAATAACATAAATTTAAACACATTCAGATTTAAAAGTGGGTTTTTAAAAAGTAAGCATTTCCTAGGCACAAAAAAAAAAGAAAATTTCAACCAGAAAAAAAACTTGTTGGGTAAGCCAAGGGACATGTTTTTATTCCAGGTACAGAAATGTCAGTTATATTTTATGCAGAACAATGCAATAAAAAAGTGAGTTTGACCTTTCCCTACCTTGGCTCTAGAAGAACTGACATTCTCCATGTTCTCGATACTGCAGATACAACTGTGCGAGACTTTTCGGCAAGCTACTCGAATGTAGTCCCAGAAACTACGCGGACTTTCATAACCAAACCAGGAGATCTGACCTTAAATCAAAATAAAAGATACGTAAAGACTCAGGAATCTCCCTCATCGCTTACTGCAGATAAACTTAATTAAATACTCCCCTATGTGTTGTCTCTACTGACAGAATTTTATACAAGTAAGTCCATAAATTCCTACTGAAAACTGGCTCATAGCTGTAAAAAAACTTGAATTATGTAGGCGGCCTGGTTGGAAAGTGATGTACAAAGAGAAGTTTGAGGCATTTGTGTACATATGTGTAATTTTTTTTTCCTTGTTAGTATGCTACAAAAATACTCAAGAGCTCTTCACAGACCTCTTAAATCTCAGTAGAGCACAAACTGTTCTGATTTAAAAATACGATGAAAACAGTATCTCTGGTTTTTTTTTTTAGGTAGTACACACATTTCACCAATACAGTCAAGCAGAGAGAGTTATGTTCTTCAAAAAATAATATAAATAAAAATATAAAATACTGGTTTGCTGCGGCAGTGATACCTTTATTTTAGGAGTGGACTGGAAATTTTTAAACTGTGCTTTCACTAGAGGAGAAATTCATGCATTATCAAAAAATTTTTGCAGTCACAATTTATTTTAAGTACACTTCTTCTTGGGAAGCTGATCAAAATGAATTGAGCAAATCATTATCTGTTCTGGAACTTTAACCAAAATCCTTCATATTTCTTCCAGTTAGAAAATGAAAGGTAAAACTGCATACTACTTGCAACCTCTCCACACAAAATAAATTTCTTCACAGCCAAAACAGTTCAGCCCATTTTTGAGACTGAAGAGCACAATGTTCACACTTAGTACATACCTGCGGACAGGTATGTAACAAGTAAGGTTAACATTGCCCTCTGGCATCATTTCTATGTGCAAAACCTTTTCTCCATATAAAATGATACCTTGTTTTTAAGCTAATTTTATTTTATTTCAAGTTTTGAGTTATACTCAAGAAGCTCTACTAATGTAACAGAAAGACTTTTAATTCTATTGCTGTTAGAAAACTCAGATTTCAAGAAAGAGTATATTAATTAGGCTGATATTGCAAGTCATATATGCTGAAAATAAAATGCCAAAATATGACAGGGGGTTTTTACCTAGCATGACTTGACTTAGCTCCAACCATAGCCAAAGTGTCAAAGATCTGTACCCTGGGACCTTAAGAAATTCAAGTGGCAGAGTTTTTTTCTCCTAGAGGGTGCATGTAACTTGATGTTGTGCCTTCTTCACCACACAGACACATTTATTAAATTCAAAGCTTGACAAAAGACTTAGTAAAAAAAAAAAAAGCAAGCAGGACAGATTACTATACACTACTCAATATGCCAAAGAAAAAATAAAATCCCAAAGTGCTTCAGTTACTGTAGTTTCAAATCTTTTTAGCTCTAAGGACTGCAATAAATGAATTTCCACAAGGTAAGTGCTTTTATGAACTTACTGTTTTTCTTAAAATGCCAAGGGTAGTGGACAGCAACAAAAATTCAATGGTATTTTAATAACACAAAAAGCTACAGATATTTTTCATATACTTCACTGTATCAGAAACGTTTCTGCCCTGGGGATTATACCTGCAGAATTAAAGGCAGCTAAAGTGTGAAGATGACTTTGTATCACCAATTCCAGTGACAACTAATAAAGGCAAGCATATCATATATTAACTTCTGTGGGTTTTTTCCAAATTATCTTAATGACAGAATATATTTGGCAAGAAACAGTTTCATCCCCAAGTTTTCTGAAGTCACTAATGGAAAGCAATTCCTTTTACAAATGAACACTTGAAAAACACCTAATTCAAAACCAAAAATAGCTTAATAACAGAAATAGATACCAGCACAAAGCACTTATTTGGCTTACACTGACCAACAAAGCAAGCTGGCCATACTTCAGTGTGTTCTTCTGACACATCAGGGAGCTCCCATCTCACAGCCAGCTCTGTGAGAGGGTACAACAGGTTTCAGACTTCAGGAAGAATTTTCTTCACTTGAAACTCACAGCCAGCTTGAACCTTTTGAGAACCAATCAGTTCTTTATTTCACTATTCTGTCCCTACAACTTTAAATCTTGCCCACTCTCTCATAATTAACATAATCTGAAGAAAAACTTTCTTAATCTACCTAAACATAGAAAAATGATGGAAAATACTGTCTGAGAATAGTGAGAATGTATTTTAAGAAACACTGAATAAGATATTAAACTATACATTCACGAAAATTTTAAAAGCTTTCAGGATATGAAATTCTATTTGGCCTTCAAAGCACTCAACGCATACAGCCACGAGAACTCAAGACTGAGGAATGAAGTAGCTCCCAGTACTCAGCATTTGTCAGGCTGCATCGTGTCCAGCTCTGGTCTCTACAATTCAAGAGTAGAGATGGATTGGAGAGGTCAAAAGCAGGGTCACAAAGATGCTCAAAGGGCTGAAGAACTTGCCCCATGAAGAAAGACTGAAAGCGTTTTCTCTCTATAGGGAAGAGAAGGCTCAGTGGGGGAACTCGCAGTATTGCAGTAGTACTTAAAGAGGGTGAATGCTCCCTCTTTACAAGGACTCACGTGGAGAAGACAAAGGGCAACAGGTACAAGTTGCACTGGGAGAGGTTTCACTCCAAGAAAGACCTTTTTTTATAGTAAGAGCCAAAATTCACTGGAACAACCTCCCTAAGTGATCTGGTAGAGTTCCCACCATTGGAGGTGTTCAAGATGTGATTGGACAGGGTCATGACAATTCTGAGACAGCCCTGCTTTGAGCAAGAGGTTGGACTAGATGACTTTTTAAGAAACTTTACAAACTTAATTCTTCAGTGATACTGAATGGAAAAAACAAACAAAAAACACTAAGAAAGTTATTTCATAACACTTTTGCTCTTGGGAGCTGGCAACCTCAGATCAGTTACCTATTAACATCAATTTTTAAATGGTGCTTGTGTTGCTACAACTGGCAGTTTTAGCAGAACACCCAGGAAAATGAAGCTTGGAGAACCACTATTTCAGAATTCTTAATTGCAATGTTTTTAGAAAAAGCATAAAATTCTAATCCCTGTAGCTGAACTTTTTTTCCCTTAAAATACCTATCCTTTTTCTTTCCATTTTGGTTTATTTTTTTCTGGATCCTAATAAAACATGAAATCAATAAGCAGAAATAGTCACTATGTTCCATCAAGACTATGCTTTGCTCTTTAAAAACATATTAAATTTAATGTCAGAAAAGACAGTTAACAGTAAAAGTTTTCTAATAAAAGTTAACTCAGAACTTAATAATACAGAGTAAATAATTTTTTTATTCTTCCTTCCTCACCCAGTACTTCCAGAGGAACCTAAAGATTAAGAGTTGTTGTTTGCTTAAGGAAGCAAAGTTCTATATAGCTAAACTCTCAAATCTGGATCACCTGGGTAACTACACTGCCATGGGATTATCCTCCCATTTCTCTCACCACTGACAAACAGATCAAGTATGTTCTGCCAGTTCAAAACACTTTATACAACCCACTGCAATAACTGTCTGCTTTTAGTGTGTTTCTACTGACACAAAGGATGCATGCAGAATATATTAGTCATTTCCATCAATAAAATACCATTATTTAAACCCTGTGTTGTATAACACATATCCTCTTAAAGTTTGAATTCTCATGCTACATTTATTGTCTCAATTTCTGTTATATTATTTAAACACAGTCAGATAACTTATTACCAAAATATTCCCCATTTGCAATACTATGCACAAGTTGCTATGCACAAATTGTATTTCTATTTACCTCTGCAAACTTAGAAGACCATACTAGTAATTAGAAGGGGAAGACTGAAACAACAATTTATCTGTTGGCAAGTAAAAAATTATTTCAAGTAAGAAGTGGAGAAATTCAAATGCCATTTGCCTGTAACCCATTTGCCAACCTGCCAAGGCTTCTCTGTACTCCTTGTCCTGAATAATAGACAGTGAAGCAAAAGAATGTTGGGGGGAAAACATAATATTCATGACTTTTGCTCAAACATCTCTGAAGCCGAGAGAGAAGGAGAAAAGAGAGCAATTTCCCTGCAGTGTCAAGCTGCTAAGTACCATAATCACTCCAATGATCTTTGTCACCATGTGACAAACCCTATGTTTCAACCCCACTGTGTGACTTTTTTTTCTCCTGACAGAACCACAGCAGGTAGTAATTGTGCTACTCAAATGTCAGCCTACACACAATATTGTTCACAAAGCTTAGTTATGAATATTAAAAAGTATGAAAAAGAGTAGATTGTCATATTACACATCTATATTTAGATGATTATGATGTCCTTCATAAGCCTCAAATCATTGCAGAAACTGTACACAGAACTGAGAAATGAGGAGAAGCTTCCAAAGTCCTTTTCTCGTGACTGTTACTGTTAAGGCACACTCTGTTCCTCGAGCAAAGCAGCTTCCTCTAGAACAATCGGAAAACGAAAACAGACATCTTCTTGAATTAGAATATCTGACTCTATACCAGTCAGATGTTGTACATAGAAGAAAATCAACAACTGACCTTTCCAAAAAGCAATTTAATCCATTAGATTCCAGTAGCAAAAAATAGCTTCACTAAATGAGTTGGGGGAAAGGAAAGAAAGGACATAAACACAGTTTCTGGAAAAAAAAGGCAACAAAACCAAGGAAGAGAGAAAGAAAAGGGAGCAGCACCAAGATATGCTCTCTACAGCTTCTATTAAAGCAGATAACACTACAATTGTCTTTCAGTCTCCTCTTAGGACATAGCCTTATCATAAAGCAGAAAAGCAGATGGAGCTCAGCACCATGGCAACATTCACTTGCTTAATTACCAGCCCAGAAGGCTTCCAACAAGATCATTGGAAACGTGTTTCATGAAAACAGTTGCTTTCATTTCTCCACAGTAGTGCAAAAAATCAGGAAGGTAACAGCAATGGGACAGACACACAAAGAAAGCCAAAGCTTTCATTCATCATCAAGGAGTTTGTAGATGTACTCTGCTTTAGTATAAACAAATTCTTATGGCAAAATCATCACCAGTAAGGAAGTTTATTAACATACCTTTCAGTCGATGACTTAGAATCTGTTCCAGAATTGCTGCAAAATTATTAAATTCTGGGGAAGTATCATCAATAGTCTCAAAACAGGAACGGTCAATCAGAGTCTTGACTGAAAACCTAGAGCAAAGGTACAAGATCACCATAAATTTTATGGATAGCTATTGGTCCTGTATAGCAGGGCAGTAGTTTGTTTAAACCAAAAGAGCAAAGAACCAGAAAACACCTTGATGATTTCAAGTTGTCAGAGCAACAGGAAAGCAAAACCTTTTGAGAAATAGCCTGGAAGTACAATCATCATTGTTGGTGTTGGCCATAAAGCCTTAAAACCTGAAAGAAAACAAAAATCTCCACACATTTCTCATAGAAACTATTTTCCTCTTCTCCAAACTATTTTAATGAAGTTGTAGAAAAACGAGCATTCAGAAGCATCCAACATCAGTTTCTCTTTGTAATCCTAAACATAGTAATTTTTTGTGTGACATTTTGTCAATTCGCCCTTTATTCTCCACATCCATGCCTAAGAAACAGAACTATAAACTTTATCCTATTATGAGAATACTGTAATTTCATCCTAATGCAAAAATAATCCAGACATATTATAAAACAATGAATTTCTATGCACTGTTAACTCTGTCATTAACTTAGGCTGATTTGCCTGTGAATGGGGGTATTCAGCACCAGCTATTACTTCATTGTCATGCTAGAAAAACTATCAATTTAAATGATCTAACATTTGAAATTGGTAAGGCTGAATCAAGCCACTGTAAAACGCAGACAAGATGTAACTGGTCAATGAGCCTGTTCACCATGTTTAGTTAACCTGCATTTATACAATTTAATTCTTATTCAGAAGATAGTCCAAACCTCAAAAACATGACAGAAATGGTTTTCTTTTGCCTTCATAATTTTAATCATAATCCATTTTTATTTTCTTTTCTGCTCCATGTTCTTCAGTTTCAAGGCAAATTTAATATGTTCTCAAATTCGTAAGTGACACTCATTTTGAAGCATTTATTGTGGGTTTTTTTGCAACAATCTTATTTGTATTAATAGTCATCCTAGAGCCTGAGGAGATAGTTTTCACAAGACCCAGACATCAACAATACCAACCTAGGATGTTTTCACTCTGCCTGCTCATCCCAGATCCTACATCTGAGCATACTGCCTTTCTCAGTTTTGCCAGTTCTACTTTTTATGGGGCTCACTACAAACTGCTCTAGATTTTCAGTACCGGAAAGGAGGGGTGAAGTGACTCTTAAATATGGATACGTTCATAATAAATATACTTCACAGCATCTCAAACAGCATCACAGCACAGCTGCAGAAGCAGCACACTACATAGACACGGGCAGGAATGAAACTCCTCAAACCAGCAGTACAGCTTTCAAATGCTCTGCACTACAAAAGTAACTGAACTGCCTCCTTAGTGGAGTCAGCACAGCCTACTGATGCTCACTAAACCAATACGCTCAAACTGAATTGACATTTATCTCATGAGCTTCCACTCAATTTCTTACATTCAGTAAACTTCTGAATAAAAACTCCCTATTTTACCTTTCCTGCTTCTATTGTTGTAGTGGTTTCAGCAGGACAGGAATTAGGAGTGAATTAGGGTGGGGGAGGAAGCTTCTCCTGCAGTGCCAAGTTATGACTCAGTTTTGAACTCCTCCACATTTTTAACCAATTTTGAGTAAGTGAGAGACATGCATGCCCACCAGTTAATTGCTATTGACTACTCTAATAGCAGAAATTATTGCTTCCTCAAAGCTATACCAGAGCTATGAAATTAACTATAAAAAAAATTTCTTATTTTTGAAAAACAAATGCATAAGCAACGTCAGTATTAACTGTAACAAGATGACTCCTCCCATAGCACGCAGGTCTGAAAAGGAGAAGGTGCAGCATATCACTCACTTAGGGATACATATGCAAGATAGACAGTGAATTAACAGTGTGATGTACTGCACTGTGTACAAGAATATGATCTTAAAACTCAGAGATATGATCATCCATAAACTGGAAAACACAGTAGAGTATAATATATAGCTATGTCTATTCTTCCTGTATTCAGTGACTTACTTAATAGTTCACTGATTAATATTGCAAGGAATACCTATTCAGAAATGGAAACATATTCAAGAAAAATACTTAACAGTAATATCACATACACTTCTAAAAATCAGAGATAAGCAATTTATATTGGGTTTTTTTTTCATTTTAAAACAATCTGCAATTCAACTGAAGAAAAAAAGATCTAGATTTTAAGGACACGACAATTTTTACCTATCTTGCATCTGATTATAAAGAACGGTCTAAGAACTCATCATCAATAATGGTGTTCTTTTGAAGTGCTCATATTACTGCCATCATGTACTCCATGAAAATGTTAATTTTCATCTCTGCATGAAAAACCTAAGCAACCTTTATAGCTATGTCAAGTTTGGTTAAATTGGCTTTTAGGAGAACTGACAGAAGTGCAAGTATGTACACCTTAGTTCTATAGACCAGGAAGATAACAGCACTACCAGGGAAAATGTGATTCACTAGAAATATTTTTTTGAGACTTGAAAAAAACCACTTCACAAATATTTCTGAGTTGTCTTTTTACTCCCAATACTACAGAAAAGCAAACATCTCTCTCAGTGCAAGTTAGCATTTTGCATGTTAGATATTCACACTTCACCAGGCTTACTATGCAGATTGGAAAAAGGACTTAAGGTATGTAGAAGTTACGCCTTTGAAAAAGTTTGTGTAAGTACTGAGCAAGCATTTTCCTCAGTCGTGAATGATGCCTCATGTGTTGTTTCCACTGTACAAACCCAGACAAGAAAGTCCATGCTCTCGCACAGTTATGTGAAACCACATGGGAACTGAAAATCAAGAAACAAAAGGTCAGGTACAAAGTACAAAAGAATGGTGGAGAAAACAGGTCCAAATAGGTGGAGCTGGAGCTGTTTCCTTGGTTCCCTTTGTTGCTCCCAACTTCATAGAATCTTTCAGGTTGGAAAAGACCTTTAAGATCATGGAGTCCAACCATTAACCCAACGCTGGCAAGTCCACTACTAAACCATGGACCCAAGTGCCACATACATGTGTTTTTGTAACACTTCCAGGGATGGTGATTCCACCACTTCCCTGAGCATTCTGTTTCAATGCCTGACTATCCTTTCAGTGAAGAAATTTTTCCTAATATCCAGTCGAAACCTCCCCAGTGCAACTGCACATCTACACATCAGAGGTTAACAGAGCAATTGCAAAAAAAAGAGAATAAGGAAAAAAAGTGGCTTGATGACAAGCTTACAACTTTCTGAAATTAACTTTTTGGTGGAGTATATGAACAGGAGTAATATAGTTCCCATATCTATTGCTTTAGGACTCAAAAAAAGGTCTTTTTTCCAATCATTTCCCATTGCATTTCTGCAACAGTAGGGTTTTGTAGGGTTTGGATTTTTTAATGCAGTAACTGCCACTGGAGAGATTCCAGTATCAGTGTTTCTGTATGACCTTCATGAACTCTGATGTTTTTGGATTCTTATTCTTCTCTGTCACGAATCTACTCTTGCTTGAGCAAAAATAAAAGATATAGAAACTGAAGTATTCTCCAGCCTTAAACATACCTTCTGAATTATCTAACATGGAAACATTCTTGGGAAAAAAAATATTTAAAACAAACTTTTTGGGGTAGGGTCTTTCACTGTTTTGCAAGATGCGCAAGAAGGTCTCCCAAATTTCTTGAGCAAATCAAAACCAAACCTTTTGTGGATATATCCCACACCTACAGGCTTATTTCCAAAAGAGCAACAAGCCTCTAATCAAAAAACAAAACAGCAGAAAATTAAGACTGCTGTATGAATTTCTCACTTTTCATAGTCAGATTCTGCTCCTCCATTGAAGCTTTTAAATGAATGAAAGGATTCTGTCAAATTTATTTAGCTTGCAATCTGGGAAATGTCACTGAAATGCCATTTTAAAAAATACAAACTATTAACATAGAATAATCCCTCAGATTATAAAGTAATATCCCTTACGCTAAACATGGCTTGGACATGAAACCACATAGTTCAGTTAAGGGTGAAGGTCACTGCAACAGTTCTCATGCATATTGGCAAAATAACCATTTTAAAAATGTATTTCCTCACAGTTGGTAAATTCTGTATTAGCATTCTGCATTTAACCTATGAAGGTCACTTCCAAGGCCAGTCTCTACTTTTTTGGTAGTTCTGTATCTATATGGACCTTTGATCTACGAATCTGCTGGAAGACTAGATTAAAGCAAGGTGAACAATCTATAAATACCATAAAATCTCAGCACCACTTACTGGAAAATGAAAGGCATCAAACTGCAGAGAAAACAGGTAAGAAGAGAGACAGAGCTTAGAACACCTGCTTACTCAATCAAAAAAATCGTAAGACTTACTCCAATTTAAATCAGGGCAGTTATGCAAACATAACTGTGTATTTTCACGTGCAATTGGTTTATGGAACTTCAGTATCTATGTCACTTTCCATGACTACAGTGACGCTCAACATTTTAGTGGAAACAAACAGTTCCTTCTGAAACTGTAAATATAAGAAACTATCCGCATCTCTAGGAGGAGTTAGATATCATCACTGTAAGAAAAGGTGAAAATCCAAAGTCTGATTTACATAAAAATCTGCTAAATTAAAGTTTTGAACATCCCCTCCTCCCCCACATTAAATTATTGAAGACTGTTAACAGGCAGTAATTCAGAAGACTATCTTCCTTGTGATCTTTCCCCTTCACTGAGTGGCAGGCCATATCATCCATATTTTATTAAATCAACTGATTTGAGCTATTTTTTACCAGAAATAATTCATATTGTCATAGAATTTTGATTGGAAAGGACTATTATCTTACTCTTTTCAATACTATTTTGGCTATTCCTAAAAAGTGACACTTTTCTATAATAGCAAAGGTGTAATGACTACAGTAAAACAGAGCAATCTTTTAAATATTGTCTTACACTGGCAGAAGAATAAAAATATAAACAAATGTACACATATCATAATAATGCAAATCATTTTTTCTCAACATCCTTTCCAAATTTTAACGTGTATTCACAAACAAACAACTTCGGGTTTCAGGAAGATAA
Organism: Myrmophylax atrothorax; assembly: GCA_026770055.1. Lineage (NCBI taxonomy): Eukaryota > Metazoa > Chordata > Aves > Passeriformes > Thamnophilidae > Myrmophylax > Myrmophylax atrothorax. Next base: position 20,693,584 of record JAOXXN010000395.1, on the reverse strand, counting down.
AACAAAAATTTTTTTACTAGAAATAATTAAAACACCACAATTTCAAGCAGTTTCTGCAGTAGCTCTTTGTTTCGTATACGCTTGACTAAATTCCCTCAGACTTCTAAGCATCTTTAAATACATTACACCATCATTTCAACTGCAGGACAAGATCATCAAATAAAGCAAAAAATAAAATGTAACAGTACAGAGTACAGACATGTTCCTCTCAAATGAGCAGCAGAAAAAACCAGCAACCTCTGTAGAATACAATGTATTCCTTTAAAAAGAACTGTTTATATCATGTACAATTGCCATTACTTGTTAAAACCAGTGTTTCCCAAGCACACAGATTGTCAATATCCGCATCTCTGAAACAACAGTGAAATTGAAAACTTGTGTTTGTTTGATCTGCTTCAGTAAGTCTGATAGAAATATTTTTCTACGGTTTTTTGCATATCTTTTTCACAGGTAGGAGTAGAAGTAAGTATAAAAGACTGGGAAAAGACAGAATAGTACTGATGCTATTCTGAAATGGTATACTATAACTTGAAGGAATATTGAAGCAAATTCCTTGCAGCAGATGAATTACACAGTCAGCTGTAAAAGCACAAAAAAAAAAGGAAAATATGGGGCCCTATGGATTTTTAAAAACATTACTGCAGTGTTAAGTGGTGATGGCATAAAATTATTTAAGAGTTGTCCTGGCAGTTTATTAATATTTGCAAGAAGTAAAATTATGTCATAACTCTCATGGATCTACTGAAGACCATTCCCAGATAATATACAAATTAGTTTGATAACTCAAAAACTAGGTAAGTGAAACAAACGATCGAACGGAGTCACTGCTACCAGCACATCCTCGTATTTAAAAGTTTGCCATGACGTAACGGGTCAGTGCCGCACACCTGGAAACGCTGCAGGAATTCCACAATGACAGCAGTGGAAACGCTTAAACTGAACGACATAGGCAGTATTATTAACCTTGCATAAGTTCAGTACTAAGATGCTAAAAAATATATTAATATTTGAATACAGTAGCTCTGGTCCGTAGTGCAGATCTCCTGATCTACATTTCGGAGACAAAAATATCCCGGAGCGCAGCCTCCCCGGGATGCTCCTGCGGCACCGGCGCGCTCGCAGCACACGCTCAGCCGCTTCCACGGCGGCTCGAACCCCTTCTCGTCCGACACATCCACATCGTGTGAAGCGCAAACCGCACACGCGGACGGACCGCAGCAACGCGGGAGCAGCGGCGGCTGCGCCGGCTCTGCCCCAGCACGGGCAGCGTCCGACCCGCGCTCCGAGGGCGCAGCCTGCCCTGCTCCCGCACACGCCTTTTGCCCGAGAACGCAAGCGCGGTGCCCAAAACAAACCTCTCAGTCCCTCGCTCCAAGCGGCCCGTTCTTCCCCCCAAAAAGCCCATTTGACGCCCCGAAGCAGCGGCGCTGCCCGGTGAGCCCCTGCCCCTCGCCGCCGCCCGGACACCCTTCTGCAGGAGCTGAGTCAGGATGGGCGGACGGACAGATGGATGGATGTATGGATGGATGAATGGAGGAGGCTGCCCACCGCCGGCGGGGGGCCGGCACCCCCGGCCTGCCTCCCCCGGACAGGGATGCGGCGGGGCGACCGCCCGCACTCCCGCCCCCGGCCCACCTGTGCGGGGCAGGGGCGGGACGGGCCCCGCGGGCAGCGGCGGTAGCGAGGAGGGAGGGGACGGTGCCCTCGGGCGGGGCAGGGCCCGGGGCTCACCTGCACACCGTGATCAAGTTCCGCCTCTCCACCGCGGCGTTGCGGGACGGGACGTTCTTCCTGCGGGCGGAGACGTTGAGACCCCCTAAGCCGAGGGACGCCATCTCCGCTGGGCAGGGCAGGTGGAGCCGCCGGGGCTGGCGCCGAGCCTTTGTTCCCGGCCTGTCGCTCCCGAGGATGCTGCGCCCGCCGCCCCGCTCCGAAGCGGAGGGGCAGCCCCCGCGCCGTGCCCGCTCCGCTCCCGCTCCCGCCCCCGGG
>JAOXXN010000395.1:20661826-20678514 GCA_026770055.1 Myrmophylax atrothorax | reverse complement strand
GTTTGAATAGTTTTCCAGAGGATTGAACACAGACCAAGAACAACCTTCACGGTATGTTGCTAGTTTGGGGTTTTTATAAATCAGAGATATTTTATAAATTCACTGATAACTAAAATTGGGGAAATCCAATTAACTGCATATTCTTTTACATAACCATTTACTTTCTTCTTTATTTTGCATATCTTTGCTAAATTGTAGAAAATATTAGGCTTGTATCATTCAAATGAAATTGAATAAACTACCTACTGTTATCAAATGGATACAAATACAAAAGATAGGTGTTTGTAAGGAAAATCCAAACTTCTGGACTTTTTTCAACGTGCTTATACTTGTCCATTATGAGGATTCACTTGCAATGTATGATATTAATAAGTATCTATAGTTTTCTTTCAAACAAATGGTTGTTGAGGGTACTGTCCTTTGCTTAAGGTTGTATATTTCTCAGTCAAATATTATTTTACAGGGAACTATTTTGAATAAATTTAAAATGCATTCTGAAGATGAAAAGAAGAATTATACTGCAGATGGAAATAGTTATGAGGTCACCATCCAGGGTCATGAATCTGAAGAAAAACAGTAAGAATACTTAAACATTGTAAATATTCTGTATTGAAGCTTGTAAGATTACACTACCTTATTTTATATAATTCCATATATACATTTTATTTTGCTTTATTTTGTCAGAAAAGCCTAATAACAGAAAACTTTGTATCAAATTGAGAGTAGCATTGATTGACATGTTCATTTGATGCAGAAGGACCTTTTATCTTTTTCTTGTAAGGACTAAGTGGAACTAAAGCTTATTGAAAAATTATTCTGAAATATGACAGAAATTATGTTGGAATGAACATCTTGGATACATTTATATCATCTGCTAAAATTATCTTAATATCTTTCGTGTGGCAGGGAATCAGAATCAATATTTTACATACCTTGAACATTTTATGTATTCCCCACCCAGTATGTGCAAAAATTTTATTTTTTCCTATTTTAAAGTAATATAGAGCTTCAGTGCACAACTTCCTGACCAGATAGCAGACCCATTGAAACAAATAAACTGGGGAGAACTTACCTTAAATTTACAGCAGTCAGGATCTGATACTGTGTATATATCTGGAGATTTAAATACAAACATCTCAAGAATACTCAATAAATCCTATTCATTTTACACACAATTGCTTTCTGTAAAATTATTTCATAGTTGTATTTTAATTGAACTGCTTTAATAGGTTGCATTAGTATTTCTGTAAAATGTAATCCATTTTAAATTAACAAAAATTATCACACCTTTTCTTAGCAAGAAAAAGAAGAAGAAACGGGAAAAACCTAAGGTGGTCAGCCCATTTACTCTGGTAAGATTTATTCTCTCTGTATGTCTACGTGTGTGTGTGTGTGTGTGTGTGTATATATATGTATGTATGTATGTATATGTATGTATATGTATATGTGTATGTGTATGTATGTATGTATATATCTATATCTATATATGCAGGCACATTTCAAAGTGTAAACAAAAATGCTTGCAATTATGTTAGTGTACTGCATCTACGACACTTTACCAAATACTTTGAAACTTCAGAATATTTGCTATAGGAGAATTTACAATTTCAGTACAATTTTATGATATATATGGTACATTAGGAACAGTTTTTCTGAAAGCATAATAATGAATTTAAAGTGAAAAAAATTATTGCCTGAATTATCACAATGCCATTAGAATTTCTTATAATTTGAACTTTAAATGGTGAACTTAAAAAGGCCAAATGCCTTGTTTTCCTATGGTCTTTCTTACCCAAGTTCAGATATGAATACATTAAAATAGTGCACCTCTCTAGTTTTGAGAGTTTATAGTATGAAAGTGGTTACATTGCAAGGATTTATTCCTGTACATTTGAATTGTTTCATAAACCGAACTTCTAATCAGATAAAGTTGTAGTTTTGTGACAGCAGGTGTACAACTCATGGCTTTTTCTTTATTTTCTGACTTTGTAGGCATAGCATTTGTGAGCATTCTAGTACAACAGTTAGGGTTAATTTCTCTTCTCACTCACAGTTTCGATATTCAACTTGGACAGATAAATTACTAATGATACTAGGCAGTCTTCTGGCAATAGCCCATGGAAGTGCTCTCCCTATCGCGATGATAATTTTTGGTGATATGACTGATAGCTTTGTTGCTTCTGGAGACGTAAATGTTACAGGTAAGAATATATCTGCTATGATGAGAGCAATGGCTCAGATTTTAAAAAGAGATGGGGAGATTCAGGCATCTTGACAGGAGATACTGATGTCAGAAATCCCTATGCTACACTATGATGCGAATTAGTAAGTCAAGTTTGTTGTAATAGAGATACACTGTGTTGGGGGGAGTTATCCTACTTCTTGGTTTCTGCATTAGTAGATTTTATTTTTGATTTTTTTTTTCAAATTATCTGCTACAGTGCACATTCAACAAGTCATGTTTAATTGTGGTTATGATTAATAGAAAGTGGCTGGTTTTCCATCTCTTCAGCATGGGTTCCTGTTGATCCCCTTGCATCAAATCTGACAATCACAGTTGATGAGATGAATCAGATCAGTAGGTAGATCCACCAGAGATTGACTGCCAAAAATAAAAGTACTAATGTTCTTTTGGATCACTTTGTTGACTAGCCTTATTTGCTGAATCAGAACTAAGAAATCAAATACACAGGAGGGCAGACGTACACTGCTGGATAGAAGAGGAAGGTGTGATATTATCCCTTTGGTATCAACACATAGAGTAGGTTGTCCTCTGAACTCAGAGCATCAGTAAAAGCCTCTGGTGTGTGGATCAGGTTTTTTTATCAATCCTCCCAGTCAAATGGAAGGAGTTTGAAAGGGCCAATCAAATTGGTTAATCAAAAAATGATTATAGGACTGGTGCCACAGCCAGTGGTTCAGCTGCTTCAGAGCATGGGACTGGCATTGAGAGAGCTGATCTCCTGGGGATTGATGGAATCCATCTGTCAGAGAGAGGGCTTTAAACCAAAGGGGAGAGGAACCTTAATCCATCCCACTCCTATCAGTGTGATTCCAGTGCCTGCAAGAGATGCCCAGAGCCTGGAGAGGAGGCCTATTTATGACATGAGTGTCAGAATGAAAGGATACAGGCTCTTCTGGAAGAACATGAGGAGAGGGTGTTACCCTCTGTGTAAAAGACCAGCTGGAGTGCATGGAGCTCCACCTGGAGATGGATCCTTTCCAATCCACCCCATTGTGTGATTCTATGTATGCTCAGGAGGAGTTTATGATCTCAAATTATGCTGATACAGTTTTATAATCAGTGGAGTTATGACTAATCCTGTATTAGTGAAGTTCATTAATTTTTGTTAAACTTTTCTCCTTTCATTCAAATCAAATTGATTCAAAAGTAGATGTAGCAATTCTAAATATGCTGAACATCATGTAGGGAAACTAATCTTTTAAAACTTGCTCTGTTGAAAGTATTTTCTCTTCCTTTCTAAGGAATGAATTCTTCTGCGATGAATTTCACTTCAGAAATTCTTGCCAAGCTGGAAGAAGATATGACAAGGTAATTAAACATTGATATTCCCTCTTTTTTTAGTGTAGGCACACATTTCCAGTCTAACTGTTCTTCTCCCAAGAATGTTTTGCACACTTTAAACAACACAGAAGCTATGACTGATTGAATAATATATGTACCTAAAGATTGGCACATGAGATTATTTGAGGCTCTGGGAAGATTCTTGAACATCCCCAGCCATTCCCAACAATTTCCCTGCAGTCTCTTGCTCTCATCTATCCTGCCCCCATTTCAGGGGCACTCTGTGTCCCAGTTACATCTGCATTGCCTTCCTTCTTCCTTCTCTTCCTCTGAATCAATAAAGAGTAACTCTTATGCTAAAAAATTATATTGATTATCATCTGTCAGTTCCTTGAGCTATGGTGATTCACTTGCAAAAAACAGAATTTAAATTGTCAGTACCTACTTTGCTGCCAAAGCATCAAGTTCAACTAAGTCATCCTCTGCAAATACCTGAAAGGAGGTTGTAGTGAGTTGAGGATCTGTCTCTTCTCCCAACTAAAAAGCAATAGGATGAAGGAAAATAGCCTCAAGCTGTGCCAGGAGAGGTTGGATGTTAGGAAAAATGTCTTGGTGGAAGGATTGCCAAGTATTGGAAGAGGCTGTCCACAGAGATGGATAAGTCATCATCCCTGGAGGTATTTAAAGGATTTGTGGATGTGACACTGAGGGACACGGTTTAGTGGTGGACTTGGCAGTGCTGAGTTAACAGTTGGATTCAAAGATCTTAAAGGTCTCTTCCAACCTAAAGAATTCTATGATTCTGTGAAATTATCTGCTGAAAATACAGATTTAGATTATATGCAGCCTTAAATCTAGTGTTCTAGAGCTGGCAATAGCAGAAGAGAATAGTCAGTAGATGCTTCTGCTGAGCTGCTAATAGATGTGCTTTGTTAAGCCGTTTTATTAACCCCTGTCTATGCACTTGGTTTATGCAGGATGTCTTAAGTTCATGTGTGATTTCTTGTACCATTTCAGGGTCTTTTCTTCAGACTATACTCTGTTCCTCATTAGGTATTGAAAAGTATCTGATGTGGTCTTCAAGGCAATTGACTTTTCTTAAGAGAAGGAGGAGATATGGCATTTGCTGTAGTAGCTCTTGCTGTTTTATACCAAAGTGTGTTATCATTTCTGGTAACAATGGAATGTAAAGTTATAGATCATTTATATTCAGTAGGTAATTTTGTAGTTAAAAATCTGTTTGCACAAAAAGAAAAAGAAAGAAAAAAAAGCACTTTGCCCTAAAATAAAAGACTGTTACTTAAAAATTATAAACTTGTATGTAATGAGAATGAACTGACAGGGAATTGGCATTTATGCTTTCTAGGAGAGTATAGAAAAACAGTTGCCCATTATTTAATTCCTGAGTGATCTCTCCCTGTCCTTATCTCAATCTGTGAGGTTTTAGTTACATTTTTCTCTTCCCTGTTAGGCTGAGGAAGAGGAGTGGTAGAGCATCTTGGGGTGGGCACCTGGCTTCCAGCTAGGCTCAAACCAGCACAAACATCAGGCATGACCCCTTGTCTTCTAGATACTAACTCTGAAAGTACAAGTATGAATTAAAAGCAGCATGAGTTTCTCTTTAAAAACAAATTGTTTAATGAGGGTGTCATTACATATTAGCAGCACAGGAATACGTTTTCTTTTCCAAAGTTTCTAGATAGAGTCTTGAGTTAGTGATTTCACTGGTTTGAAGAAGCAGCTGTTTGTACCCACTCCTTGTTTCTCTAAGAGAGCCTGCCAGCAGGTCAAATAGTAATAAAACTGTTTACAGGGGCAAAGTTCTCACACAAGTGTGTTCAAATACTGAACTATACACGTGGACTTGGTTATGTTTCCCAAACAACAATTCACTTAAACCTCAACTCTTAAAAGAGAAAGAACTATTGTTTTACAATGAAATGAGCATTTACTCTCTCATTATCTTCAGCAGTGAATTTACAGAATATATTTCGTCAGCATGGAGTCTGGCAAAGTTACAAATCCCTTTTGATACAGTTTGTCATGAAGCAAAGTCCAAGCATAATTCAATTCTTTAAAGTGATATGGCATCATAAAGTAATTGTCTAAAGTAATTGCTGCTGAATTTAGAGGCAGTGTTCTTGGGTTTAGTTTGGGAGGGTTTTTTTGAAGTTTATGGAGTTTGAATGGAGCTGAATGTGGTCGAAATCACTATTCAACTAACCAGCATTCTGTTAGGCATTAACCTGCTTTCATTAAACAGTTTTGATTAAATGCATTTCAAAATGAGTATAGTTCCAAAGTCCCTAACTAAACTGTATGGTATCATAGCCAAAGGAGAGACTGAATTAAAATTTGGAAAGTTTAATCTGTCAAGCCATTCTCTCCTTTTTTCAGCAGAGCATTGGCACACAGATTCCTACAATTTGCTCCTGCCAAGTTTCATGTCACAGTTCTACAGAATCAGTATGTGTAACTTAGTACACGAGTGAAACTCATAAGATTTCTAAAATTTTTTTGTCATTATTTACTTTTATATAGATGTAGTATTCTTATACTTACAGGAAATATACACTATGAATATTTAACCCTTGATTTTAGACATTTTACAAATAGAAACAGTTCAGGTATATTTTTCTGGTCTATTTATGGTTTAATTTCACCTATAACTGATGTCAATTCTGCATCAAATCAAAATTGATTTGATTATTTTTGAACAGTTTAAATCTGTGACTGAAATTTAACTCGAATTTGTGAAATATAGTGGTTCACACACTCCTGGTTTGGATTTGACACCTCACTCATAGCACAGGGCTGAATTAATTTAAAATATCAGTGAAGAACAAAATAGAGAAGAAAAGCATTTTTGACCTAATGGCATTTGCTTGCAGTAGATGTACACGTACTAATGCTGTATTCTCAAACCAGGAAATGTTTCCACTATCCACGCATATTTATATTTATATGGGCACATTTTATTATGGAAATGCATATGTAATATAGATATATATGATTAGGTTTGTCCATGTGTGTTAAAAATGGTAGGGAGCTTTTGGAATTGACACACATAAGTGAAAATGGTGTTGTGTCTGAAATATAGTTCTAAAATAATCTTATGAGAAAATATGTACTAAACTGACCAAAACAAACAGAAAAGGTAGTTCCCGTCTAACAATGTTTTTGTTTTTCTTATTGCATGTTTAAAAAATTGACATTAAATACTATTCATAGAAAACTTGTCAAGCTTTACAGAGGTCTGAGACTGAAGAAGTAAGCATCACAATGAAATCAGACTGGTGAAGTAATTAAAACTAATTTCAGAAATTCCTGCCCTTTTTACCTTTTTTTTCTTTCAGATATGCATACTACTATTGTGGAATAGCAGTTGGTGTTCTTATTGCTGCTTATTCACAAACTGCGTTCTGGACCCTAACAGCAGGTCGACAGATTAAAAAAATCAGAGAAAAATTTTTTCATGCAATTATGAGACAGGAAATTGGATGGTTTGATGTAAATGATGTGGGAGAACTTAACACTCGTCTTCTAGAGTAAGTACACTATACCTTTCCCAATGTTGTTTTATCTTACTAAGGTTGTGGGAGTTCCAAATTTTTATTTTTGTCTTTATTGTGAAATTAAGTCTTCAAATTTTTCATGGAGAGGCTCAGAGACTGAATTGCTAATACTTCTGATGCTGGACTGTCACAAGCATGTTGGAAAAGCATTTTGTTAAGTTCCCTTGAACTCTGAGGATGAGTAAAGCCCAGCCTATGCAATTATCCCTTTGCAGAGAGAACATAGTTCATGTCTGTGCACACTGAGAAGTGAATAAGGTGCCAACTGACCCCAGCAGTGTGAATACCTTTAGCTGCATGACAAGATTTTTCTTTCTCTTTGCCTATCTTTTATTTCCAAATAGATCACAAGTGCCAAACAGATGGAAAATTTGGAATTAAGAAAGTGAGAGTAGTTTTGCACTGTAGAGAGAATTTCAAACTTTTCAGACAAAACTGGGTGTGTAGCATTACAGTTTCACAGGAAAGGAAATTTTCCTTGACCATACTATACAGTGCTTTACCTTGAGGAAAACTGTTATTTGGAAGTAATTGAAAAGACTGTCCTCCACATAGATGCCTGTGTAACAAAACTGAAAACATTTCTTTTGCTTTCTACATTTTAATTCCTTCCTGGATCTACTTTGTTTTTCAGTGATGTCTCCAAGATAAATGAAGGAATAGGTGACAAGGTTGGCCTTCTAATTCAACAACTAACAGCATTTGTAGCAGGATTTGTTGTTGGTCTCGTAAGAGGATGGAAATTAACCCTTGTAATACTAGCAGTTAGTCCTGTCCTGGGATTTTCAGCAGCCATCTGGGCCAAGGTAGGTTAACATACATTCAATGTCAGGTTTTATATTAATGAGAGATAACAAAATAAATCTACATATCTGAAATTCTTAGTGTTAGGATGTGCTGCTTAGACCAATTACGGGTTGAGATAACTCTCAAGTACATAAGCTCTTAGATGAACTCTGATCACTACTCTCACGTTCAAGGCCAGGATGCACAGGGCTTTGAAAGGTGTGCCTGCCCATGGCAGAGCAGTTGGAACAGGATGATCTTTAAGTTCCGTTCACCAAATCATTCTTTGATTGGATGATTCTATGTAGCTTGAATATTATGATTTCCATAGATTGGACAGACTTGTTTGATTTAAAGCTGTTTCTGCCAATATAGCACATTCTCATACAGAGAAGGAAGCAAGACATGCATGTAGAATTCACACATGTAACTGTTTAACTACATCCACATAAGTACTTCTTATGTTGAAAGGAAAAATTGCACCTCCTGAAAACAAGGGAATAAATTAGAAACACCTTTGGTCTCAGACACAGAGCTTCTCTTCACAGTTGTTAACAACTTTGGCATGAAATTTTGGACCAAATTACTGTGGGATTAGAATGACTTATATTTGTAGTTTGAAAGTTCTTCAGATTTTTATAGTATTTTATTTCCCTTAAATTTTAAAGGTCTTTCTCTGTCTTGAGTGAGTATATTGCAGTAAAGGTAGGATTAGAGGACCATGTGTCATGTGTGTCTCCCAGCTGAGTCTTCACAGACTGTGGCCAGCTAATGTAAGCTATAGGGCCCTCTGGCCAATGAAGCCAGAGAGGAGAATGAGCTCAGGAGATCTGCCTGGGCAGAACCACTCCAGCTCACTATGAGTAGTCATCTAATCTCCTGCACTGGGTGAAAGCAGAGTGGAAAATCCAGCCCTTAGCTGTTTAGGGAGTGTGACTTCTAATTATTTGATTGAATTCACAGTATACGTAAGGTTTTGGATATTGGACATTCTGCACTCATATATAATATAATCAAAAGGCTTTATGTTGGAAAAAAAGTAACTATGATAAAAGTAATTATGAAGTGCTTGAGCTCAGTCTTTTTCCTATGTAAAACTATTTGATCTTGTATTAGGTTCTCTCTGCTTTCACTGACAAAGAACAAGCTGCATATGCAAAAGCAGGTGCTGTTGCAGAGGAAGTTCTGGCAGCAATCCGTACTGTCATAGCTTTTGGAGGACAGGAGAAAGAAATTGAAAGGTAAGAGCAATATTTGCTTTCATCAGTGGATTTTGAACTACTCGCTTCAGATGGTTTGAAGTTTCCTTGTATCTTTGTTGTTGAAAGTCCTGTGTTTTCTGCATTCTTAGGTAATGGAAGGTTGCCTGTTAGAGGCTATTACAAGGTTCACATGTTGAAAGACAAATAGTTATTTTTCTAGAAAAAGACAAACTAAGTTGATATATTGTTTCTGCTGTAGAAGGTATACAAACTACTTCAAACATCACACAGCCAGAGTTTCAGATGAAAAAAATACACTGTCATAAGAACAGATAATGGTATCTTTGGTAATCTGATTACTCAGTAGCTCTGAAGGTGCTAACAAACAAAGTCTCTATTTCCACTATGCTGTAAAACATAATTCTTGTGATATATTTTAACCTTTTATCTTGAGTAGTTCACTATCAAAGTTCACTGACTTTCAGGTTATTTAAGGAGCTTGAATGCCAGTCCCTGACCTGCAATGCCCTTTTATTTCTGTGTACCGAGTTGACTGATGTTGGCCTTTTTAGGAGTTAGCTTAGAATCTCTGTGCCAGGGTTCCCTTTGCACAGTCTTAGGGTTAGATATTTTATATATTCTGATGTAGTTTGTAAGCATTCCTTTCCTAATTCATCCACAGTAGTTTTGGTGCTGTGTGCTGTGGTACAAGTGTAAGTCTATTTTGAACTTCTCTCTTTCTTCCAGATACCATAAAAATTTAGAAGATGCTAAAAGGATTGGAATAAGAAAGGCTATTACAGCTAATATTTCTATGGGTGCTGCTTTCTTACTGATATATGCATCATATGCACTGGCCTTCTGGTATGGAACTACTTTGGTCTTAAGTGATGATTACACTATTGGCAAAGTTCTTACGGTAAGTATTAATGAGTAAATTCTCAATAATAGTGAGAAATACGAAGAAAATTCTTTAAAGTGTATGATGGCAACTTTTTTGAGCTTTATAAGAATTATGTGCCAAAATCGGCAAAGCAGCACTCCTCCTTCTTAACCAAAAGATTATCACCGCAAAAGTCTACATGTTGCTTCTATAGGATCTCAAAATCTATATGAATCAAAAACCCCACATATATTATCTGCAACTGTTCCTACGTATTTTCTGACTTTCATAAGATCAGACTGATACAGAAACAGTTCAATCAAAAGCTGAAGTCCAATAACCTTGCTAGTTTGCCTTGAGATTTATGGGGCTGAATGTGTTTTCAGGATCCAGAAACAAATACTTTTTTTAGCTGTTGTGTGGTCAAAATAGAGAATTTTCTTGATACTTTTGCACCATGAGAGTTTGGAATCACTTCTCAGTGCTTTTAAAAATTGAGGAGGGTAAAAATATGCTTGTGACTAGAAAATATGTTAAAAAAACATAACTCATAAGTCATAACTTAAATTCTTTTTTGATGTAGCAGCCATTCTGATTTTGTATGAGATATCAAATAAACATGGTAAGAAGAATAACTTTGTTAACCATAATAAAACCCAGAGAGGTTACTGTATGCATTTATTTATTTATTTTTTAAACTACCAGTTTGGGGTTTTTTATGAATCATTGAAGTTTGTGAAAAATACATGCTTTTGTCTCTTTTGAACCTTTGATATAGGTTGGCAATAGAACCTTTCAGTGAGGTTCATGACCTTGTCTGTAATTTATTCCGTTCAAAACATTGTCAGTTTCTGTTGTAGTTCACTGAATGGTGGTTTTATAACATGGATGGGAGGGTGTGGCCTTATCATGTGTCAAATCCTTGAATAACCCCAGCTCAAGACAGTGGGTGTGATGGACTTTCCTCTGCTGTACTATTGCTGTTATGATCTCTGTTTGAGCAGTGTTGTTTAATTGCCACTTTTTTTTTTGATACTAGGTGAAAGCAATAAACTATGCTACTCTGAGAAAATAGTTTATTTTTCATTTTTCTCTTTCTTATTAGCTTGCATTCACTTTCTTTCATTGAAGCAGAGGGATCCTTTATTACTCTGTGATGGAGAAGCTGGGTTTATATGCTTCTATGTCACTGCACTTTGAAGGCAGTGATAGTGCTTTGTATATCTGTCTTTGTTTCACTGGAAAATATGTAATACACTTTCTGGTCCTTGGAATGTCTTTGGCCAAAGAATGAATTAGTACAATAAAATCCCAAGCCATCAAGTGAAAGTCCATATTTTTGGCATGGATTTTACAAGTCTCAGTCACCTTTTCAGATCTTCTCAATATGTTTGCAACATTAACATTGTGCATGAGCTCAGTTTTCAGCTGACTCTTAAAAAAACCCTTTTCTTAATTTTATTCTCTCCTTAAGAGAGACCTTTTCAGTTTTTCTGTAATTCTAGATTCCTTAAACTTCTATAAACAGACATGGAGCCTCTTGACCCAAGATACCTAATGTAAATATGTAGTTCTCTGGTTAATAAGAATGAATATATGTCACTGTAAACATTTCTTTCAGGTCTTTTTCTCTGTATTAATTGGAGCTTTCAGTATTGGACAGACTGCTCCAAGCATAGAAGCATTTGCTAGTGCAAGAGGAGCTGCCTATGTGATCTTTAATATAATAGACAATGTGAGTATCTTTGCCCTCGTTATCATTTCAAAACTTCTTTTGAAGAGAAGAGACCCTTCTTTTAAAGACAGGCTCTATTTATGGATGTGAAATTAGTAAGAGTAAATAACTGTGTAAAATAAGCAGAAATTTATAGACAAAATCAGATTTAATGTATAATTATTAGTCAGTTCCTCTCTGTCTTTTAGAGTTATCAGTCCTTGCTTCAAAGGTAAAAGTACTGGACCTCTGAATCACTTGGTGTTGAAGGGTATCCTCTAATGTTTTATCATGAAGGACATGTCTGTGGTGCTGTAATAACATATGATTACAGACAATGTAGGTATATGAGCAGAGATTTCAAGGTATCAATGGCACCAATGGTAGCGTGAGTGCCAGCAAATCAAAAAAACCACAACTTGGTAAACTGGATATGTACCTCAATTGCCAGGAGATTCTAAAATCAGGGAAGCTGTAATTTTGCTAACTAATGAAGCTCTATGAAATGCAATTGCATGTTTTGGACTATTGTTAAGGTGTACTTCAAGTTTTAGACCCACCCTGGATAGAAATAAACCCACTGATAATTAAGAAATCTGCAATGATCAGCAGATCAGTTGTTTCTCACATGAATTGTTGCAGCAGAAAGGGCAAAGTTATAAGTGAACAGTGTATGAACAGCTCATTAGAGATAATCTACTCAGGTTAATCATCAGGCAGTGAAATGAATCTCAAATTATGGCTAGCTGTGGGTACAGTCTTAAGGACATTGTACTAAATTCACACAAAACCTTAATAGAAATAGTACAAAAGTATTCTTGCATGAGCATATCATCAGTGTAGCAATAAGTGAGCCAAACATCATGCAATTTATTTCTTTCAGAAATCTCACCTAAATGACTTAAAAACACATTTAATATCTCTGCAGAGTAATTGTGCACTCTAGGGCTTCTTAATGAAAAAATGTGGGTTTTCATTTTTTGTTTGTTTTATTTTATTTTGCACAGGAACCTCAAATTGACAGTTATTCAGAGACAGGTTACAAACCAGACCACATTAAAGGAAACTTGGAATTCAAAAATGTTTGCTTCAATTATCCATCCAGACCAGACGTTGAGGTACTGTGAAGGAAACTTTATATATATTACAGTTAAACACATGGATCATTTGTTGGGGAAAAAAATAATTTAAAAATTACATAAATTAAAATTTTGTTGAAAATATAACAATTCCAAGTTGATTCTCTAATGCATATAAAACTACCTTGCCCTCACAGTGATTTTAGCTAGACTTATTTAGAGCCAAACATGCTAAATTTTCTGAATAGTTTTCTATCTAATGCTCTAGTAAGTGTGACTATGCAAAAAAGCATAAATGTGTATTCCTGTCAGAATCTAAACTTACACTCCTAACCCAAGTGATGTAAGTACTTGCAATGCAGCTCTGTTATGAGTGTGTTTAGAGCAGTTAAAGAAGGCAGATCCAACAGGGACTTGCTATACATGGAACAGAGACCAGAGTCTGTGTTTGTCTAGACAGAGAACCAGTTTGCTTTTTAAAGCACTGTCGTAAATCCAGTCTTAATACAAGGGAGATGAAATCATCTGAATGATTGCTGAAAATGTTCTCATGAACAGTGTGTTTGCACTATGTAGCTATTTCCTTCCTTACCTTGGAGGAAAATCATCAACCTTGATAAAACGATCTTTCTTACTTTTGATAGGCAGAAAGAAAAGACATAGAGTTTTTAACCATGTCTTTTACATAGCTTCCCTGTAGTTTGCATGGGTTTTAAAGAAAAAAGCTGAGGCAACATAATAGAGAAATATTGCTTCGTATTGCTTCTACATAATATTTTATTTGTGGGTAGTAATATTATTATTTTGTCATATAAACTGGTTCATGAGACAGGTAATCATGAAGTGTGTTGTACAGCACATTGATATTGGACCAATTGTGATCTAAACATAAGGAAAATTTCAACACACATGTTCACAGGTTTTATTTTGTACCAGATTCTGCTACAAATATGAAGGTTGTTTTATGGTAGTCTTTATATTTTCATCTAACTTGCACTGATATTTCTATATACTGTTATGTTTTTGATCACCATTCATATATGCACAGATACTGAAGGGCTTGAATCTCAAGATTAACTCTGGACAGACAGTGGCTCTGGTTGGCAGCAGTGGGTGTGGGAAAAGTACAACTGTTCAGCTCATCCAGAGATTTTATGATCCCAAGGAAGGCACAGTAAGTTACCTCAAGGGAGATGACTGCTCTGTGTGGCACACAGGTTGAAATCCTAGTTCTGGCCTTACTGACCTTGTTCCAACGAGGCAGTAAAGTCCTTGGTCAAAACACTCCATAAACAATTTTGGTCTTCTCCCTTTTGCTTAGGTTACCATTGATGGGCAGGATATTAAGACCCTAAATGTAAGACACCTGCGGGAGATTATTGGTGTGGTGAATCAGGAGCCTGTGCTCTTTGCTACCACTATTGCAGAAAATATTCGTTATGGCCGTGAGGATGTCACCATGGAAGAGATTGAAAAAGCTACCAAGGAAGCAAATGCTTATGACTTTATCATGAAGCTACCCAATGTAAGCAGATCAGCTGTCCTGCTGAAATAATTTCTTCTAAACCCTCTTGTGCTAAATAGTTCCTTAGAAAGAATAGTTGTTAGGAAAGGAAGCTATCCTTGGAGCTGTGAATATGCAAAGCAATGCAGAGCTTCCTCATAACTTTTGAGAATAATGTTAACTTTATTTCTTCAGGTCATGATTTGTCAGGCATTTGAAGAACTATTAGAATTCCAGGAACACAAATTATTAGTCCGGTTTATCCAAGTAGGTGTTTATTCTTCTAGAGGAAGAAAAAGATTCTACTAGGGTCACTGGCACTGATGGTTCTGTACTTTACACTTCCTTTCTCTGGTGGAAGGACCATGCCACTGAGTGTTTTGAATACATGTGGTTGTCTCGTAGAAGTTTGAAACTGTGGTTGGAGAAAGAGGAGCACAACTGAGTGGAGGCCAGAAGCAAAGAATAGCAATTGCCCGAGCTCTGGTTCGCAATCCTAAAATTCTTCTGCTTGATGAGGCGACATCAGCTTTGGATACTGAGAGTGAATCAGTTGTGCAGGCAGCACTGGACAAGGTCAGTAGTGTTTTAAAATGAAGCAGGTAAGCAGGAGCCTAATATTTGCTTTCACCCCTCCCTGGTTTTTGTTGAAAATAGAGACATGTAAAACAAAAAAAAGGTAAACTTTGATTTGGCAAATATTCTTTGTATGAAGAATTTTTGAGATCCTGTAAGTATTACAGACAGGAATCTTATTTCAAGTGAGAAGATAGAATCATATTTTCTGCTATTGTCTGTCTTACTAACATGCATTTTGTTATCAGTCACCTGCTTAGTTAACTTGTGTTGAAGCCTGACAGACAAGATGAGAGTTACCAGCATGTCGTAATTGCTTGAAGCAGTGACTTGGCAGGAAATACTCATGGAAACACTTGCTTCAGTTAGCATGAATACTTCTAGGTGCCTCTTCTTTACTTAATGTAGAACTGTCTCAAAAAGGGATAGTTGATCCCTGGTACAACTCAGGACCTTCAAAGATTATCTAGTCTCCACCATGGGGTAGGGACACCATCCACTAGACTGGGTTGCTCAGAGCCCCATCCAACCTGGCCTTGAACACTTCCAAGGGGAGGGTATCTGCAACTCTGGGCAACATCTTCCAGTGTCTACCCACCCTTACTGTAAAAGATTTTTTTCCTTATGTTTTATCTAAATCTAGTGTCCTTCAGTTTAAAACCATTGGCCCTGGTAAAAATCTCTTATCCAGTGGTCATAAGCCCCCTTTATGTACTGAAAGGCTGCAAAAAAGGTCTCCCTGGAACCTTCTTTCCTCCAGACTGAACCCCAATCCTCTCAGCCTGCCTGTGTAGGAGAGGCCTTTTAGCCCTCTGATAATGTTTGTGGTCATCCTCAGAACTTGCCGTACTCCAGGTGGGATCTCTCCAAAGGAGAGTAGAGAGGGAAAATCTCCTCTCTCAATCTGCTGGCCAAGCTTCTTTAGGTGCCACCAAGGTTACAGTTGGATTTCTGGACTGCAAACACATATTGTCAGCTCATGTCCAGTTTTTCATCCACCAGTATCCCCAAGCCTTTCTGTGCAGAACTGCTCTCAGTCCATTCACCCCTTACTCTGTAGTGATATTGAGGATTGTCTTGACCCAGGTGCAGGACCTTTCATCTGGCCTTATTGAACTTCATGAGGTTCACATGGGTCCACTCCTTAAGCCTCTCAGAGACCTGAATGCCATCCCTTCCCTCAAGTGAATGAAGTGCACCTCTCAGCCTGATGTCATCCATAAACTTGCTGAATGTGCACTCAATCCCATTTATGTATGTCAGTGATGAAGATTTTAAATAGTATGGGTCCCAGTATGTGCTGTTGAGGGGTATCACTGAAGATGAACTCCATATGTTTTCCAACAGAATTTTGCTGCTTGGGATCATTACTCTGATTAGTTAAGCTGAAATTTACTAGGTCACTTTAGTACAGGCTTGTAATTAAAATGGCAAGGTATGATATTTGAAAAATTAAATGTAATACCTTTATAAATATCCAAAGGTAGGTAACCTGTTGAAATAAATTTCACATGAAATAGTGGGGGGGGTTATTTTCACTGTAGCTACTGCAGTTAACAATGACTTAGAGCTTAAAACACTGAAATTTTAATAACGTGAATGTGGAGTATTTTCTAATGCTTCTGAGTATAAACTATTTTCCATGAATTTTAAGGTTTAAATTGAGAACTATGGGCTTAAATAAAAAAACTTCTAGCATTTTTTAAATTTTAAGGTTTGTAACATTCTAGAATTTTAAATACTAAGAATTTTATTTACATATTTGTGCTCCCAATTGTAGAATGTATGTGTGCCACAGTGATTGTCTCTAATATTCATTTTCAGTATAAGGATTGTATTTCTG
>JAOXXN010000395.1:20631790-20647396 GCA_026770055.1 Myrmophylax atrothorax | reverse complement strand
GTAACAGCCCTTTTAATGTCCTCAGATATTAGTGTCCCAGTGGAGATGACTTGTATAATTGTGAAACTGAGATAGAATTTATATATATCTAACTATATCTATATTTATCTGTTTTTGTTTATCTAATAAACAATTATAGCAACTCAGCAGCCAAATTTTGCAGAAGTGCGAGAGAGTTGCCAATAAAGAAAGCTGGCTGCAAGTGATGTCTTAAGAAATCCATAAGTAAATTAGAAGTGTGTGGATAAATGAACCCAATTCTTCCTTTATTTTAATGGAATTCTGCTGCATATCTGTTCCTTTAGGGGAAATGTACAGGCAATATAGAGGAAATTTTTCCTGCTGAAGAAAGAAATGAAAGAACTTTACCCAAAGTTTTTTGAAGTTGCCTCAGAATACCCTTTCTTCCACTGTCTTCAAAATCCTAATTAAATCCTGAAACAAAGAAAGGGACTGAGGAAGCAGAAGGGACAATCCTTACTTTTATATAATAGCCCTTGGAAAATTTAGGGACATAGGGGAGAAGGAGGCCAAGAGATTATGTGAGTTTTCAATTGATATCTCTCAGGAAAGAGCTGCAATTGCACAACTTCTGTGTATGAATTTACAGTAAGTCTCAAATACATATAGAGCCATGTGACTAAAATATGAAATGTTTGGGTTTTCAGATTTTTGATGGCAGAAATGCAAAAGCACTAAATATCAAGTGGCTGAGAGCTCAGATTGGTATCGTCTCCCAAGAGCCAATCCTGTTTGACTGCACTATTGCTGAGAACATCGCGTATGGAGATAACAGCCGGCACGTGCCATTTGAGGAAATTGTTAATGCAGCAAAAGAAGCCAATATTCATACCTTCATTGACTCTCTGCCAGATGTAAGTTATTCCTTTTCTCTCCCACTCAGAACTGGAGGTGACCTGAATTGGCTGTGAAAAACTGTGTCTACTTGTAATTACCTGGGGTACAATAATTCCCCGAGATGCAAATAGAACTGAAACTATTTTTAAAATATTTTTTCCTTTCTTAACTCTGTTTACCATACTTACTTTTACTCTGAGAGATTCCAGTGTCAGGTAGAGAGCCAAACATTCGAGATCTCAGGGAAGGAACGACACAATTGTAACTGAGAGCTGGAAGTGAGGAGAGGAGTGGGAGGTTTTAAGTAAGTTGGACATTTCTTTTTAAGCTCTTGTCTACCTCAAACATGTGTAAACGAGTCTGCTAGACTGACAAGGTTACACATTTCTTCTAGTTATACCTAGTACAAATTTAAATTTCTAGTATTCCTATGGTGCAAAAATCACTTAGAAAGTTTCTCATATATATATATCTGACCTACACATAATATGTTAGAATATTTACAAATAAGTATTCAGAAAGACTAAACATTTAATCACATTTCCCTTGAATTTTCATCTTACTTTGCATGATTTTGACTTGAAAACTTAATAAGGCAGGAAAAATATTTATTATTTATTTTTGTGTGGATTTTCTTCTGTGTGCTTGACAAATCAATTTATGACCTATGTTTTGAACTTGCATCCAAAACTTTCTGAAGCTAGGAGGTCGCCAGCTTAGTTGTATATTGTACATATTCTGATTAGTTTCAGGTGGATAAATGGCTTTTTGCATGTCTTGAAAAAATACAAAAGCCAAGGCCCATGATTTTTGCAGACCATGTTCACTTTCCATTGACTTATTAAGACCTGCTCTTTCCAAAACTTTGTGGAGAAAGTTTTGTTATGTAATGTCTCAAACAACTTTGGTGCTTTTTGCAAATGAATATTTAATACCTCACAGACTACCCTAACCTACTTTGGACTTTGTCCAGAAACCTGACTGGTCTGCCTTAACTTCCCTACCTAAATTAAAAGTATGGTTGTCCAGACAGATACAGAAAAAGTGTATAAATGTCTGTGTCCATATATAGATACATAATTTGGCCTGAACTGGTACATCTCACATATTGTTATTTTTTTTCAGGAGGAATAAAAGTGGGTTGGAATAACTGATTTGTTTGAACACTAACTTAGAGTGTTTAACGTCAGGGTTTGATCCCCCAGTATTGTCATAGACTATCACTGACCTTTGGTGTTCCATCTCCTGATTAAGGATAACATTGTTGCTTGGAATTTATGAAATACTTAATGTTACAAAGAAGTCTTCTAGTGAAAGACCTGTAGATCTGTGTCAGATAGCAATTCTGGTCAGATGTTTTCAGAGACCTACTGGCATGGAATACGCAGTTTATGGGTGGCTGGTGTCAGAGCTGACATGCTTCAATATACTTCAGAACTGATTTGCATTCATAGCCTGAACTTAATCTGTTATTTCCAGAAATACAATACTCGTGTAGGAGACAAGGGAACTCAGCTTTCTGGTGGCCAGAAACAACGTGTTGCAATTGCCCGAGCTCTCGTACGTCGGCCCCAGATTCTGCTGCTGGATGAAGCTACTTCTGCCTTAGACACAGAAAGTGAAAAGGTAACTTAAATTGGAGCCAGGAGTCTGGAATCTAAACTTTTACCCCCAGCCCCTCTTTTTATTTTTACATTAAGATTATTGTTTTTACTCTCCCAGATTGAAGCCAAAAGCTGGAAATAAGGTGTCTTAGGCAAATTACATATTTATGCTAATAATAAACAAATATAAATATCTTAATCCTCCTTGCAAAAAACCAAAAAAAGTATTTTTTGCATCTGTGTGGCAGTAGGTAGATTGAAATTGCAATGAAGGATGCAGTCCTTAGCCTAAAATCCTTCAGGTTTCAACTGAGAAAGTGCTTGTTTCATGTTTATGTCTAATACAGTAAGTTCCAGTGAAAATTTCCAGAACACATTTCTTTTTAAAGCCCAAATCTGCAATCTAGGTACAACAGAAGTACAATCTAGCTGTAGAAAATCAACACAGAGTCAACAAAAATATTTATTATTATTGAGGCAAATATTATATCAAATACTATAGTCTGAAAAGTTAAAACATTTGAACTAAGTTTTGATCAATTGTAGACATAAAGAATGAGGTTTGAGATGAAAATGCCATTAAATAATCCCAGGATTCATTGTTTTCTTAATTAGGTGCCAGTTAAGTATTGAATTTTCATGCCTTATTTTCATTATCTTTTTTTCTTATTTTCATTATCTTTAGTATTTTTCTGCCAGTGCTCTAAGAAAAAAATGATTCATGAGACTCCCTGCAAATTCATGAGAACTTGTATGATTGCAGTTGACCCAAGAATACTGACTTAACTGCTATATATAATTAATCTGTCTTGAAAGGGACCTATGGATGTTCCCAATTAAACCTCCTCTTCACACAAGGGCCAATACTGAATTCAAACCTAGATTGCTTAATGCTGTGTCTGGTAGGGTCCTTGAGAATCTCCATTGAGATTCAGCAGAGATTCTTTTATCCCTGTTCCAATGCTTAATTATCCTTGCAGTGAGTACTTTATCATCCTGTCAGAACCTCTCCTGTTACGATTTATGACCATTTTCTCTTGTTCTCCTGTCGTGCACCTCAGTAATGCACCTGATTCTATCTAATCCTCTCAACTATCAGAGCATCAACTGCTATAACAGTTTTGACTCTTTGCAAACACAGGCTAATCCTAAATCAGGAAGATTGGGCAAGATACTCCCTTTCCCTCACTATCCTATTGCAGTTTACTTCACAGATGACAATTGAGGTACATGTCACAACAGCTGCCAGCATAGTTCACCTTTTGGTTTGTTCCTTGTGCAGATTGTTCAGGAAGCGCTGGATAAAGCCAGAGAAGGCCGTACATGCATCGTGATAGCTCACCGCCTCTCCACCGTCCAAAATGCTGACAAGATTGCTGTGATACAGAATGGCAAGGTCATAGAGCAAGGCACCCACCAGCAGCTTCTGGCTGAAAAAGGCATCTACTATTCTCTGGTCAATGTTCAAAGTGTGTAATGCAACATGTAAACTAAAGGCAGTACATGTCTCTGACTTGCCACTGGAGCTGCTTCTGTCACTGTAATTATTTCAATATCAAGGGTCAGTCTTGATAGTTTTGGTTTTCTTCCTTCCTTTCATAAATCACACAAAACTAAGTAAATAAGTACCAGTCTTCATTATTCAAACCGCTTTACTCTGTGGCCAAAGCAGTGGCCTATTGCATTCAAGAAAGTAGAAGCATGCTAAGCCAAATGTAATTAATATTAGCTTGCTTTGAACTATGTAAAAAAATCACATTAATCAGGCATGTCTAGTAAGCAACCTGAAAACATTTTCATGCTCAGTAAGAGTAGCTTTGCTATTGTGAGAAATGAACCTCAAGCCTTATCCTCACTGTGTAAGACACAGTCTGTCTTGGCCTATTAGGCTTGTTACCAACTTGTTATGAGAACTTGCGGGTCAGTTGAAGTTTGATGCCAGCTCTCTCTTCTTGTGATGTGGTGAGTTTTAGCCTGAGATGACAGCAAATGTCTTGAAATATGGGCACAGGCTGAAAAGAAGAGTCCCAGAAACTTAAGAATCTTATGGATGGTTAGTTACTGATCACTGGAGAGCTGCAACCTTAAGAGATGGAAGAAGACTATTTGAAACATAACACAGAAAAGAAACAACAGATAAGAAAAAAAGCCAAACCACAACTGATGGGCAAGACAAGGCACCTGCTGTGACTGGGAAAGTTGCTATTTGCAAGTCTCCCCAAGTCCTAGGGGTCAGAGGTCAAAGACTAAGAACTCTCTAAAGACTGCAATATTTTATAAAAGGTGAAAATCCTTGGACTTGGAGGAGGGGGAAGGAAGGCATCCTTTTCAGTGTTAGCATCCTTCGTTGAAGAGCTCTTGGACCGATCACCGTGCCTAAGACTCTTAAGAACTCTTAATCATTGGTGCTAAATCCTTGGCATCAGCTCTGTGATATTGTATATTATTTGCTAATTTAGGTTGACTGCTAAATGCTAGCTACTTTAAATATGTAATAATATTGATGAATAATTACTAATGACTAAACATAAGCAATGTATATTGTTAATTAATATTTATTCAGTAAAGTTTTGTTTTTAAGTTTAAAACTGGCCTGATTAATCAATCTTCCACACTTCCATCATGGCAATTTCTGTTTCCCTGAGATTTATACATCTAGTCTGTCTTACCTACATCTAGATATTTATATACACATCAATTAGGCTCATCAATGTACTAGCAACACTCTTTAGAATGTTGTTTGATGCGGTCTCGTTGTATTCCTCTTGAATCACATACCCATCTTCTTTTGTTTCTATCTTAGATGGAAAACCAGTTTGACTGGGAAATTTGTTTGTTTTCTATTTGTGCTTTACTTAATGTAGTAGGATTTTGTCCATGAGTAAGGCTGCTATTCTGTATAATAATAAAACTAAGTTAGACTTGCAATTGCAAGAATTGAAGAGATACTCTTTAACATTATAGTCTGAAGATTCAAGTAAGAACAGACTTACCCTGGTTTTTTGTTTCACTAAATTCTAGTATTTTGTTATTAAACTAGAATTTTTAATTTTACAGTTTCTAATCATTAGATTAGTAATTACTAGATTCTTTCCCCAACTTGTGTAATTTTGAAGATGCTTGATTTACCGTGTCATTATTATGAAGTAATAGGCCTTTTTTCCTCTGTCTTATTCTTCTTTTGAGAACCTGCAGCAGTTTCAAGCAGAGAAAGGTTTTGAGGGAAGGTAGTCTAGCAGTTTTCCCGCACATTTCTTATGCCTCTTGACCCATTACCTTTCAATTTACCTTTTTAGGGAGATGTCAGCATTTGCACCACCTTGGCAATCCTAACCACTTTGCAAGCACATGCCACTGAGTGTGGAGAGACAGGAAGCAAGAAGGACTTAAGTCCAACAGTCTCATAGCCCTCCTGCTGAAACAACTAATCAAAATAGAGTTCTCAGAAGAAAAAGAGAGTTGAGGTCTAGAAAGTCTTTCTTACCACATTTCTTATCATGGTGTTGCTATTGCCAGAGTTCTCCTGTATACTTACCACTAGATGGAAGATTTGCTGTTCTTTACTTGAGCACCTCACTACTAAACCCTTCTGTAATTTCTGACACACAGCGAGAATGTAAATAAACTCCATCATCTCCCTCACCTCAAGAGTTTCTGAAGGAGTATTTCTCACCAATGCCATAAACTGTGTATCCTCTCCAAAGGGAGACTGCACGTCAGTTCTAGATCTCCACTAGTCTCTTTTTCAGACATTCCCTCAGATTTCTTCCTGAACTATCCCACATGTTGGAGAAAGTCAACAGTCTTCCTCCCTGACACTGCCTCCCCATCAACCTTGCTTTAATGGAACTGGTTCTTCTTTCTTACAAAAAATCCTTTGAACTGGCTGTGTCTCTTGCTGCAATAGTCGTCTATGAAAACAACCTTCCTGGTAGCATTAATTTCTATAAGACACTAAAGATCTCATCAAAACAATAGTTAAAGAGTAATCCTTGTAATCATTCACAGTACATATAGACATAAAGTTGATCTCTTCCTCAAGGAGTATGGTCTATTTGCAATTTATAACTCTTCCTCCTACTTCTCTTCCTCAAAACATGGTCCACTGCCTGTGAATACAGGGTGAAAGCACTCAACCAGTAATTTTTGTGCAGAAAAAGCCACATTGTAAATGTATCTATAGACAGACTAAATAACTTTTATTGTCAAGTACCTAGTTTTCTAGACAAATAGCCTAGAACAATGTAGTTTAGTCATTCATTCATTCTCTATTTCTAAGAGAGGACAATATCTTTTATTCTAGTTATTTTAATGTAGTAAAATGAAAGCAGACAGTAAGAAAAGGACCAGCAGCAATTTCAAATCCTTTGCTGTGATTTAATGGACTGTAGAAATATCAAAAGTAGAGAACAGGAAGGAAAAGTGCAGAACACACAAGGACAGCTATCTTTAGCAATCCCTGTTATTTGTAAGGTGAGTATATTTCCTTTAGTCCTTGTGTGCTTAAACCTGCATACATTTCATTCTAGCTGTACTCTGTCAACTAGGGAGATCAGTATCTTAATGCTGTTGCTCTAGAGATGTAGGACAGGACTGCACGTAATTCAAAGTCAGCACTCATACCTAAGTCATTTCTCTAAGCAAGTCCATTTTCTGCAGGGTTAACAAAGGTCTGGCCCATGAAGACTAAGTCACGGTTCATCCCATCCTAGAGTTGCTGTCACTAGCATGTCAGATTAGCAACAACCTTGTATTGTATCTCTTCATAAGAGGATATGATCATGATTGTCATAAACACCTACCTTGTTAATGCCTTAGTGTAGAGAAAATGAGTCACACGTTGTGAATGACTGCTCTACTAAAATAAGCATCTTAGATCCACCACTACATAATGTTTCACAGAAGTAGATCCATAAGCACTGGTTGCAGCCTTGTATTCACCAAGACACAGACATTTTTTACAGAAACACTAGAAATTGTACGGGACTATTTTAAAATGCCCCCAAATTTAAAGTCATTGATATTTGATAGCTTAAAAGATAAATACTCCACCTGCATGCATAATATGTATATTGTATCTGTCTTAATAGATTTGGTTGAAGTGCCTGTGGTTAGAAATGGTATAATTCATTTGCTAAGTAAAGGAGACAACTATATTAAGATTTTTTTTTAAATATTGCAAGAGGAAATAGCATCATCCTTACATCATCTAACAAACAGGAATAGTTTTATTTCCCATGTTAATTCTGATTTGGTTCTTAACTCACAGATGGATAAGAGGTAAAATGATAACTTGATTAATGTAAGAAACAAATTAAGTTCATATATGTAAGATATTAAAATGAAGAAATGTTGAGGAAGAAGGAAGGAGGGCTATCTATCTAACACCATAGCTATTAGTTTCCACTTACTTTTTAAGTGTCCTTAATGAGAACATCTTTATTTACAGTGATATATACAAGGAGTCAGGGCAGAACTTAGAAAGAATGAAGCTACTATAGGTGTGAGGTTACTTGCATTATCTACTCTCTTTACCACAGATGCTCTGAGGACCTGTTTGGTTAACATTGGCATCACACTTTTTTTCCACTTAGGCACTCTTGTCTTCCCCCAAGATGAATTTTTTCTTGCCTTCACTTTTACATATATCTAATTTTGTGCTGTTTTCATTTTGGATCAATCAATGTTCCTGCTTGTTGAACAAACTCTTCAATCGTTCCTTGATACGCACATACATTATAGAGTTGTAAAACAATACATTGTTTCCATGTTGTTCAACAAGCAAACAAAGAAACAAACAAAATTTATGCACACATGCCAAGGAACAGGTAGAAGAAGGCACTATGGAATTATGACTTTTTTTTTTCTACTTGTACAGTGAATTCCTAATCTAAATTAAGTTTTCCCAAGATTTTCTTTTGGGTGTGGCACAGCTCTGCCCCAGAGAGAGGAGCGGCACAGAACAGCTATTCACGTGGTGCTTTTATCACTGCGCTTTTCATAAGCTGGCAAAAAGTTCAGTGCAAAGCACAGGAGGGGTCTCTGAAAGGCAGCTTTGCTCACAATCCAGTGTGCTGGCTTATGTCTCTGGTGGGGATGGGGTTTTGCTGGTGTCTGCCATGCTCACTCAGCTGGCAACCTGCAAGGATGTTCATTTGGAGGGCTCCTGGCGTCACTCTGAGAGGAGACCAAGGGCATAGAGGAAGGTGTTGCTGCCCTTTCTGGGTGTGGGAGAGAGACCTGAGCCTGTGGGCTGGGCTCCAAATGACATTATCACTTCTTTTTTCGTTGGGGAGAAGAAAATGTGACAGAGCCAGCAGCTTTGATGGCTGCCTGACCATCTCCTTCCCCCCTGCTGCAGGCAGGATGATGTGCTCAGAAGATTTATGTGGGCAGAAGATGCATCTCCACATGTCTGTCTATTCTTCAATGTAAAATAAGGTGAGTTATTAAAGATGAGAGTTATTTAAATATCTCCTAAATTAGAAACAACTCAGGCATCACTCATCATGCATGCTAGATTTGAGAATTACAGTTCAGGATGCTAATACTTCCCTGTTCAGCTTGTTAAGGGTACCTTCAAGGAAACACACAACAATCTAGTTTTGCAGAGGTTTATAATTTTCTTTCCTGCAATTTCTTGAGGAGCGTGATAAATAATCAGAAATTTCATTGCTCAAATGGCTTTCATTTGTAGACATTTGAAATCTTTCCTCTGAAGATATGATTATTCCTTCTAACTCTCATTCTCCCATTATTGCTTATGAGACTCGAATGATAGAAAAAAATAAATGTGATTTCCATTTAAGAACCTTTTAGTGATAAAGAATTTCTAAAATTTCAAAATATCCTTCAAAATTTCTCTAGAGCTACTAATGAAAAAAATTAAAAGCTAGGAGGAATTTCTGTGTCCGAACTTTACCAGCAGTTTCCTTTGAGTTCATGATGAAAGTTGTGTATTTTCTTATTATCCAATACTGTAAATCAACAATTTTTCTTTCTGTGGCCATGTCTTTAATTTGCCACATGATGGCCTCCTTTGTTCAGAAAATGGCTATGTTGATCTGCTTTGTCTTTTTTTCTTTTTACTTCTTCATGTATATCCTCTTCAATTCAGTATATGCAGTAGTCTGTCTAATCCAAAGAGCAATAGTCTTATGAGCATTTGGTTACTGTCCAAGATCCCCACTCTCCTGCCTGAGCAAACAGCATCGGTTTAGGGTCCTGACAGTAACTATACCATGTCTTCTATAGTTATGTCCTTATGACCTAGACTGAGGCAGTAGACACTAACTGCTGATCCCAGCCTGTGTTACGTCAAGCAGTCCTACCAGAGGCAACAAATCTTTGCCTTTAAATCAAAGATTTTTCATTTATTTCTTCCTAATTTAATCTTACCTGTCACAAAATCTATTAAAGTAGAAGGATAAAGGAGAATCTTCACATGTGTTAAAAATATTTCATAGTATTACAAGAGCAAAGAGGTTTTCATTTAGTCTGGGTAATTTTGCTTCCAGATATAGAGTTTGGGTGCCATTTTTCTCAGTGAGTTACTTCTTTAAGAGATATTACATTCAACACCACTTATCATTCTACATTGAATTTCATGTGCCCTATGAATTTTAAACATACATAGAAATTTACAAAATAGGGTATTTAAATGCTACAGTTATGTTTAAGTGAAATGGTTCACCTGCAAGACAATAGGCATCTTATCACCAACATCATTATTTTATACTAGGTGAATTTAGTATTTCCTGTTAATAGAAGATGAAATCATTACATAATTGCTTGGGTTTGCAGTCATGGACAGGAAATTCAATGTTTCATTCATTTTAACATACCACAGACTTAAAAACAGATGTACAATGCTCTTTCATATTACCTAAATTAAAATAATAATTTTTAAATAATTTAATTCTCTAATTGGTTAAACTGGACACAGAGATGGTTTATCACTTTACACTGAGGAAAAGTCTATTTCTACGATGAGATTGTTTCACAAGAAGAAATATCTGGTGAATATATTCATGGGTATTGTCTTAGTTTGAGGGAAACTGAAATGTTTACTGAAACCAGAGGAGAGGAGTCCTCCTCAATAACCACATCACCCGTTATTAAATTTAAAAAAAAAACCACAACACTTTAATTAGAAAATGTATATTAGAAGGATAACTGTTCTTAACTACTATATAGATACAATTATAAACGGACCAGAGCAAATTACTCCCCCAGCACCAAAACAAAACAAACAAAAAAACAAACCCCAAAAACTGTGGGTTCCTCCTGGTGCAATTATATTTATGGACAGTGTCAGTGTCACACCTCAGCTGGCTGTGAGGTGAATTCTCAGTCTTTTCCCAGCAAGGCAGAGACAAGGAGGTGTAGGACTCACGTAGCGCAGGATGGAGCCTTTCCCATGGGGGAAGAGCAGACTCTCTCTCTCTCTCCTTGTCCTTTGTTCAAAAGGAGGAAACGCTGGGAGTTGAGGAGTGGTGGTAATTCCCAGAAATCTCCTTGCAGTCGAAGTCACTCCCCAGGAAAAAAAGGGTCTGCAGCGTGTCTTGGAGCAGCTGTGACCCTTCTCTCTTTCTCTTTCTCTCTCTTTCCCTCTCTCTCTGAAGCTCAGGGTGCCCAGAAATGGAGGGGAGAAGGCAAAGAGCAGAGCCAGAAGGAGCTCTCACCAGCTTAGCAAACAGTGGCTTCTCCCCAGCAGCTGCCCAAAATAAAGGGAAGCCAGCACCCAGGAAAAGCCTCTCCCCCTCCCAGGTGCAATGTGTTGCATGGCTTCAGTTGCATTAAATGTGGTCAGAGACTAGGTAAGGTGCTAAGTAGCTCTCTCTCTTAATCCTCAGTATTATTGGGAGAGGAGGTAACAGAAGGAAGTTATTATCATATGATTAAATAAAAAACAATCAATAAGGTTTTCTTTCATTTTCTCTCTGGCAAATTTTTCTTGTTAGCACTGTAGATCAATGAATTTTTCTACAGAAATTTTTTTTACACTTCAGTGGTGAAGTTGGAGGAAGAAAAACCAGGTCCTAGGAAAGTTTTCATTCACTTCATGGCTATTTTTTTCTTGTAATAGAGATCTCAAGTGAATGTCCACTAGAGATTATTCTAATATTGAGTCTGAGGTTAATCTTATTATAAATAATTTCATGGAACAGAAGAATTCAATTTTTATTATGTCTTTGAGCTAATGCCACTGTATGAGTCACGGCACCTTGCGTTTTCCCACTCTAATCCCAGTCTGCAGAAGGCTCCTGCAAACCTACAGTCTTTATTGCCTGAAGCCCAGCAGGAGGGTTATTTCTCCCTTTCTTGTGTGTTAGGACACCTTGTTTTCCTCCCATAACAGTTCTTATGCCTTTCTCTCAGTGTGTGTTCCCCTCTTAAGTCTTCCCCCTTGTCTACATCTTTGACTCCTCGTTATTCCCTTGCACTCTCCAGTTCCCATTTTGCCACCAGCCCTTCCCACCTTGAAACCTGATTTCTCTTCTTCCTGCCACAACATTTTTGTTCATCCTTTTTCCTTTTCTCTGTTGCTTTCCTTCCTCTGTCTGTAGACAACCACAACAAGAGTTTAAGGCATAGTCCAATGCATAAATGGCTGCCACGCCTCTGGTTCTGAGGGACATCCTGGGAAAGGAATCTCTCACATCTGGTTTTGTATTTTAGTGACACCTCCAAGATCAAAAAAATGATAGGGAAAAATTGCAATGTTCATTCAGGCAGTGGCTACTTTTTTCACTACATTTATGGTTGGTTCTACAAAAGGCAGGAAATGGACACTTGTGGTTCTGGCACTCAGTCCTGTTCTGGAATTCTCATCAGTTCTCTGTGCAAAGGTAGGGGGAAAGTTTTCAATAATCTGGTAAATTACATCTTCTCTAATCCCATTTGGTATCTGTAAGACTTAAAAATGCAATTTGTCTCTTTAGACCTTGGCCACAGGTGTGAATCGGTGCATGATGACACTGGTACAGATGAAGAAGTGCTGTGCCTCCACCGTGGACTCAGCTATACTGCTGCAAAGTTTATGGAATTATAACACGATAAATCAGTACCCATGTCTTTTTCACAAGTGCTGTCAGTAAAAATAAGTAAGTACCAAAATGAAGTAAAACAGCACAGCTGCAGTTGTCAGAGGTAAGCAACAGTAAGTTCTGACCTCAAAGAAAGAGGGCATTACCCCAGGGGACAGCACAGGGACATGGGCAGACACAGCCAGGCAGCCAACACACCATGAACTCTGCTCCAGGTTATCTCTTTGCCATTTGATTGGCTTCCAATAATTTACTGAAAACAGCACATGAGAAGTGCATGCAGTCCTCTCTGAGAAAGAAGTAGATATCCTCTGTAGAAATATAATTCTTTTGGCTAAGACTTGCAAAAGGACACGAGGATGTTCAGTACAAAATGGGTACTAAATTTCAGTGACACAGGCCAGCCTTGCCCTTGCAGCTAAAATGAAAATCCCAACCCTATCTAAACTGTGCAGTGTCTAACACTTCATAGCTCGAGTACGCTACTCTATCTTCATCTGCAGCCTGCTGCGTGTCGGGAGCTTGAATGTTCCTGTGTTTGTTGGGCAACTGATTTTCCTGACACAAAGCAGAACTGCCTGATGGTTACTCTGCCTCCCCAGACTCCTGAGAGGTGCAAGCATTTGGACAACACTGTCAGGCACATGGTGTGATTCTTGGGGTGGTCTTGTGTAGGGCCAGGAGCTGGATGAAACTCCAACTCAGGGTATTCTATGATAGTATTTGTCTTAGGCAGCTCATCTGACTATCCATAGTGAAGAAAGTACAGAAGAACTGCAAATTCAAACTCATTTTTTGGCTGCAGACAACATGCATTTTTCTAGTTAATGTATTTTTTGAAAGGCAAGCATTGTCACGATGCCTTTGATTAAATTTCTGCCTTGTAAGCTAAATGTGGGATCTTTTGTAAGTCTTTATAAATAAACAAAGCTGATAGGAAATTCAGTGGAACAAATTAAGAATTTCTAGACATCAGAACAATGCTTGAGCTTCTTTTGGTTTTGTTTAAATGGGAGAGTTAAAATATCTTGCTTCTACACAGACGATCTCTGCATTCACTCACCAAGAGCTAACTGCATGTGCAAAAGCAGATGTTAGAGAGGAAGTTCTGGCAGCCATTCAAACTGTGGTAGCATTTGGAGGACAGAGAAAAGGAATTGAAAGGTGAGAATAAAGTTTCCATATGTTGGCTGGTTTTATAACAGTGGCTGAAGAGGGTTTGTTTTTTTTATGTATTTTTACTGCCAATTTTTTATCTTTTCACTTATTTTTATTAGTTTCAAACAGCATCACAAAACATGTGGAGGTGCAGTCCCTTTCTTGATGAGAATATGGTCTTAGAGGCCTCATAAACCTGGGGAGACTTTTAAGCCAAAAAGATAGATACATGGCAAAAAAACCCCAAGTACAACACTAAAGGCACAAACCAAGGTCATGCACATGTATTATACTGTGGAATATCATCCTTGCCAACTTTTTGGTATTTTACCTAAACATATTATATAAATAAAATACAAATATAACCAGCATGACCACAAAAACTAGCAGGAGTTTTTCAAACTCACAATTTAATAACAATTGTGTTACCCACAGAAAACATAAACCATCCCCTGACCTGCATCTCCCTGTATATTCCAGCTGCCATTGTTACCGGACTCAGGCAGCTAAAGAAGACCCTCAGGTATCTATACGTGGCTTCCCAGGTCACCATAGCATTTTCTTTGGTCACCCAGTGCTGTTCACTACCCTCACAGCTCTCATCATAGATTTTCCTCTTCATTTTCAATGCAGTTTGGCAGCCACTTCCTGCCTTGAGTGCACTAAATGTGCACTAATGTCTTTCCTCATGGTTCAGAAGTGGGAAGGATTTCCCTTGTTACTGAGATCAGGTGCTGTTATTGTAGAAAACAAATTTATTATCTAAACCCCCTTCCCCATCCTAAAACCAATTGGGCTTTTTAACTCTACTGCTGCAGAAAGGATAATCCATTTGTTTGAAGACTGAACATCTCTTTCCAACAAAATAAATACGTGATTCCTATATATTAATTTGTTCCTGTACCAGTACTGAGCCTTTGCTTTATTAGTTCACTCCTGTGGGTTCACTTTCCTGTGCTGTTTGTAGAAATAAATCATAGACTCTCTAAGATGATGTTTTGCTAGGCCAAACAAATGGAATTATTTTATTTTTTTCATGCAGTATTGGTTTGCCACTTCACTGGTCATATTCTTCTTTTATTTTGTCATATTGTATTTCACATAATTATGGTTCATCTGCTTCTCTTCCTATTACTTCCTATTATTATGTATCTAATTCTTTAAGATATTCTTGTATTTCTTTGTCCTGGTCCTCTCACTGATTCACTGTACTGATCTTCTCCATTTTGTGTCCAGAAAGTTGCATTATCATGAGTATTTTTTGCATGCCCAAGTCAGTAATTTAAGTAAAAACAATAAATCCCAAGACTCAGTGAAGAATTAATGTTGTCAACTCCCTTGGGTACTATATTTCCCTGCTGAACACCACTACCTTCCTTCAAAATGATTTTTACTTTACACTTCCTTTATTACCTCACAACTGGTGTTAAATAATATATCCCATGGCTTTAGGATAAATTGGCATTAGTTGGCATTAATGAAGTCCCAATGGATTAGCTTTACCTGGTCTAGCCCCTCTAGAAAAACTAGTACTAAGGAAAAGTAATTGGGTTAATTCTTCACTTTCATAACTCATGACATAATGGTGGTTTTGAAGATTATACTTACTGTCATTTATTTCAGATTTTATTATTTTCTTCAGGATTTGTTTGCAAGCTTCCTGTGTTGTTTTTGTCAAGATAAAAGTTTGCAGTTTCTCAGGTTACTGTTTCTGTTATAACTTTTCAGTCCTGTGGCTTTAGCCATAATTTGAAATAAAAACTGAAAGCCTTTGTTACTGAACCACTGTTATGTTTGCCAGTTTATTCAGTCCTCTGGAATAAAAAGTTCATGATCACCATGAGAAGCACATTCTTTCCTTACTGTCCTAGTTCAGCAGATGGGACCAGTTATCTCTGTGTATGGGTGATCAAAGCCATGTATTCTACCCCCTCTAT